>OX359189.1:3652500-4085957 GCA_947172415.1 Chondrosia reniformis | reverse complement strand
GAACCAGTTGTAGGTATTATAGAGTTGTATGTACTTGTTGCTACGTGTATGTACTAGTTCAATGTATTAGTTTATATACTAGTACTAGTTAAATTTACTAATTGTAGATACTATTTGAATATACTAGTTCTATGTTTGAGTTGTATATACTAGTTATATGAACTAATCGTAGTACAAATTGTACGTAATCGATGTACGTACTAATTGTATGTACAAGTTGTATGTACTAGTTCTATGTACTATTTGTACGTACTCGTTACTAGTTGTATGTACCAGTTGTACGTTGTAGTTTTATGTTCTAGTACTGTTTATATATACTAATTTTAGGTACTAATTATATGTACTTTTTGTATGTGCAAGTAGTATATACAAGTTATGTTTGCTTGTTTTAAGTACTAGTCGAAAGTCCTATGTTCTAGTTATATGCACTATTTTTATGTACTAATTAATATGTACTAGTTGCATTTACTAGTTCTATTTATCAGTTTTATGTAGTCCTTCTATGTAATAGTTCTATGTACTGGGTTAATGTACTACTTGTATGTTCTAATTGTATGAACTAGTTGTATGTACTAATTGGAAGTACTTTCTAGTAGTAGTTATAGGAACTAGTGTTAGGACTAGTTGAATGTACTGGTTGAATAAACTAATTGTGTATACTAGTTGTGTGTATTAGTTGTATGAACTAGTTATATGTACTAGTTGTATGTACTAGTTGTGTTTACTAGTTGTAAGTACAAGTTGTATGTACTAGTTATGTACTAGTTGTATGTAATAGTTGTATGTACTAGTAGGATTAACTAGTGGAATGTACAAGTAAAGGTAATATATACTAACTGTAGGCACTAGTTGTATGTACTAGCACTGGTTATATTTACTAGTTGTACGTACAAGTTGTCTGTACTAGTTGAATGTTATAGTTGTATGAACTAGTTGTATGTAGTAGTACAAGTTATATTTACTACTTGTAGGTATTAGTTGTATGTCCTAGTGTATGTAGTAGTTGTATGTTGTAATTGTATGAACTAGTTTTATGTACTAGTTGTAGGTACTAGTTATACTAATGTATGTACTAGTTGTATGCACTAGTTGTACGAAGTAGCAATGGTTATATTTACTATTTGTAGGTATTAGTTGTATGTACTAGTTGTATGTAAGAGTTGTATGTTCTAATTGTATGAACTAATTTTATGTACTAATTGTATGTTCTGGTTATATACTAGTTGTGTGTATTAGTTGTATAAACTAGTGGTATGTACTAGTTGTGTGTACTACTTGTATGTATTAACTGTATGTATTAGTTATGTACTAGTTGCATGTGCTAGTTCTAATATGTACTAATACTAGTAATATTTACTAGTTGTAGGAACTAGTTTTATGAACTAGTTGTATGTACTAGTTCTAGTACTAGATATATTCAGTAGTTGTAATAGTTGGAGGTCTAGTTTGATGCACTTGTTATATGTACTATTTATATGTACCAGTTATATGTGAATGTTCTAGTCATAGGTACTAATTATAAGTACAAATTGTATGAAATAGCATACCAAAAACCGTTCCTAGGATAAAAATGGCCTCCGAACTCGATAAAAGTGTCCTCGAAGGTCTACAACTTATCTCCGAGTTAAAATGGATGCCGATGTGAAACATATAGGCTATAAATCTGTACCGAAGACTGTTCCTAGGATAACAAGTAGTTCGAGTTTAAAAACTCATGGGGCTGCCTCCCCCCAAATTTACTCGATCTACTTGGCCGTATCGTTGGGCTTTGACATATTAATCTTAATCCTAACGTTTGAGGACGCTTAAGTGTCCTAAAAATTATAAATAGCGACAGAAAAGCTTCGTTAACTAAAGCTTCCTGAATGCCACCATTTGCAAAAATGATATATTGACGTATAAGTTAAGTGTAACGATAGTTGCGTATGAACTCATACTATACATCTATCGACGTATAAAATGTATTACAATAGTTGCCTATGAATTCGTATTCTATATATATATACATGTATATATCCGTAACATGAAGCCATACATAAATCGGGTCATGAAAACAATAGAGGGGGCTGCCGAACTTTATTAAAGGGTCCCCCTGTTTGTATTATTTATATGTACTAGTTATATTTTTATGTATTAGTTATATGTAGAAGGTGTTTGTACTATTTATATGTACTAGTTATGTTTTTATGTATTAGTTATATGTACTAGGTGTGTGTATATACTAGTTTTATGTACTAGTTGTATGTATATACTAGTTGTATGTTCTAGTTGTATGTACTAGTTGAATTTACTAGTTGTAGGTTCTTGTACTAGTTATACTTGGTACTAGTTATACTTGGTACTAGGAAGGTACTTGTTGTATGTACTAGTTGTATGTACTAGTTTTATGAACTAGGTGTATGTTCTAGTTGCACGTACTATTTATAATAAATGGATATATGTGTATGTACTAGTTATATGCTTGTGTACTAGTTATCTCTACTAGTTGTATGCACTAGCTGTGTGCACTAGTTGTATGAACTATTTATAATTTCTAGGTATATGTGTATGTACTAGTCATATGTAGTAGGTGGATGTACTAGTTTTATGTCCTAGTTGTTTGTACTAGTAGTATGTACTAGTTGTATGTACTAGTGGTGTGTTGTATTTTGATGTACTAGTTGCATGAACTAGTTTTATGTACTAGTACTAGTACATAAAGAGAACCTAACCCCTTTTTAGTACTAGTTATATTTACTAGTTATAGGTAATAGTTATGTACGAGTTGGACGCACTAGTTTTACGTATGAACTAGTTGTATGTAGTAGCTATATACAAGTTGTGTATACAAGTTGTACATTCTAGTATTATGTTCTCGTTCTATGAACTAGTTGTGGGTATTAGTTTATAGTTGTATGTCCTAGTTGTATGTACTAGTTGTATGTACTCTTTGTATATATGTACTATGTGTATGTACTATTTATAAGTACCATTTATATGTGTGTGGACTAGTTATTTGTACTAGTTGTATGCACTAGCTGTAAGTACTAGTTGTGTGTACTATATATAATTACAAGGTATATGTGTATTTACTGGGTATATTTAGCAGGTATATGTAATAGTTATTTGACTTAGTTGTTTGGTCTAGTTGTATGAACTACTTAAATTTACTAGTTGCAAGTACTAATTGCATGTTCTAGTTGTGTGTATTATTTGGTATGTACTATTTGTATGTACTAGTAGCATATGCTAGTTGTATGCACGAGTTTTATGTACTAGTCCTAGTTTTATATACTAGTTGTAGATACTAGTTGTATGTAGAAGTTGTATGTAGTAGTTGTTTGTTCGAATTGTTTGTACTACTGGAATGTAATAATTGTATGTAATAGTTATGTACCAGTTGTACGTATTAGTTGTATGTATATACTAGTCATAAATATTAGCTATGTACTAGTTGCATATACAAGTTGTATGTTCTGATATTATGTACTCGTTCTATGAACTAGTAGTATGTACTAGTTTCTAGTTGTACACACTAGTAGTATGTACTAGTTGTGTGTACTATGTGTATGTACTAGTTGTTGGTTAATGTACTAGTTATACTAGGTACTAGATAGGTTGTTGTTGTATGTACTAGATACTAGTTGCATGTACTAGTTGTATATACTAGTTGTTTGTACTACCTGCATACTAGTTTTATGGACTTGTTGTGTGCAATAATTGTATGTACTAGTTGTATTTACTAGTTGTATGTACTAGTTGTATGTACTAGATATATGTAATAGTTGTGTGTACTGGTTACATGCACTAGTTGTATGTATAAGTTTTATGTAGTAGTTGTATGTAGTAGTTTTATGTACTAGATGTATGTTCTAGTAGTAGGTTCTTATACTAGTTATACTAGGTACCAGGGAAGGACTAGTTTTATGTGCTATATACTAGTTGTACGTACTAGTTGTGTGTAGTAATTATATGTATTACATGCAAGTAACAGTGGTGGGTAATTGTATGTACTAGTTGTATATGCTAGTTGTATGTACTAGTGACTAATCGTATGTACTAGTTGTATGTACCTGTTGTTTGAACTAGTTGTATATAGTTTCCAGTACAAGTTATAGTAGGTATTAGGAAGGAACTAATTTTTTGTTCTTGTTGTTGTAATATTGTTATGTGTTAGTTTTGTGTATAAGTACTATTCATATGTAGTAGTTATATGTACTAGTTGAGTGTAATTGTTGTATGTACTAGTTGTATACACTATTTATAAGGACTAGTTGTATGTACTGGTTGTATGACCTACTTATATGAACTCGTTATATTTGTATATACTAGATGCATGTACCATTTATATGTACTAGATGTAGGTAATTGTTGTATGTACTAGTATATGTAGTAGTTTATATGTACTAGCTGAGTGTAATTGTTGTATGTACTAGTTGTATATACTATTTATAAGTACTAGTTGTATGTACTGGTTGTATGAACTACTTATATGAACTCGTTATATTTGTATGTTCTAGATGCATGTGCTATTTATATGTACTAGATGTAGGTAATAGTTGTATGTACTAGTTGTATGTATGAGTTGTATGTTCTAAATATAGGTTCAAATACTAGTTATACTAGGACCTAGGTAGGCACTAGTTGTTTGTACTAGATACTAGTTGTCTGTACTAGTTATATGTACTAGTTATGTGCAAGCTGTATGTATTAGTTGTACGTATATAAGAGTTGTATGTAGTAGCTATCTACTAGTTGTATATACAAGTTGTACGTTCTAGTATTATGTACTCCTTCTATGAAATACTTGTATGTACTAGTTTCTAGTTATATGTAATATTTTTATGTACTATACTTATGTACTATGTGTATGTACTATTTATAAGTACCAGTTATATGTGTATGTACTAGTTATATGTTTGTGTAATAGTACTGGTTATATTTATGTGTACTAGTTATAAATACTAGTTGTATGTACTAGTTGCATGTACTAGTTGTATGTACTAATTTTATGAACTAGTTGTATACACTAGTTCTATGCACTAGCACTAGTTATATTTACTAGTTGTATGTACTAGTTGTGTGTACTACTTATGTGTACTAATTGTATGCACTTGATGTATGTACTATTTTTATATACTAGTTGTAGGTTCCAATTATAGTTTTACTAGGTAGGTACTAGTTGTATGTACGAGATACTAGTTGTATGTACTAGTTGTTTGTACTATTTGTATGTACCAATGGTTTCTAGTAGTTATAGGTACTAGTTGAGTGTAATTGTTGTATGTGTATACTAGTTGTATATACTATTAATAAGTACTAGTTGTATGTATTGGTTGTTTGAACTACTTATATGTACTCGTTATATTTGTATGTACTAGATATATGTAAAAGTTTTATGTACTAGATATATGTAGTAGTTGTATGTACTAGTCATACGTACTAGTTGTACTTACTATTTATATTTACTAATTATATGTGTATGGACTAGCTGTATGTATATACTGGTTGTTTGTGCTAATTGCACCTTCTAGTTGTACGTATTATAACTATATAGTTATATTTACTAGTTGTAGGTGCTAGTTGTACGTACTAGTTGTATGTGGTAGTTGTATGTACTATTGTATGTACTAGTTGTATGATACTAGTTGTATGCACTAGTTGTTTGTACTAGCTGTGTACTAGTTTTATGTACTAGTTGTATTTATTAGTTTTATGTACTAGTTGTATGTACTAGTTGTAGGTAAAAATTATATGTATTTATATAGGCTGTGTGCACTAGTTATATTTATATGTGTATGGTCTAGTTGTATGTACTATTTATATGTACTAATTTTATGTGTATGTTTCAATCATAGGTACTAGTTGTAAGTACAAGTTGTATGAAGTAGTTGTTAGCCTAATTGTATGTACTAGTTGTATGTACTAGTTGTATGTACTAGTTATATGTTTTACTTGTTTGTACTTGTTTTACGTACTAGTATAATGTACTAGTTGTGTGTAATAGTTGTATGTACTAGTTGTATATACTAGTTGTTAGTACTAGCTATAATTTCTAGTTGTATAAACTAGTTGTATGTACTAGTACTAGTAAGTTTGAGTACTAGTTAATCTAGTTATTAAGTAGGCACTAGTTATATGTAATACTAGTTGGAGTTCTAGTTTAATGTCCTAGTTGTATGTACTATTTATATGTGTATGCTTAAGTCATAGGTACTAGTCGTATATACGAGTAGTTTGTGCTAGTTGCGTGTACAAGTTGTATGTACTAGTTATATGTATTACTTGTTTGTACTTGTTATACGTACTAGTAGAATGTACTAGTAGTGTGTACCAGTTGTATGTACTAGTTTTATGTTATAGTTGTATGTACAAGTTGAATGTACTAGTGGTATGTACTAGATGCATGTACTATTTATATGGACCAGTTATATGTGTATATACTAGTTATATGTAGTAGTTGGTGTCTACTAGTTTTATGTTCCCGTTGTATATATGTATTCGTTGCTACGTGTATGTACTAGTTCAATGTATTAGTTTATATACTAGTACTAGTTAAATTTACTAATTGTAGATACTATTTGAATACACTAGTTCTATGTTTGAGTTGTATATACTAGTTATATGAACCAGTCGTAGTACAAATTGTACGTAATCGATATACCTACTAATTGTATGTACAAGTTGTATGTACTAGTTGTATGTACCAGTTGTACGTTGTAGTTTTATGTTCTAGTACTGGTTATATATACTAATTGTAGGTACTAATTGTATGTACTTTTTGTATGTGCAAGTAGTATATACAAGTTATATTTGCTAGTTGTAAGTACTAGTCGAAAGTCCTATGTTCTAGTTATATGCACTATTTTTATGGACTAATTATTATGTACTAGATGCATGTACTAGTTGTATGTATCAGTTTTATGTAGTCCTTCTATGTAATAGTTCTATGTACTAGGTTAATGTACTACTTGTATGTTCTAATTTTATGAACTAGTTGTATGTACTAATTGAAGTACTTTCTAGTACTAGTTATATGAACAAGTGTTAGGACTAGTTGAATGTACTGGTTGTATAAACTAATTGCGTATACTAGTTGTGTGTACTAGTTGTATGAACTAGTTATATGTACTAGTAGTGTGTACTCATTGCTACCTGTGTGTACTAGTTCTATGTACTAGTTTTATATACTAGTACTAGTTATATTTACTAGATGTATGTACGGTTTTTATGTATAACTAATACATAAAAATATAACTAGTACATATAAACAATACAAACAAGGGGACCCTTTAATAAAGTTGGGCACTCCCCTCTATTTTTTTTTCATAACGCGGTTTATGTATGGCTTCTTGTTACGGATATATATATATACATATATAAATATATATATAAAACGAGTTGACACGCAACTATTATAACACATTTTATACGTCGATAGATGTATAATGTGAGTTCATACGCAAATATTGTAACACTTAATGTATACGTCAATACATCGTTTTTGCAAATGGTGGCGTTCAGGGAGCTTTAGTTAACGAAGCTTTTCTGTCGCTATTTATAATTTTTAGGACACTTAAGCGTCCTCAATCGTTAGGATTAAGAGTATTATGTCAAAGCCCAACGATGGGGCCAATTAGATCGAGTAAATTTGGAGGGCGGTAGCCCCACGAGTTTTTAAACTCGAACTACTTGTTATCCTGGGAATAGTCTTCGGTACAGATTCATAGCCTATATGTTTAAAATCGGCAGCCATTTTAACTCGGAGATAAGTCGTAGAGCTTCGGGGACACTTTTATCGAGTTCGGCGGCAATTTTTATCCTAGGAACGGTCTTTGGTGCGCTTTCATAACCAATCTTTTCAAAATTTGTAGACAATTTTAACTCAGAGATAGGTCTTAGAACTTCAGGGACCCTTTAATCAAATTTGGTGGTCATTTTTAACCTAGAAACGGTGTTCGGTATGGCGTCGTAGCAGATATTTTCGAAATCAGCAACCATTTTTTACTCGGAGATAGGTTGTATAGTTTCGGGGACCATTTAATCGAGTTCTGCGGCCATTTTTATCCTAGGAATGGTCTTTTTTACGCTATTTCATTCAATTTGAAATTTAAAATTAGTACCTATGACTAGAACATTCACATATAACTGGTACATATAAATAATACATACAACAAGTACATACAACTATTATATACAATTAGTACATGCAACTATTACATTCGACTAGAAAATATAAGTAGTACCTAAAAATATTTAATATAACTAGTACTTGTACATTCAACTAATACCTACTTAATATCTGGTATTGCTAGTACTAGAATTTATAACTAGCACACATAAATAGTACATACACCTAGTACGTACCACTACTACATACAACTAGTGCCTACAGTTAGTAAATATTAACAGTACTAGTACATACCACTAGTTAATACTACTAGTACATACCAGTAGTTAATACTACTAGTACATACAACTAGTACATACAGCTGGTACATAACTAGTATATACAAGTAGCACATTCAACTACGACAAAAGACCAGTTCATATAACTAGTACATAACTAGTACATACAATTAGTACATAGAACTAGTTCAAACAATTAGAACACACAACTACGACATTCACATAGTACATACAATTTGTACATACAATTAGTACATACAACTCTAACATTCAACAAGTCCATGCAACTAGCACCTACAACTAGTAAATATAACCAGTGCTAGTACATGCAACTGGCACTTACCTAGTACCTTGTTTAACTAGTACTAGAACCTACAAGTAGTACATATACTAGTATATACAAATAGTACATACAACTAGACCATATAAATAGTACATACCATAGTATATATAACTAGTACATACCACTAGTTCATACAACTAGCACATACAACTAGTACCTATGCTATAACATACACATTTACCTAGTACATATATATAGTCCATACAACTAGTACATTAAACTAGAACTCCTACTATGACGTATAATTTTTCACACATTTAGTACATACAACTAGTCCATACAATTAGTGCTACAACTAGTACATACAACTAGTACATACAACCAATACAAACAACTATTAATTATAACTTTTAAATATAACTAATATATATAACTTGAACTAGAACATACAACTAGTAAATATAACGATGAAATATAACTTGTACTAGAACATATTAGAACTAGCACATGCAACTAGTACATAACTAATACATACAGTTAATACATACAACTAGTACACACACCTAGTACATACCACTAGTTTATACAACTAATACATACAACTAGTATATAACCAGTACATACAACTAGTACATAAAATAAGTTCATACAATTAGAACATACAACTACTACATACAACTAGTACATACAACTAATACCTACAAAGAGTAAATATAACCAGTCCTAGTATGTATAACTAGTACATAAAACTAGTACATACATTAGTATATAACTAGTACATACAACTAGTAAATACAACTGGTACATAAAACTAGTTCATACAATTACAACATACAACTACTACATACACTAGGACATACAGCTAATTCCTACAAGTAGTAAATATAACTTGTACTACTAAATACAACTAGTTCATACAACTATAACATTCAACTAGTACAGACAACTTGTACGTACAACTAGTAAATATCACCAGTGCTAGTACCTACAACTATTACATTCAACTGGTACATATAACTATTATAAACAATTAGTACATGCAACTATTACATTCGACTAGTACGTATAAGTAGTACCTACAAATATTTAATATAACTAGTACTTGTACATTCACCTAATACCTACTTAATATCTGGTTTTACTAGTACTAGAAACCTACAACTAGTACATATAACTTTTTAAAGGTTCATCTTTCGACTTTTAGAGGGTCTAGAGACGCAGTTTTTTCCAATTCTTCTCTCTACCAAACGTTTCGACCCTGGGGGTCTTCTTCAGTGACTGGTGGTGGTGTTCAAGGTGTCTTCATTTATAGGCATCTTTTCCCGCCATTTTCGATTACCTCATCAGTGATGTCATTGGTTACGTCATTTCCGGAGGAAGGAGAGGTGAAAGGAGTATTCATAAAAAAGGGTTTCCAACCACTTCTTAGTACAAATCCTTGATCTAAGTTCATTCTCACCTGACATTGTTGGATCTTCAGGGCTTCCTTAATTCTTCTTCTGTACCAGTTCTCTTCCTCTCCACCACTCTGGCTTGGCTCCACTCAATTGGATGGCCGGTTTTTAGTGAGTGAACAGCTAAGCCATTGTTCACATCCCCCATCCTGACGGCACGTTTGTGCTCCGCCATCCTGACTTTTAGCGTTCTTCCAGTTTCTCCAGTGTACACTGCAGGGCAACTAGAACAGGGGATCTGGTAAACAACACCTATAATATCCATGGTAGGCTGGGGTTGTTTAGGCCTAGAGAAGGAGTGGAGCCAAGCCAGAGGGGTGGAGAGGGAAGAGAACTGGTACAGAAGAAGAATTAATGAAGCCCTGAAGATCCAACAATGTCAGGTAAGAATGAACTTAGATCAAGGATTTGTACTAAGAAGTGGTTGGAAACCCTTTTTATGAATACTCCTTTCACCTCTCCTTCCTCCGGAAATGACGTAACCGAAGACATCACTGATGAGGTAATCGAAAATGGCGGGAAAAGATGCCTATAAATGAAGAAACCTTGAAGACCACCACCAGTCACTGAAGAAGACCCCCAGGGTCGAAACGTTTGGCAGACAGAAGAATTGTAAAAAACTGCGTCTCTAGACGCTCTAAAAGTCGAAAGATGAACCTTTACAAAGATAAGTTCGACGCAGTTGGAAGAAATCTTTATTCCACTAGTACATATAAATAGTACATGCATCTAGTACATACCACTAGTACATACAACTAGTACATACAACTATAAAATAAAACTAGTTCATTCAATTAGTACACACTACTAGTACATTCTACTATTGCGTATAACAAGTACAAACAAGTAATGCATATAACTAGCACATACAACTAGTGCGAACAACTACTTCATACAACTTGTACCTACAACTAGTACCCATGACTTTAACATACACATATAAATAGTACATACAACTACGATCTTAAACTAGAACTCCAACTAGTATTACATATAACTAGTGCCTACTTAGTAAATAGATTAACTAGTACTCAAACTTACTTGTACTAGTACATACAACTAGTCCATATATACACATATCTTTAACTAGGGCATACAGCCTATATTGGCACATATAATTTGTATTTACCACTAGTAAATATAACTTGTACTAGTACAAACAACTAGTACTAGTACATACAACTAGTTTTTACAACTAGCAACTATAGCTAGTCCTAACAACTAGTATATACAACTATTACACACAACTAGTACATTCTACTAGTACGTATAACAAGTACAATCAAGTAATACATATAACTAGTACATACAACTAGTACATACAACTAGCACATACAACTAGGCTAACAACTACTTCATACAACTTTTACTTACAATTAGTACCTATGATTGAAACATACACATAAAATTAGTACATATAAATAGTGCATCCAACTAGGACATTAAACTAGAACTCCAACTTGTATTACATTTTACTAGTGCCTACTTAGTAAATAGATTTACTAGTACTCAGCTTACAAGAACTAGTACATACAACTAGTCCATACACATATATATATAACTAGTACACACAGCCTATATTAGTACATATAATTTGTACCTACAACTAGTAAATATAACTAGTACTAGTACATACAACTAGTACTAGTACATGCAACTAGTTTATACAACTAGAAAATATAATAAAATATATTAAAATGTATAGAAAATATAGCTAGAACAAACACCGAGTACATAAAACTAGAACAAATAACTAGAACATATACATAGAAAATGCACATATAACTAGTACATACAACTAGTACATACATCTAGTAAATATAACTAGTACTAGTATATACAACTAATATATAGAACTAGTACACGCAGGTAGCAATGAGTACACACTACTAGTACATAGAACTAGTACATACGACTTGTACATACAACTAGTAAACACAACTAGTACATACAACTAGTACATATAACTAGTTCATACAACTAGTACACACAACTAGTATACACAATTAGTTTAAACAACCGGTACATTCAAATAGTCCTAACACTAGTTCATATAACTACTACTAGAAAGTACTTCCAATTAGTACATACAACTAGTTCATACAATTAGAACATACAAGTAGTACATTAACCTAGTACATAGAACTATTACATAGAAGGACTACATATAACTGATACATACAACTAGTAAATGCAACTAGTACATAATAATTAGTACATAAAAATAGTGCATATAACTAGAACATAGGACTTTCGACTAGTACTTACAACTAGCAAACATAACTTGTATATACTACTTGCACATACAAAAAGTACATACAATTAGTACCTACAATTAGTATATATAACAAGTACTAGAACATAAAACTACAACGTACAACTGGTACATACAACTAGTAACGAGTACGTACAAATAGTACATAGAACTAGTGCATACAACTTGTACATACAATTAGTACGTACATCGATTACGTACAATTTGTACTATGACTAGTTCATATAACTAGTATATACAACTCAAACATAGAACTAGTATATTCAAATAGTATCTACAATTAGTAAATTTAACTAGTACTAGTATATAAACTAATACATTGAACTAGTACATACACGTAGCAACGAGTACATACAACTGTATAAAACCTACAACTAGTAATTAGTAAATACAAGTAGCAACGAGTACATACAATTAGTACCTAAAACTAGTAAATATAGCTAGTTCTAGTACAAAGAACTGGTAAAGTACATACACTTAGTACATACAACTAATACATATACCTAGTACATACAACAATAACCCATAACTTGTCCATACATCTAATACATATAATTAGATCATACAACCAGTCCGTACAACTAGTACTATGCACATACAACTAGTACTTCCCTAGTACATAGTATAACTAGTATTAGAACCTACAACTAGAACATACAAATTGTGCATACAACTAGTATATAAAACCAACAGGTACAACTTGCACATATAACTGGTCCACACAACTACTACATATAACTAATACATGTAAATAGTACATACATCTAGTGCATACAACTAGTACATACAACTTGTACATATAACTGATTCATATCTAGTACATACAACTAGTACATACAGCTACAATATACAACTAGTACATATAACTAGTTCACAAACATATAACTAGTACATGCAAATTGTAAATACAACTCAACTAGTACATACAACTAGTTCATAAAACTAGTTCATACAACTAGTACATAAAACTAGTTTCTAGTACATACAACTAGTACCTTCCTAGTACCTAGTATAACAAGTACAAGAATCTACAACAAGTACATAAAACTAGTACATCCAATTAGAACATATAACTAGTACATAGCTAGTATATACAACTAGTATACACATACAAATAGACCACAAAACTAGTTCATACAATTTGTACATAGAACTACTACATACAACTACCACATACAACTAGTACATACAACTAATACATACAACTAGTACATATAACTAGTTCACACAACTACTACATATAGCCAGTACATATAAATAGTACATACATCTAGTACATACAACTAGTACATACAACTAGTACATAGAACTAATAAATACAACTAGTACATAAAACTAGTACACAGCTAGTACAAACAACTAGGGCATACAACTAGTACATACAACTAGTACATACAATAGTACATACAACTACCACATACAACTTGTACGTACAAGTAGCACCTATAACTAGTAAATATAACTATATAGTAGTAGTACATAGAACTAGTACGTGCAATTAGCATATACAACAAGCTAGTGCATACACATATAATTAGTAAATATAAATAGTAAGTACAACTAGTACGTATAACTAGTACATACAACTACTACATATATCTAGTACATACAAATATAACGAGTTCATATAAGTAGTTCATACAACCAGTATATACAACTAGTACTTATAAACAGTATATACAACTAGTATATACAACAATTACACTCAACTAGTATATATAACTACTACATACAATTGGTACATATAAATAGTACAAACAACTAGTACATACAACTAGTATCTCGTACATACAACTAGTACCTACCTAGTAACTAGTATAACTAGTACTGGAACCTACAACTAGTATATACAACTAATAAATACATCAAGTGAATACAGTTAGTACACATAAATAGTACACACAACTAGTACATACAACTAGTGCATACAACTGGTACATATAAATAATAAATACAACTAATACATAGTTAGTACAAAAAACTAGTGCATAAAACTTGTACATACAACTGGTTCATATCTAGTACACACAACTAGTACATACAACTAGTAAATATAACTAGTGCTATTGCAGAGAACAAGTGTATACAACTAGTTCATAAAATTAGTACATACAACTAGTACATGCAACTAGTACATACAACTAGTACATATAACTAGTACACATAAATATAACCATTACTATTACACAAACATATAACTAGTACATACACATATAACTGGTACTTATAAATAGTACATTCACATAGAACATATGAATAGTACATAAAAATATTCCATACAACTAGAAACTAGTACATACAAGTATTTCACAGAATGAGTACATAATACTAGAACGTACAACTTGTATATACAACTAGTAGATAGCTACTACATACAACTCTTATATACGTACAACTGATACATACAACTGGTACATAACTAATACATATAACTAGTACATACAACTAGTATCTAGTACAAACATCTAGTGCCTACCTAGGTCCTAGTATAACTAGTATTTGAACCTATATTTAGAACAGACAACTCATACATACAACCAGTAAATACAACTATTTCCTACATCTAGTACAAACAACTAGTACATACAACTAGTTTATACAAATAGTATCTACAATTAGTAATAGTAGTAACGAGTACGTACAAATAGTACATAGAACTAGTGCATACAACTTGTACATACAATTAGTACGTACATCGATTACGTACAATTTGTACTATGACTAGTTCATATAACTAGTATATACAACTCAAACATAGAACTAGTATATTCAAATAGTCTCTACAATTAGTAAATTTAACTAGTACTAGTATATAAACTAATACATTGAACTAGTACATACACGTAGCAACAAGTACATACAACTGTATAAAACCTACAACTAGTAATTAGTAAATACAAGTAGCAACGAGTACATACAATTAGTACCTAAAACTAGTAAATATAGCTAGTTCTAGTACAAAGAACTGGTAAAGTACATACAATTAGTATATACAACTAATACACATACCTAGTACATACAACAATAACCCACAACTTGTCCATACATCTAATACATATAATTAGATCATACAACCAGTCCGTACAACTAGTATTATGCACATACAACTAGTACTTCCCTAGTACATAGTGTAACTAGCATTAGAACCTACAACTAGAACATACAAATTGTGCATACAACTAGTATATAAAACCAACAGGTACAACTTGCACATATAACTGGTCCACACAACTACTACATATAACTAATACATGTAAATAGTACATACATCTAGTGCATACAACTAGTACATACAACTTGTACATATAACTGATTCATATCTAGTGCATACAACTAGTACATACAGCTACAATATACAACTAGTACATATAACTAGTTCACAAACATATAACTAGTACATGCAAATTGTAAATACAACTCAACTAGTACATACAACTAGTTCATAAAACTAGTTCATACAACTAGTACATAAAACTAGTTTCTAGTACATACAACTAGTACCTTCCTAGTACCTAGTATAACAAGTACAAGAATCTACAACAAGTACATAAAACTAGTACATCCAATTAGAACATATAACTAGTACATAGCTAGTATATACAACTAGTATACACATACAAATAGACCACAAAACTAGTTCATACAATTTGTACATAGAACTACTACATACAACTACCACATACAACTAGTACATACAACTAATACATACAACTAGTACATATAACTAGTTCACACAACTACTACATATAGCCAGTACATATAAATAGTACATACATCTAGTACATACAACTAGTACATACAACTAGTACATAGAACTAATAAATACAACTAGTACATAAAACTAGTACACAGCTAGTACAAACAACTAGGGCATACAACTAGTACATACAACTAGTACATACAATAGTACATACAACTACCACATACAACTAGTACGTACAAGTAGCACCTATAACTAGTAAATATAACTATATAGTAGTAGTACATAGAACTAGTACGTGCAATTAGCATATACAACCAGCTAGTGCATACACATATAATTAGTAAATATAAATAGTAAGTACAACTAGTACGTATAACTAGTACATACAACTACTACATATATCTAGTACATACAAATATAACGAGTTCATATAAGTAGTTCATACAACCAGTATATACAACTAGTACTTATAAATAGTATATACAACTAGTATATACAACAATTACACTCAACTAGTATATATAACTACTACATACAATTGGTACATATAAATAGTACAAACAACTAGTACATACAACTAGTATCTCGTACATACAACTAGTACCTACCTAGTAACTAGTATAACTAGTACTGGAACCTACAACTAGTATATACAACTAATAAATACATCAAGTGAATACAGTTAGTACACATAAATAGTACACACAACTAGTACATACAACTAGTGCATACAACTGGTACATATAAATAATAAATACAACTAATACATAGCTAGTACAAACAACTAGTGCATAAAACTTGTACATACAACTGGTTCATATCTAGTACACACAACTAGTACATGCAACTAGTAAATATAACTAGTGCTATTGCATAGAACAAGTGTATACAACTAGTTCATAAAATTAGTACATACAACTAGTACATGCAACTAGTACAAACAACTAGTACATATAACTAGTACACACAAATATAACCATTACTATTACACAAACATATATCGAAATCAGCCGCCATTTTCGAAATCAGCAGCCATTTTTAACTCTGAGATAGGTTGTATAGCTTCAGGGACCATTTAATCAAGTTCTGGGGCCATTTTTATCCTAGGAACTGTCTGTGGTACGCCAATTCATACAAATTGTACTTACAATTATTACCTATGGCTAGAACATTAACATATAACTGGTACATATAAATAGTACATACAACTAGTTCATAAAACTACTTCCTACAACTAGAGTACTAGTACATATTAGATCTAGTACATGAAACTAGTACATGACTAATACATACAGTTAATACATCCATCTAATACACACAACTACTACATACCACTACTTTATATATACAATTAATACATACAACTAGTTTATAACCAGTACATACAACTAGTACATAAAATTAGTTCATACAATTAGAACATACAACTAGTACATACAACTAGTACATACATTAGTATATAACTAATACCTACAACTAGTACATAAAACTAGTTCATACAATTACAACATACAACTACTACATACACTTGGATATACAACTAATACCTACAAGTAGTAAATATAACTTGTACTACTACATACAACTAGTTCATACAACTATAACATTAAACTAGTAAAGACAACTTGTACGTACAACTAGTAAATATAACCAGTGCTAGTACGTACAACTAGTATATACAATTAGGACATACACCTAGTATATAACTACTCCATACAGGTGGAACATACAACTAGTTCATACAATTAGAACATACAACTACTACATACAACTAGTTTATGCAACTAATACCTACAAATAGTAAATATAACTTATACTACTACATACAATTGGTACCTACAACTAGTAAATATAACCAGTGCTAGTAAGTACAACTAGTGCATACAACTAGTGCCTACAGTTAGTAAATATTACCAGTACTAGTACATACCACTAGTAAATACTACTAGTACATACCACTAGTTAATACTACTAGAACATACAACTATTACATACAGCTAGTACATAACTAGTACATACAAGTAGCACATTCAACTAGGACATAAAACTAGTTCATATAACTAGTACATAACTAGTACATACAATTAGTACATAGAACTAGTTCAAACAATTAGAACATACAACTAGTACTTACAACTAGTATTTACAACTAGTAAATATTACTAGTAATAGTACATACAACTAGTCAATACAACTACTACATTCAACTAGTACATAACTAGTTCTTACAAGTAGTACATACAACTATTACATACAATTAGTACATATAATTATAACATTCAACAAGTCCATGCAGCTAGTACCTACAACTAGTAAATATAACTAGTGCTAGTACATACAACTAGTACCTACAACTAGTAAATATAACCAGTGCTAATATGTACAACTAGTACATACAACTATTACCTACAACTAGTAAATATAACCAGTGCTAGTATGTACAACTAGTACATACAACTGGTACATACAATTATCAAATATAATTAGTACATGCAACTATTACATTCAACTAGTACATATAACTAATACCTACAAATAGTTAATGTAACTAGAACTTGTACAAACAACTAATACCTACTTTGTATCTTGTATTACTACTACTAGAACTTACAACTAGTACACATAAATAGTTCATACACCTAGTACGTACAACTAGTACATACAACTAGTGCCTACAGCTAGTAAATATTACCAGTACTAGTACATACCATTAGTTAATACTACTAGTACATACAACTAGTACATACAGCTAGTCATAACTTGTACATACAAGTAGCACATTCAACTAGGACATAAAACTAGTTCATATAACTAGGACATAACTAGTATATACAATTAGTACATAGAACTAGTTCAAACAATTAGTACATACAAATAGTTCATACAACTAGTACATACCACTAGACTATACAACTATTAACTAGTACATTCAACTAGGATATACAACTATTATATACAGTTAGTACATGCAATTTTTACATTCGACTAGTACATATAAGCAGTACCTACAAATATTTAATATAACTAGTACTTGTACATTCAACTAATACCTACTTAATATCTGGTATTACTAGTACTAGAATCTACAACTAGTACACATTACTAGTACATACAACTAGTACATACTAATAGTAAATACAAATAGTACATACAAGTAGTACATTCAATTAGGACATACAAGTAGTAAATACAACTAGGACACACAACTAGTACATACAACAAGTACATACACCTAGTATATAACTAGTCCATACAGGTGTTACATACAAGTAGTTCATACAATTAGAACATACAACTACTACATACAACTAGTACATACAAGTAGTACATACAATTAGTACATACAAGTATAACATTCAATAAGTCCATGAAACTAGTACCTACAACTAGTAAATATAACTAGTGCTAGTACATACAACTAACCCCTACCTAGTACCTAGTATAACTAGTACTATAACCTTCAAGTAGTACATATACTAGTATATACAAATAGTACACACAACTAGACCATATAAATAGTACATACCATTGTATATATAACTAGTACATACCACTAGTTCATACAACTAGCACATACAACTAGTACCTATGACTATAACATACACATTTACCTAGTACATATATATAGTCCATACAACTAGTACATTAAACTAGAACTCCCACTATGACGTATAATTATTTCACACAATTAGTACATACATCTAGTACATACAACTAGTCCATACAATTAGTGCTACAACTAGTACATACAACTAGTACATACAACCAGTACAAACAACTGGTAAATATAACTTTTAAATATAACTAATATATATAATTTGTACTAGAACATACAACTAGTAAATATAACGATTAAATATAACTTGTACTAGAACATATTACTAGTTGATACAACTAGCACATAAAACTAGTACATACAACTGGTATACAATTAGTACATACAACTATTATATGCAATTAGTACTTAAAGCAAGTACCTACTTAGTACCTAATTTTACTAGTACTAGAACTTACAACTAGTACATATAACTAGTACATACACATATAACTGGTACATATAAATAGTACATACAATTAGTACATACAAAGAGTAAGTATATCTAGTACATACAACTAATATATACAACTAGTACATACAACTAGTTCATACAACCATTACATTCAACTATTACATACAACTATTACCTACAACTAGTAAATATAACCAGTGCTAGTATGTACAACTAGTACATACAACTGGTACATACAATTATTATATATAATTAGAACATGCAACTATTACATTCAACTAGTACATATAACTAGTACCTACAACTAGTTAATATAACTAGACCTTGCACATACAACTAATACCCACTTAGTATCTAGTATTACTACTACTAGAACTTACAACTAGTACACATAACTAGTACATACACCTAGTACATACCACTAGTAAATACAAATAGTACATACAAGTAGCACATTCAACTAGGACATAAGTAGTACATACAACCAGTACGTACAACTAGTACACACAACTAGTATATACAACTAGTTCATACAACTTGCACATACAATTAGTAGTAACAACTACTTCATACAATTTGTACTTACAATTAGTAACTATGACTAGAACATTCACATATAACTGGTAGATATAATTAGTACATACAACTAGTACATCAAACTAGACCTCCAACTAATTCAACTACTGAATATAACTAGTACTAGTACATACAACTCCTTCATACAACTAGAAGTACAACTAGTACATACAATTATTACATACAATTAGTACATACACCTAGTACATACAACTAGTTATTAGAACTAGTACATACAACTAGTACATAACTAATACATACAGTTATTACACGCAACTTGTACACACAATTAGTGCATTCAACTAGTACATTTATCCAGTACCTATAACTAGTCAATATAACTAGTACCTGTACATACAAATAGTACCTACTTAGTAACTAGTTTTGCTAATACCAGAACCTACAACTAGTAGATATAACTAGTACATACAACTAGTAAATACAACTAGTACATCAAACTAGTGCCTACAACTAGTACATGGAACTAGTAACAAGTAAATATATGTAGTACATACAACTAGTACATACAAGTGGTACACACAACTAGTACACACAACCAGTACATTCAACCAGAACATAAAACTAGTAGACACCAACTACTACATATAACTAGTATATACACATATAACTGGTCCATAAAAATAGTACATGCATCTAGTACATGCCACTAGTGCATACAACTAGTACATACAACTATAACATAAAACTAGTACATACAACTAGTACATAAAACTAGTTTCTAGTACATACAAATAGTACCTTCCTAGTACCTAGTATAACAAGTACAAGAATCTACAAGAAGTACATAAAACTAGTACATACAACTGGAACATACAACTAGTACATAGCTAGTACATACAACTAGTATATACATAAAACTAGAAGGTAAAACTAATTCATACAAGTTGTACATAGAACTACTACATACAACTACCACATACAACTAGTACCTACAACTAGTAAATATAGCTAGTTCTAGTCCATACAACTAGTGAAAACAACTAGTACTTGCAACTAGTACATATAACTAGTACACACACCTACTACATATAACTAATACATAAACATTTAACTGGTAAATATAAATAGTACATACGCATTGTACATATGAGTAGTACATAAAACTAGTGCTTACAACTACAAACTAGTAAATACAACTAGTACATACACCTAGACCATACAACTACTACATATAACTAGTACATACATGTAGTAAACACAACTAGTACATACAACTTGTACATATAACTAGTTCATACAACTAATAATTAGAACATATAACTAGTGCATACTTCTAATTAATATAACTAGTTCACACAACTACTACATATAGCCAGTACATATAAATAGTACATACATCTAGTACATACAACTAGTACATACAACTAGTACATAGAACTAATAAATACAACTAGTATATAAAACTAGTACACAGCTAGTACAAACAACTAGTGCATACAACTAGTACATACAACTAGTACATACAAAAGTACATACAACCACCACATACAACTAGTACATACAACTAGCACCTACAACTAGTAAATATAACTATATAGTAATAGTACATACAACTAGTATATTCATATAGTTAGCACATACACATATAATTAGTAAACATAAATAGTAAGTAAAACTAGAACGTATAACTAGTACATACAACTACTAGTATATAAAACTAGTACATATATCTAGTATATACAAATATAACAAGTTCATATAAGTAGTTCATACAACCAGTACATACAAGTAGTATATAAATAGTATATACAACTAGTACATACAACTAGTATCTCGTACATACAAGTAGAACCTAAATAGAAACTAGTATAACTAGTATAACTAGTACTGGAACCTACAACTAGTATACACAACTAGTACATACAACTAGTGCATACAACTGGTACATATAAATAATAAATACTACTAATACATAGCTAGTACAAACAACTAGTGCATAAAACTTGTACATACAACTGGTTCATATCTAGTACACACAACTAGTACATACAACTAGTAAATATAACTAGTGCTAGTGTATAGAACTAGTGTATACAACTAGTTCATAAAATTAGTACATACAACTAGTACATGCAACTAGTACATACAACTAGTACATATAACTAGTACACATAAATATACCCATTACTATTACACAAACATATAACTAGTACATACACATATAACTGGTACTTATAAATAGTACATTCACATAGAACATATGAATAGTACATAAAAATATTCCATACAACTAGAAACTAGTACATACAAGTATTTCATAGAATGAGTACATAATACTAGAACGTACAACTTGTATATACAACTAGTAGATAGCTACTACATACAACTCTTATATACGTACAACTAATACATAGAACTCGCACATAACTAGTACATATAACTAGTACATACAACTAATATCTAGTACAAACAACTAGTGCCTACCTAGGTCCTAGTATAACTAGTATTTGAACCTATATTTAGAACATACAACTCATACATACATCTAGTACATATAAATAGTACTTCCATCTAGTACATACAACTAGTACATGCAATTAGTACATATACCTGGTGCATACACATATAAATAGTACATATAAATAGTAGTTACAACTAGTGCAAATAACTAGTGCATACAACTAGTATCCAGTACATAAAACTAGTACCTACCTACTACCTAATATAACTAGTATTAGAATCTACAAATAGAACATACAACTACCACATACAACTACCACATACAACTACCACATACAACTAATACATACATCAAGTACATATAAATAGTACACATAACAACTACATTTATCTAGTACATACAACTAGTACATATAACTAGTATATGTAGCTACTACATATGAATAGTACTTATACACAAAACTAGTACATAACAATAGTACATACAACAAGTACAAAAAATTAGTTCCTTCCTAATACCTAGTATAACTTGTACTGGAACCTACAACTAGTTCAAACGGCAAGTACATACAACTAGTACATACAATTAGTCACTTGTACATACAACTAGTACATACAATTGTTCACTAGTACATACAACTGGTACATATAACTGGCACACATAACTAGTACATATAAATAGTATATACAACTAGTTCATATACCTAGTATATACATGTAGTACATGTAACTAGTATATGGTACATACAACTACAACCTATCTAGTACCTAGTATAACTAGTACATGAACCAACAACTTGTACATACACATAGTACATACAACTAGTACATACTACTAGTGTGTACAACTAGAAACTAGTACACACTACTAGTTCATAGGACGAGTACATAATACTAGAACATACAACTTGTATATGCAACTAGTTCATAGCTAATATTTATGACTAGTATTAACAGTGAAAACTGGTTAATGAGAAATTCACGGTGCAAGCCAAATCATTTCTCGTTCACAGTATTTCTTGTTATCAAATCTCCATACATGTAATGTGATGATCCAAAAGTGTAAATATATATGGATATAAACACGCTTCACGCTATATAAACGCTTCGTTGATGTCAGAGAAGGCTGCTTCGCCAAGACGTTTCCTACTCCCTTTGGCGCTGGAGTTTTCTACCTCGACTTTAGTCCTGTTCTTCAAGAACGTAGACAGTGTCGAATTGGGTATATCCTACTTTTTCACAAATTTCCAACTTAGAGAACCTTTTGGCGTCAACCTCTTCGAAAATTTTTATTTTGAAATCTATCGAGTAGCTTTGCTGCTTCTTCGCGACTGCCATCTTGACAAATTACAGGTGTTAATGCCTTCGCGTTAACAGGCACTTGTCCCGTAAAACGGTGTATTTACTATGGTAAATAACCTGGTCTCGGCGAATTGTTTGTGTTATGCAATATTTCGCGTAGAGCGACTTCGTGTAAACCAGTTTTTACTGTACATACCACTAGTACGTACAACTGGTACATAACTATTACATAACTATAGTACATTCCACTAGTACCAACAATTCGAACAAACAACTACTACATACACCTTCTACATACAACTAGTATCTACAACTAGTAAATATAACTAGGACTAGTACATAAAACTCGTGCATACAACTAGTACATGCTACTAGTACATACAACTAGTAGATACCAAATAATACACACAACTAGAAAATGCAATTAGTACTTGCAACTAGTACATTCAATTAGTACATACAACTAGACCAAACAACTAGGTCAAATAACTATTACATATACCCGCTACATATACCCAGTAGATACACATATACCTTGTAATTATATATAGCACATACAACTAGTACTTACAGCTAGTGCATACAACTAGTACATATAACTAGTCCATACACATATAACTGGTACTTATAAATAGTACATACACATAGTACATATATACAAAGAGTTCATACAACTAGTACACACAACTAGAAACTAGTATATACAAGTAGCTCATAGAACGAGTAAATAAAACTAGAACGTACAACTTGTATATACAAGTAGTACATAGCTACTACATACAAGTTAAAGCAAATAGGACATATAACTAGTACAATCACCTACTATATATAACTAGTACATACACATATATCCAATTATTATAAATAGTACGTGCAACTAGTACATACACCTAGTTCATAAAACTAGTACATACAACTAGTACATACAACAAGAACCTTCCTAGTACCAAGTATAACTAGTACAAGAACCTACAACTAGTACATTCAACTAGTACACACAACTAGAACATACAACTAGTATATACATACAACTAGTACATATAACTAGTACACACACCTACTACATATAACTAATACATAAAAATATAACTAGTACATATAAATAGTACAAACACCTACTACATATAACTAATATAACTAGTACATATAAATAATACAAACAAGGGGACCTTTTAAAAGAGTTCGGCAGACCCCTCTATTGTTTTCGTAACACAATTTATGTATGGCTTCATGTTACGGATATATATATATATATATATATAATACGAGTTCATACGCAGCTATAATAACACATTTTATATGTCGATAGATGTGTAATATGAGTTCATACGTAACTATTGTAACACTTAATTTATACATCAATACATCGTTTTTGCAAATGGTGGCGTTCAGGAATCTTTAGTTAACGAAGCTTTTCTATTGCTATTTATAATTTTTACGACACTTAAGCATCCTCAATCGTTAGGATTAAGAGTATTATGTCCAAGCCCAACGATGCGGCCAAGTAGTTCTAGTAAATTTGGGGGGCGGCAGCCCCACGAGTTTTAAAACTCGAACTACTTGTTATCCTAGGAACAGTCTTCGGTACAGATTAATAGCCTATATGTTTGAAATCGGCAGCCATTTTAACTCAGAGATAAGTTGTCGAGCTTCGGGGACAATTTTATCGAGTTCGGAGGCCATTTTATCCTAGGAATGGTCTTACAAGTATTTCATAGAATGAGTACATAATACTAGAACGTACAACTTGTATATACAACTAGTAGATAGCTACTACATACAACTCTTATATTTAACTCAGAGATAGGTCTTAGAGATTCGGGGACCCTTTAATCAAATTGGCAGCCATTTTTAACCTAGAAACGGTCTTCGGTATGGCTTGATAGCCCATATTTTCGAAAACGGCAGCCACTTTTAACTCGGAGATAGGTTGTATAGCTTCGGGGACCATTTAATCGAGTTCTGCGGCCATTTTTATCCTAGGAACGGTCTTTGGTACGCTATTTCATACAATTTGTACTTACAATTAGTACCTATGACTAGAAAATTCACATATAACTGGTATATATAAATAGTACATAGAACAAGTACATCAAACTAGACTTCCAACTATTAAAACTACTGAATATTTAATATAACTAGTACTTGTACATTCAACTAATAACAACTTAATATCTGGTATTATTAGTACTAGAAACCGACAACTAGTACACAGAACTAGTACATACACCTAGTACTTACAACTAGTACATACTAATAGTACATACAACTAGTACATAAAGTAGTACAAGCACATATAACTGGTACCTATAAATAGTATATACATACACCTAGTACCTACAATTAGTACATACAAATAGTACATACTATTAGTACATGCAACTAGTACACAGAACTAGTACTTAAAATTAGTTCATATAACTAGTACATACACATATAACTGGTACCTATAAATAGAACATACACCTAGTACATACAATTAGTACATACAAAGGGTACATACAACTAGTACATACAACTAGTACACAGAACTAGTACTTAAGACTAGTTCATATAACTAGTACATAACTAGTACATACAATTAGTAAATAGAACTAGTTCAAACAATTAGAACATACAGCTACTACATAAAACTAATACCCATAATTAGTAAATATAGCTTGCACTAGTACATACAACTAGTGCATAAAACTAGTACCTACAACTAGTAAATATTACCAGTACTAGTAAATGCAACTAGTTATTAGAACTAGCACATGGATCTAGTACATAGCTAATACATACAGTTAATACATACCACTAGTACACACAACTAGTACATACAACTAATATATGCAACTTATACATACAACTAGTATATAACAAGTACATACAACTAGAACATAAAACTAGTTCATGCACTTAGAACATACAACTACTACATACTATTAGTACATACTACTAATACTTACAACTAGTAAATATAACTAATACTAGTACATACAACTAGTTCATACAACTATTACATTCAACTATTACATACAACTAGTACCTACAACTAGTAAATATAACAGTGCTAGTAGGTACAACTAGTACATACAACTAATGCCTACAGTTAGTAAATATTACCAATACTAGTACATACCATTAGTTAATACTACTAGTACATACAGCTAGTACATACAGCTAGTACAAAACTATTACATACAATTATTATATATAATTAGTAAATGCAACTATTACATTCAGCTAGTACATATAACTAGTACCCACAACTAGTTAATATAACTAGAACTTTTGCATAAAACTAATAGCTACTTAGTATCTAATTTTACTACTACTAGAACTTACAACTAGTACACATAACTAGTAAATACACCTAGTACATACAACTAGTACATATAAATAGTTCATACAACTAGTACATACAAGTAGCACATTCAACTGGGACATAAAACTATCTTTGAGATGGTACATCCTTCGACTTTGGAGCGTTTAAAAACGTAGTTGGTTTTGATCCTTTGGCAAACGTTTCGACCCTGGGGGTCTTCGTCAGTGACAAACCAACTGCGTTTTTAAACGCTCAAAAGTCGAAGGATATACCATCCCAAAAATAAGTTCGATGCAGTTATAAGGAATCCTTATTCTATGACATAAAACTAGTTCATATAACTAGTACATAACTAGTGGATATATACAACTACTACATACACCTAGTACATACAACTAGTACATTCAACCAGTACATACAACTAGTACAAACAACTAGTATATACAACTAGTTCAAACAACTTGCACATACAATTAGTAGTAACAACTACTTCATACAATGAGTACCTATGACTAGAACATTCACATATAACTGGTACATATAAATAGTACATACAACTAGTACATCAAACTAGACCTCCAACTAATTCAACTACTGAATATAACTAGTACTAGTACATACAAATTGTTCATACAACTAGAAGTACAACTAGTACATACAACTATTACATACAATTAGTACATACACCTAGTACATACAACTAGTTATTAGAACTAGTACATACAACTAGTACATAACAAATACATACTGTTATTACATGCAACTTGTACACACAGCTAGTGCATAACTAGTTCATACAACTAGTACATTCAACTAGTACATAAAATTAGTACATACAACTATTGCATTCAACTAGTACATCCAACTATAACCTACAACTAGTAAATATAACTAGTCCTAGTACATACAACTAGTACATACATCTAGTGCCTACAGTTAGTAAATACTACCAGTACAAGTACCAACCACTACAACTAGTACAAACAACTAGTTCATACATCTAGTACATAACTAGTACATACAACTATTACATAGAACTACAATAAGCAATTAGTACATATAACTATTACATTCAACTAGTACATATATCCAGTACCTATAACTAGTTAATATAACAAGTACTTGTACATACAAATAGTACTTACTTAGTAACTAGTTTTGCTAATACCAGAACCTACAACTAGTAGATATAACTAGTACATACAACTAGTAAATACAACTAGTACATCAAACTAGTGCCTACAACGAGTACATGGAACTAGTAATAAGTTCATATACCTAGTACATACAACCAGTACCAACAAGTGGTAAACAACTAGTACACACAACTAGTACATACAACCAGAAAATAAAACTAGTAGACACCAACTACTACATATAACTAGTATATACACATATAACTGGTCCATATAAACAGTACATGCATCTAGTACATCCCACTAGTACATGCAACTAGCACATACAACTATATCATAAAACTAGTACATACAACTTGTACACACTACTAGTACATTCTACTAGTGCGTATAACAAGTACAAACAACTAATGCACATAACTAGTACATACAACTAGTACGTGCAACTAGCACATACAACTTGTGCGAACAACTACTTCATACAACTTGTACCTACAACTAGTACCTATGACTTGAACATACACATATAAAGAGTACATACAAATAGGACATTAAACTAGAACTCCAACTAGTATTACATATAACTAGTGCCTACTTAGTATCTAGATTAACTAGTACTCAAACTTACTAGTACTAGTCCATACAACTAGTCCATATATACACATATATATAAGTAGTGCATACAGCCTGTATTGGCACATATAATTTGTACTTACCACTAGTAAATATAACTAGCACTAGTACATACAACTAGTCCTAGGACATAGAACTAGTTTATACATCTAGAAAATATAGCTAGTACTAATAACTAGTATATACAACTAGTACATACAACCATTACACTCAACTAGTACATTCTACTAGTACGTATAACAAGTACAAACAAGTAATACATATAACTAGTACATACAACTAGTCCATACACATATATATATAACTAGTAAACACAGCCTATATTAGTATATATAATTTGTACCTACAACTAGTAAATATAACTAGTACTAGTACATACAACTAGTTACAAAATGTATGGAAAATATAGCTAGTACAAACACAGAGTATATACAACAAGTACATTCAACTTGTACATACAACTAAAACTTATAACTAGAACATATAACTAGAACATGCATATATAACTAGTACATACAACTAGTCCATACATCTAATAAATATAGCTAGTCCTAGTATATGAAACTAATACATAGAACTAGTACACACAGGTAGCAATGAGTACACACTATTAGTACATAGAAATAGTACATACGACTTGTACATACAACTAGTACACACAACTAGTACATACAAGTAGTCCTAACACTAGTTCATATAACTAGTACTAGAAAGTACTTCCATTAATACATACAACTAGTTCATAAAATTAGAACATACAAGTAGTACATTAACCTAGGACATAGAACTAGTACATAGAAGGACTACATATAACTGATACATTCAACTAGTACATGCAACTAGTACATAATAAAAATAAAAATAGTGCATATAACTATAACATAGGACTTTCGACTAGTACTTACAACTAGCAAACATAACTTGTATATACTACTTGCACATACAAAAAGTACATTCAATTAGTACCTACGATTAGTATATATAAACAGTTCTAGAATAAAACTACAACGTACAACTGGTACATACAACTAGTAACGAGTACGTACAAATAGTACATAGAACTAGTGCATACAACTTGTACATACAATTAGTACGTACATCGATTACGTACAATTTGTACTACGACTAGTTCATATAACTAGTATATACAACTCAAACATAGAACTAGTATATTCAAATAGTATCTACAATTAGTAGATTTAACTATTACTAGAACATAAACTAATACATTGAACTAGTACATACACGTAACAACGAGTACATACAACTATATAATACCTACAACTGGTTCATACAACTAGTAACAAGTACATACAACTAGTAATTAGTAAATACAAGTAGCAACGAGTACATACAATTAGTACCTAAAACTAGTAAATATAACTAGTTCTAGTACAAAGAACTGGTAAAGTACATACAATTAGTACACACAACTAATACATATAACTAGTACATACAACAATTACCCACAACTTGTCCATACATCATACAACCAGTACATACAACTAGTATTATGCGCATACAACTAGTACTTCGCTTGCACATAGTATGACTAGTATTAGAACCTACAACTAGAACATACAAATAGTCCATACAACTAGTATATACAACCAATAGGTACAAACAGCACATATAACTGGTCCACACAAATACTACATATAACTAATACATGTAAATAGTACATACATCTAGTGCATACAACTAGTACATACAAGTTGTACATACAACTGATTCATATCTAGTGCATACAACTAGTAAATACGGCTAGTGCATACAACTAGTACATATAACTAGTTCACAAACATATAACTAGTACATGCAAATTGTAAATACAACTCAACTACTATAAACAACTAGTACATACAACTAGTTCAAAAAACCAGTATATACAACTAGTTCATAAAACTAGTTGCTAGTACATACAACTCGTACCTTCCTAGTACCTAGTATAACAAGTACAAGAATCTACAAGTACATAAAACTAGTACATAGAACTAATAATTAGAACATATAACTAGTACATACTTCTAATAAATGCAACCAGTACATACAACTAATACATACAACTAGTACATATAACTAGTTCACACAACTACTACATATAGCCTGTATAGCGCATATCAATAAAAACTTTCCATTTCTATAAAAAGGTATGGTAGGATGCAAATGTGTTTAATTTAAAATTGGAACAGTAAAATAGTACCAAATTTGCTCACATTGAGTAACCGGGGTTGTCTATGTAAGAAATTTTAATTGACGGTGCTATGACAACGTATGATTACGCAATATCTATAAACATTTGCAGATATTTTAGTAAGTCTTACTAAAATTTGGACCTATTCACGATCATATAAGACAGTTGGGAAAATATTCATGCCTTGAATCTTACGTATAATATAATACAATTTTTTACACAGAAGCTTTTAGCTTTAACTTCTTTCTCTGTGATATTATAAGTGTTAAAACTTAAAATATGCGCATAATTTTATAAAGTTTACTGACCTATTTAAAAAAACGAAAACTAGCTAAACCTCCAAAATTTATTAACAATAAACTTTTAGGTATAAACAAATTTTACACAGAAGATAATTTGAATTTAATATAATATGATGAAAAAAAGTTAGTTTAAATTAACCTCATTATCATATATTTGTATAGTTATTTGATATTTAGTTATTGTTATTTTTAAACATTGCTTTCTGTTTCTGATACCTTTCTGTGTGATTTGTACACCTTAACATTGTCATTTGTTTGATACCCTGTGAATCCTTCTCTGTATGCATGCATGTAATCTCTAGATTTCCTGAAGTACTTCCTAATTGTGTCCACTGATACACTCTCTAAAGCAGGTGAAATTGTGCGTTTTAGACCTTCAAAAGTATAATTGCAGTTGTTTTTGGTATATTGTTTTGCTTTCCCCAAACTCTTTCTATTGGGTTAAGCTCAGGATGAAACTTGGGTAAAAAAATGCTTGCATTTCATATCTTCTCAGTAACCTTTCAACTTAATTCTCCTCATTCCTGAAATCAATAAGGGATGAGAGCTTTTTCACCATGTCAACTTTGCCCATTCCCTTTGTATTAACAACCCTTTCCTCTAGTACAATCTTCAATCCCTTAGGTATGCCATCATCTAGAGTCATCCTTTGAGCTGCTCCATTTATCAGGTAACTGGGGGATGGTCGCATTACTGGCTGTTTGCCGCCAGGACCTACATTCATCCTTGATGCAATTAGGGCATCATCATTAAAAGCAGTGTGAATCTTGGCTTGATCAAAGACAAAGATCACATCGTAAATCCTAGGGGGATATTTAAAAGCTGCAATTTTTGCAGCCTTAGATACCTGTGCACAAACGTTTTCAGCAGTAAAATATCCTTCATTCTCTGCACCAATATAGAGCACTTCTCTAGCCAGCATTGGAACATCTGAACCATCTTCATCCCGTCTACTTATCTCAAATTGTGAGAGCTGTGAAAAGCCATTGAATTCATCCAAACGTCTGTTACCATTATTCCTCTACCCTGATCTTTTGTTCGAAGAGGATACTTTCCTTTTTCATGCCATGAATAACTAACTCCCCCATTGGAATGAAAAGTACTTTCATCATGGTAAATAAGCAGAAGATATTTGTCTGCATCAGGGTTCCCTAGAGGATAAGGATGGATTCCATCCATTGGTGTGGGTGGTGGTTTGTGGGAGTTTTCTAATTCTTGCATCATATGTAAGAAATTATTTCGATCTGTTACTACCTCAGCCCTTTCATGGCCATCAACATACCCTTTGCTCATTTTAGAATATTCAAACCCTGCATTTTTCATCAACCTCCAAGCTGACATTGCAGAAATGGAATGAGGACTTCCTACTGTAACTGGAATACGTGATGCAAGTGTGGGCAATAAAACCATGTTTATGAAATTTTGAAAGCTAGCAATATTTATTGTGCAATTTCTTTTACCAGTGTGCATCCTGAGCCACTCTATTGCCTTAGCTTGAACCTTTTCATTTTTTATTAGTCCAATCCTCTCCCACTGACCTCTTCCATTATTTACTAGTTCTCTTTGTAATCTATAGAAATCTTGATGCCACTTTCTAATGGACCTTTCTGATATGCCAGTGTAGCTTGAGGTTATTTCTGCTGCCTTCCTTTTAGTCCGCACTGTATGAAGAAGTGCATCCATTAGCATGATACCTTGCATGTGAAGAGTTGCAGTTGGTTGTTGTGAAATCCAGTCTTTGAGTATTGTTTGGGCATCATCACTGCTAAATTTATATTCATTATCACTGTCATTACTGTCTTCTGGACTACTATCACCTGATTGTGTTTGAGCAAGCATTAAACTGGAAGATTCCCTTTCAATTTCGGATGGCATTTCCTCATCTTCTGTTACATTTAGATTAGGTAAGCCTAGAACGGTCATGTCAGGATCTTGTTCATGTGTAGAAGTGCTTGCAATTGAAAGTCCTTCTTCAGCAACAGGATCTTTTCGACTTTCTTTAGCTAATCTAACCAATTCCATTCTTTCTCCAAGTTTTCTTTGAAACCATTGATTTGACTCTGAAGACATAGTGACTATCAAATACGATCGCAAAATAATGAGTAATTGATTATATAAATTGGTTCATGCATGATGACCTTACACCATGTTTTTATAAGGAACGATGTAATATGGGATGATGTCATAAAATATACGAGGTTGCATCCTGTTGTCAATTACATCATTGTAAACAACATAAGTATTCCGTAACCTGATTGGTTAAAATGTATATTTCAACACAGAAGCATCCTGTAGCCTTTCTGATGTCATAATTGGATTCTACACTATTAAAAACCCCTTCCTGCATCAAACCACAACCGGAAATTACTAGGGTACAAAGTCACAGTTAAAAAAGTAAATGAGAAGTTCTTACTGATACGCACTATAAAGATTTAACGAGTTCATATAATTAGTTCATACAACTAGTACATATAACTAGTCCATACCCATATAACTGGTATTTATAAATAGTACTTACACATAGTACATTTATAGAAAGAGTATATACAACTTGTACATACAACTAGTACATACACCTATAAACTAGTACATACAACTAGTTCATAGAACGAGAACATAATACTAGAATGTACAACTTGTATACACAACTTGTATATAGCTACTACATACAACTAGTTCATACGTAAAACTAGTGTGTCCAACTCGTACATAACTAGTACCTACAACTAGTAAATATAACTAGTACTAGTACATAAAACTAGTTCATGCAACTAGTACATCAAAATACTACACACCACTAGTAGATACAACTAGTCCATACTACTAGTACAAACAACTAGGACATAAAACTAGTACATCCACCTACTACATATAACTAGTACATACACATATACCTAGAAATTATAAATAGTTCATACAACTAGTGCATACAGCTAGTGCATACAACTAGTAGAGATAACTAGTACACAAGCATATAACTGGTACATACACATATAACTGGTGCTTAAAAATAGTACATACACAGAGTACATGCACCTTGTACATACAACTAGTACATACAACTAGAAACTAGTATATACAACTAGCTCATAGAACGAGTACATCATACTACAACATACAACTTGTATATACAAGTAGTACATAGCTACTACATACAAGTAAAAGCAACTAGGACACATAACTAGTACATTCACCTACTACATATAACTAGTACATACACATATATCCAATTATTATAAATAGTACGTGCAACTAGTACATACACCTAGTTCATAAAACTAGTACATACAACTAGTATATACAACAAGTACCTTCCTAGTACCAAGTATAACTAGTACAAGAACCTAGTACATACAACTAGTTAATAAAACTAGTACCTACAACTAGTAAATATAACTAGTAGTAGTAAATATTAGAACTAGCACATGCAACTAGTACATAACTAATACATACAGTTAATACATACAACTAGTACACACAACTAGTACATACCACTAGTTTATACAACGAATACATACAACTAGTATATAACCAGTGCATAGAACTAGTACATAAAATTAGTTCATACAATTAGAACATACAACTACTACATACAACTAGTACATACAACTAATACCTACAAATAGTAAATCTAACCAGTGCTAGTACGTACAGCTAGTATATACAACTAGTACATACAGTTAGTATATATTACCTTTACTCCTACTGGTACATACAACTATTACATACAACTATTACATACAACTAGTACATACCTAGTACATACAACTGATACATACAATTATAATATATAATTAGTACATGCAACTATTACATTCAACTAGTAAATATAACTAGTACCTACAAATAGTTAATATGGCTAGAACACACAACTAATACCTACTTAGTATCTAGTATTACTACTACTAGAACTTACACATAAATAGTACATACACCTAGTACGTACAACTAGTATATACAACTAGTGCCTACAGTTAGTAAATATTAACAGTACTAGTACATACCACTAGTTAATACTACTAGTACATACCACTAGTTAAAACTACTAGTACATACAATTAGTACATACAGCTAGTACATAACTAGTATATACAAGTAGCACATTCAACTAGGACATAAAACTAGTTCATATAACTAGTACGTAACTAGTACACACAATTAGTACATAGAACTAGTTCAAACAATTAGAACACACAACTACGACATACACATAGTACATACAATTTGTACATACAATTAGTACATACAACTCTAACATTCAACAAGTCCATGCAACTAGTGCCTACAACTAGTAAATATAACCAGTGCTAGTACATACAACTAGCACCTACCTAGTACCTTGTTTAACTAGTACTAGAACCTACGGGTAGTACATATACTAGTATATACAAATAGTACAAATAGTACATACAGCTAGACCATAAAAATAGTACACACCATAGTATATATAACTAGTTCATACCACTAGTTCATACAACTAGCACATACAACTAGTACCTATGAATATAACATACACATTTACCTAGTACATATTAGAACTAGCACATGCAACTAGATATTAGAATTAGCACATGCAACTAGTACATAACTAATATAACTAGTACCTACAAGGTGTTAATGCCTTTTGGATAGTAGAAAATTCACTAGAAGTCTTAGATAGTCTTAGGTCTACACCCACTAGAAAAGCCCAGCTAGCTAGTTTTGATTTTTCTACATTATATACAACGATCCGCCATAATCTACTAAAAGATAAGATTACTAACCTAATTCATAGTGCCTATACCTGTAGAAAGTCCCAATATATAGAAGTCTGTCAGGATAAAGCCTTTTGGTCTAACAATGTCTCCAATAAAGCAGTCACAGCTGTTCATTTAGTAGAGCTCTTTAATTACCTTATTGACAACATTTATGTATGTGTAGACGGTTCTGTATTTAAGCAATGTGTAGGTATCCCTATGGGTACTGACTGTGCCCCTGTAGTTGCTAATCTTTTTCTGTTTGCCTATGAGTATGAGTTTATGAAAGGACTACTTAAGGATAACATCACCCTAGCTATTAAATTTTCCAATACTTATAGGTATATTGATGACCTTTTATGTATTAACAACAAGGATTTTGAACTGTCAATTAGTGATATTTACCCCAAAGAACTTATTCTTAAAAAGACAAATACCAGCCCTAAAAAATCCCCCTTTTTACACTTAGATATAACCATTACTAACAATCAATTTATCACTAAAGTATATGATAAGCGAGAGGACTTTAACTTTGATATAGTAAATTTCCCCCATTTAGATAGTAATATTCCTAATACCCCAGCCTATGGTGTCTTTATTTCACAACTAATTAGGTATTCTAGAATATGTAGTGACTTCTCCAGTTTTCAGGCTAAAAGATTGCAGTTATGCAGTAGGCTTATTAAGCAGGGTTACAAATACTTTAAGCTAAAATCAACCTTTAAAACCTTCCTATCCCGGCAGCCTCTAGTTAGAATCAAGTATAAGCAAAAAGTAGCTAGTATGCTTAAGGACTGTCTTGTGTTACCCCATATTGTGTTACCCCACCTCCAAAGAAATGTTACTGCTAGAAGACCTAAGGGTAGACTTACGTAATATGTCCTACTTGTGTCTATAGTTATGCTGAGTCTGTTTTACCTGTACAAGCAAGATTACTAATAGATTTATAATTAATTCATAAAGTTAATTGGACCTACATTCCTTTCATAAAATTAAGTTTCATCATGTGTCTTAGTTAACACCTTACTAAACTTTTGGCGCCAAAATAGTGTATATAAGGCCCCTAGATTTAGCATAGTGAGCCAAGGATTCACAGAAGATCAAGATAAAGAAAAAGACAAAGACTCCCAGGATCACTGATGAAGGGTGGAATTCCCAGAAACGGCTGTCTGACCCAGTGGAGAAGAAGATGAAAGAAGGGAAAAGAAGGAAGAAAAGACTACTGTATCTTCATCTAAAGCTCTCTTTAGGTTTAGTTCCCCTATAGGCTCTTTTTACAGAAAAGGCATATAGCATGTAGGAAAATGGTATCTTAGATTTTTCGTATATATAGTCCATACAACTAGTACATTAAACTAGAACTCCTACTATGACGTATAATTTTGTCACACAATTAGTACATACAACTAGTCCATACCATTAGCGCTACAACTAGTACATACAACTAGTACATACAACCAATACAAACAACTAGTAAATATAACTTTTAAATATAACTAATATATATAACTTGTACTAGAACATACAACTAGTAAATATAACGATGAAATATAACTTGTACTAGAACATATTACTAGTTGATACAACTAGCACATACAACTAGTACATACAACTGGTATACAACTAGTACATACAACTAGTATATGCAATTAGTACTTAAAGCAAGTACCTACTTAGTACCTAATTTTACTAGTACTAGAACTTACAACTAGTACCTATAAATAGTACCCAACTAGTACATATAACTAGTACATACACATATAACTGGTACCTATAAATAGTACATACACCTAGTACATACAATTAGTACATACCAAGGGTACTAGTAAATACAACTAAAACATACAACTAGTATACAACAAGTACATACAATTAGAACATAAAACTAGTTCATCACACTTAGAACATACAACTACTACATACAACTAGTTCATACAACTATTACATTCAACAATTACATACAACTAGAACCTACAACTAGTAAATATAACCAGTGCTAGTATGTACAACTAGTACATACAACAAGTGCCTACAGTTAGTCAATATTACCAGAACTGTTACATACCACTAGTTAATACTACTAGTATATACAACTAGTACATACAGCTAGTACATAACTAGTACATACAACTGGTACATAGAATTATTATATATAATTAATACACGCAACTATTACATTCAACTAGTACTTATAACTACAACCTACAACTAGTTAATATAACTAGAACTTTTACATACAACTAATAACTGCTTAGTATCTAGTATTACTACTACTATAACCTTCAACTAGTACACATAACTAGTACATACACCTAGAACATACAACTAGTACATACAAGTAGCACATTCAACTAGGACATAAAACTAGTTCATATAACTAGTACATAACTAGTACATACAATTAACTCATAGAACTAGTTCAAATAATTAGAACATACAACTACTACATACACCTAAGTACATACAACCAGTACATAAAACCAGTACACACAACTAGTATATACAACTAGTACATACATATAGTTCATTCAATTATATAGAGCATTCAATTACTACATGCAATTAGTACATTTAACTAGTACCTACTAGTTATTATAACTCTCTTAGTACATACAACTAGTACTTAAAACTAGTACACACAAATAGTTCTACAACTAATACAAAGAAGTAGTACACAAAATTAGAACGTACAACTAAACACTAGGATATACACCAAGTACCTTTAACTAGTACATACAACTAGTGCATATAAGTAATACATACAACTAGTACACACAACTAGTACATTCAACTAGTATGACCAACAAGTACCAACAAGTAGTTCCTAAGACTAGTACATACAACTAGTACATACAACTTGCACATACAACTAGTAGTAACAACTAGTTCATACAATTTGTACTTACAATTAGTACCTATGACTAGAACATTCACATATAACTGGTACATACAACAAGTACATCCAACTAGACCTCCAACTATTACTACTACTGAATATATCTAGTACTAGTACATAAAACTAGTTCATAAAACTAGTACCTATGACTAGTAAATATTACTAGTAGTAGTAAATATTAGAACTTACACATGCAACTAGTACATAACTAATACATACAGTTAATACATACAACTATTTCCCACAACTAGTACATACCACTAGTTTATACAACTAATACATACAACTAGTATATAACCATTACATACAACTAGTACATAAAATTAGTTCATCCAATTAGAACATACAACTACTACATACAACTAGTACATACAACTAATACCTACAAATAGTAAATGTAAACAGTGCTAGTATGTACAACTACTACATAAAACTAGTACATACATTAGTATATAACTAGTGCATACAACTAGTACATACAACAAGTACATAAAACTAGATCATATAATTACAACATACAACTACTACATACACTAGGACATACAACTAATACCTACAAGTAATAAATATAACTTGTACTACTAATTACAACTAGTTCATACAACTATAACATTCAACTAGAACAGAAAACTTGTACGTACAAATAGTAAATATAACCAGTGCTAGTACCTACAACTATTACATACAACTAGTACATAACTAGTACATACAACTGGTACATATAACTATTATAAACAATTAGTACATGCAACTATTACATTCGACTAGTACGTATAAGTAGTACCTACAAATATTTAATATAACTAGTACTTGTACATTCAACTAATACCTACTTAATATCTGGTATTACTAGTAAATAGTACATACAACTACGACTTTAAACTAGAACTCCAACTAGTATTACATATAACTAGTGCTTACCTAGTAACTAGATTAACTAGTACTCAAACTTACTAGTACTAGTATATACGACTAGTCCATATATACACATATATATAACTAGTGCATACAGCCTGTATTGGCACATATAATTTGTACTTACCACTAGTAAATATAACTAGTACTAGTACATACAACTAGTTTATACAACTAGAAAATATAGCTAGTAATAACAACTAGTATATACAACTACAACATACAACTATTACACACAACTAGTACATTCTACTAGTACGTATAACAAGTACAAACAAGTAATACATATAACTAGTACATACAACTAGGCTAACAACTACTTCATACAACTTGTACTTACAACTATTAGCTATGATTGAAACATACACATAAAATTTGTACATATAAATAATACATACCACTAGAACATTAAACTAGAACTCCAAGTAGTATTACATTTTTCTAGTGCCTACTTAGTAAATAGATAAACTAGTACTCAAACTTACTAGAACTAGTACATACAACTAGTCCATACACATATATATATATAACTAGTACACACAGCCTATATTAGTACATATTATTTGTACCTACAACTAGTAAATATAACTAGTACTAGTACCTACAACTAGTACTAGTACATGCAACTAGTTTATACAACTAGAAAATATAATAAAATATATTAAAATGTATAGAAAATATAGCTAGTACAAACACCGAGTACATACAACTAGAACAAATAACTAGAACATATAACTAGAACATGCACATATAACTAGTACATACGACTTGTACATACAACTAGTAAACACAACTTGTACATACAACTAGTACATATAACTAGTTCATACAACTAGTACACACAACTAGTATACACAATTAGTTTATACAACCAGTACATTCAACTAGTCCTAACACTAGTTCATATAACTAGTACTAGAAAGTACTTCCAATTAGTACATACAACTAGTTCATGCAATTAGAACATACAAGTAGTACATTAACCTAGTACATAGAACTAGTACATAGAAGGACTACATATAACTGATACATACAACTAGTACATGCAACTAGTACATATTAATTAGTACATAAAAATAGTGCATATAACTAGAACATAGGACTTTCGACTAGTACTTACAACTAGCAAACATAACTTGTATATACTACTTGCACATACAAAAAGTACATACAATTAGTACCTACAATTAGCATATATAACCAGTACTAGAACATAAAACTACAACGTACAACTGGTACATACAACTAGTAACGAGTACGTACAAATAGTACATAGAACTAGTACATACAACTTGTACATACAATTAGTACGTACATCGATTACGTACAATTTGTACTACGACTAGTTCATATAACTAGTATATACAACTCAAACATAGAACTAGTATATTCAAATAGTATCTACAATTAGTAAATTTAACTAGTACTAGTATATAAACTAATACATTGAACTAGTACATACACGTAGCAACAAGTACATACAACTGTATAATACCTACAACTGGTTCATACAACTAGTGACAAGTACATACAACTAGTAATTAGTAAATACAAGTAGCAATGAGTATATACAATTAGTACCTAAAACTAGTAAATATAGCTAGTTCTAGTACAAAGAACTGATAAAGTACATACACTTAGTACATACAACTAATACATATGACTAGTACATACAACAATTACCCACAACTTGTCCATACATCTAATACATATTATTAGATCATACACCCAGTACGTACAACTAGTATTATGCACATACAACTAGTATTTCCCTAGTACATAGTATAACTAGTATTAGAACCTACAACTAGAACATACAAATTGTGCATACAACTAGTATATACAACCAACAGGTACAACTAGCACATATAACTGGTCCGCACAAATACTACATATAACTAATACATGAAAATAGTACATACATCTAGTGCATACAAAGAGTACATACAACTTGTACATACAACTGATTCATATCTAGTGCAGACAACTAGTACATACAGCTATTACATACAACTAGTACATATAACTAGTTCACAAACATATAACTAGTACATGCAAATTGTAAATACAACTCAACTACTATATACAACTAGTACATACAACTAGTTCATAAAACTAGTACATACAACTAGTACCTTCTACTAGTAGTAGTTTCTAATGCATTAAACTAGTACCTTCCTAGTGCCTAGTATAACAAGTACAAGAATCTACAACAAGTACATAAAACTAGTACATCCAACTAGAACATACAACTACTACATAGCTAGTATATACTACTAGTATATACATACAACTAGAACACAAAACTAGTTCATACAATTTGTACATAGAACTACTACATACAACTACCACATACAACTAGTACTTGCAACTAGTACATATAACTAGTACAAACACCTACTACATATAACTAATACATAATACTTCTAATAAATACAACTAGTACATACAACTAATACATACAACTAGCACATATAACTAGTTCACACAACTACTACATATAGCCAGTACATAAATCTAGTACATACAACTAGTACATACAATTAGTACATACAACTAATAAATACAACTAGTACATAAAACTAGTACACAGCTAGTACAAACAACTACCACATACAACTAGTACATACAACTAGTACATACGATAGTACATACAACTACCACATACAACTAATACATACAACTAGTACATACGATAGTACATACAACTACCACATACAACTAGTACATACAACTAGCACCTACAACTAGTAAATATAAGTATATAGTAGTAGTAAATACAACTAGTACGTGCAATTAGCACATACAACCAGTATATAAATACAGCTAGTAAATACACATATGATTAGTAAATATAAATAGTAAGTACAACTAGTACGTATAACTAGTACATACAACTACTGCATATATCTAGTCCATAAAACTAGTACATATATCTTGTACATACAAATATAACGAGTGCATATAAGTAGTTCATACAACCAGTACATACAAATAGTACTTATAAATAGAATATACAACTAGTACAGACAACAATTACACTCCACTAGTATATATAACTACTACATACAATTGGTACATATAAATAGTACAAACAACTAGTACATACAACTAGTATCTCGTACATACAACTAGTACCTACCTAGTAACTAGTATAACTAGTACTGGAACCTACCACTAGTATATACAAATAGTACATACATCAAGTGCATACAATTAGTACACATAAATAGTAAACACAACTAGTACACACAACTAGTGCATACAACTGGTACATATAAATAATAAATACAACTAATACATAGCTAGTACAGACAGCTAGTGCATAAAACTTGTACATACAACTGGTTCATATCTAGTATACACAACTAGTACATACAACTAGTAAATATACCTAGTACACATAAATATAACCATTACTATTTCACAAACATATAACTAGTACATACACATATAACTGGTACTTATAGATAGTATATACATACACATAGTACGTAAGAATAGTACATAAAAATATTACATATAACTAGAAACTAATACATACAAGTATTTCATAGAATGAATACATAATACTAGAACGTACAACTTGTATATACAACTAGTAGATAGGTACTACATACAACTCTTATATACGTACAACTAATACATACAACTTGCACATAACTAGTACATATAACTAGTACATCAACTAGTATCTAGTACAAACAACTAGTGCCTATCTAGGTCCTAGTATAACTAGCATTTGAACCTATATTTAGAACATACAACTCATACATACAACTAGTACATACAACTATTACCTACATCTAGTACAAACAACTTGTACACACAACTAGTATATATAACTAGTACATATAGCTACTATATATGAATAGTACTTATACACATAACTAGTACATAACAATAGTATAAACAACCAGTACAAAAAATTAGTTCCTTCCTAATATACCTAGTATAACTTGTACTCGAACCTACAACTAGTTCAAACAACAAGTACATACAACTAGTACATACAATTAGTCCCTAGTACATACAACTAGCATATACAACTGGTACATACAATTACCCACAACTGTTACTTGCATGTAATACATATAATTACTACACACAACTAGTACGTACAACTAGTATATAGCACATAAAACTAGTCCTTCCCTGGTACCTAGTATAACTAGTATTAGAACCTACAACAAGAACATACATCTAGTACATAAAACTACTACATACAACTACTACATACAACTTAAATATACAACTAGTGCATGTAACGAGTACACACAACAACTACATATATTTAGTACATACAACTAGTACATAAAACTAGTACGCAGGTAGTACAAACAACTAGTGCATACAACTAGTACATACAACTGGTTCATATCTAGTACATACAACTATCACATACAACTTGTTCCTAAACCTAGTACCTACAATTAGTAAATATAACGAGTACTAGTATATACAACTAGTACATGCAATTAGAATATAAAGCAAGTACATACAGCTAGTACATATAACTGGTACATACACATATAAATAGTACATATAAATAACACGTTCAACTAGTGCATATATCTAGTTCATACAAATATAACGAATACATATAAGCCGTACATACAACTAGTACATGTAAATAATACATACAACTAATTCATTAAACTAGTATATACAACTAGTACATGCAACTAGTATCTAGTACATACAACTACAACCTATCTAGTACCTAGTATAACTAGTACATGAACCAACAACTAATACATACACATAGTACATACAACTAGTACATACTACTAGTGTGTACAACTAGAAACTAGGACATACTACTAGTTCATAGAACGAGTACATAATACTAGAACATACAACTTGTATATGCAACTAGTTCATAGCTAATATTTATGACTAGTATATACATACAACTAGTACGTCCAACTGTTACATAACTATTACATACAATTAGTACATTCCACTAGTACAAACAATTCCAACAAACAACTACTACATACAACTTCTACATACAACTAGTATCTACAACTAGTGAAAATAACTAGGACTAGTACATAAAACGCATGCATACACCTAGCAAATGCTACTAATACATACAACTAGTACATACTACTAGTGTGTACAACTAGAAACTAGTACATACTACTAGTTCATAGAACGAGTACATAGTACTAGAACATACCACTTGTATATGCAACTAGTTCATAGCTAATATTTATGACTAGTATATACATACAACTAGTACGTCCAACTGTTACATAACTATTACATACAATTAGTACATTCCACTAGTACAAACAATTCCAACAAACAACTACTACATACAACTTCTACATACAACTAGTATCTACAACTAGTGAAAATAACTAGGACTAGTACATAAAACGCATGCATACACCTAGCACATGCTACTAATACATACAACTAGTACATACCAAATAATACACACAACTAGAACATGCAATTAGTACTTGCAACTAGTACATTCAACTAGTACATACAACTAGACCAAACAACTAGGTCAAATAACTATTACATATACCTACTACATATACCCAGTAAATACACATATATCTTGTAATTATATGTAGTACATACAACTAGTACTTACAGCTAGTGCATACAACTAGTACAAATAACTAGTCCATACACATATAACTGGTACTTATAAATAGTACTTACACATAGCACATATATACAAAGAGTACATAAAACTAGTACATAAAACTAGTACATACAACTAGTTCATAGAACGAGAACATAATACTAAAATGTACAACTGGTATACACAACTTGTATATAGCTACTACATACAACTAGTTCATACGTAAAACTAGTGCGTCCAGCTCGTACATAACTAGTACCTACAACTAGTAAATATAACTAGTACTAGTACATAAAACTAGTACATGCAACTATTACATCAAAATACTACACACCACTAGTACATACAACTAGTCCATACTACTAGTACAAACAACTAGGACATAAAACTAGTACATCCACCTACTACATATGACTAGTACATACACATATACCTAGAAACTATAAATAGTTCATACACATAGTACATGCACCTAGTACATACAACTAGTACATACAACTAGAAACTAGTATATACAACTAGCTCATAGAACGAGTACATAATACTAGAACGTACAACTTGTATATACAAGTAGTACATAGCTACTACATACAAGTAAAAGAAACTAGGACATATAACTAGTACATTCACCTACTACATATAACTAGTACATACACATATATCCAATTATTATAAATAGTACGTGCAACTAGTACATACACCTAGTTCATAAAACTAGTACATACAACTAGTACATACAACAAGTACCTTCCTAGTACCAAGTATAACTAGTACAAGAACCTACAACTATTACATTCAACTAGTACATACAACTAGAACATACAACTAGTATATACATACAACTAGTACATATAAATAGTACCCACACCTACTACATATAACTAATACATAAAAATATAACCAGTAGATATAAATAATACAAACAGGGGGACCTTTTAATAGAGTTCGGCAGCCCCCTCTATTGTTTTCATAAAACGATTTATTTATGGCTTCATGTTACGGATATATATATATATACATATATATATATATATATATATATATATATATAATGCGAGTTCATATGCAACTATTATAACACATTTTATACGCGAGAGATGTATAATATGAGTTCAAACGTAACTATTGTAACACTTAATTTATATGTCAATACATCGTTTTTGCAAATGGTGGCGCTCAGGAAGCTTTAGTTAACGAAGCTTTTCTGTCGCTATTTATAGTTTTTACGACACTTAAGCGTCCTCAATTGTTTGGATTAAGAGTAATATGTCAAAGCCCAGCGATGCGGCCAAGAAGTCCAACAAAATTCGGGGGCCGCAGCCCCACGAGTTTTAAAATTCGAACTACTTGTTATCCTAGGAATAGTCTTCGGTACAGATTTATAGCCTATATGTTTGAAATCGGCAGCCATTTTAACTCGGAGATAAGTCGTGGAGCTTCGGGGACACTTTTATCCAATTCGGAGGCCATTTTATCCTAGAAATGGTCTTACAAGTATTTCATAGAATGAATACATAATACTAGAATGTACAACTTGTATATACAACTAGTAGATAGCTACTACATACAACTCTTATATTTAACTCAGAGATAGGTCTTTGAGCTTCAGGGACCCTTTAATCAAATTTGGTGACCATTTTAACCTAGAAACGGTCTTCGGTATGGCTTCATAGCCCATATTTTCGAAAGCAGCAGCCATTTTTAACTCGGAGTTAGGTTGTATAGCTTCGGGGACCATTTTTATCCTAGGAACGGTCTTTGGTAGGCTATTTCATACAATTTGTACTTACAATTAGTACTTATGACTAGAAAATTCACATATAACTGGTACATATAAATAGTAAATACAGCAAGTACATCAAACTAGACCTCCAACTACTGAATATATTTAGTTAGTTCATAAAACTAGTACCTACAAATAGTAAATATTACTAGGACTAGTACATATTAGAACTAGCACATGCAATTAGTACATAACTAATACATACAGTTAATACATACAACTAGTACACACAACTAGTACATAATACTAGTTTATACAACGAATACATACAACTAGTATATAACCAGTACATACTACTAGTACATAAAATTAGGTCATACAATAAGAACATACAACTATTACATACAACTAGTACATACAACTTATACCTACAAATAGTAAATATAACCAGTGTTTGTACGTAGAACTAGTACAAACACTAGTACATACATTAGTATACAACTAGTACATACAACTAGTACATAAAACTAGTTCATACAATTACAACATACAACTACTACATACACTTAGACATACAACTAATACCTACAAGTAATAAATATAACTTGTACTACTACATACACCTAGTTCATACAACTATAACATTCAACTAACACCGACAACTTGTACGTACAACTAGTAAATATAACCAGTGCTAGTATGTACAACTAGTACATACAGCTAGTGCATACAGTTAGTATATATTACTTTACTTGTACATTCCACTAGTTAATCCTACTAGTACATACAACTATTACATAGAACTAGTACATAACTAGTACATATAACTATAATATACAATTAGCACATGCAACTATTACATCGACTAGTTCATATAAGTAGTACCTACAAATATTTAATATAACTAGTACTTGTACATTCAACTAATAACTACTTAATATCTGGTACAACTAGTACTAGAAACCTACAACTAGTACACATAACTAGTACATACACCTAGTATTTACAACTAGTACATACTAATAGTACTTACAACTAGTACATAAAAGTAGTACATTCAATTAGGACAAAAAAGTAGTAAATACAACTAGGACATACAACTAGTACATACAACAAGTACATACACCTAGTACATAACTAGTCCATACAGGTAGTACATACAACTAGTTCATACAATTAGAACATACAACTACTACACACAACTAGTACATACAATTAGTACATACAATTATAACATTCAAAAAGTCCATGCAACTAGTACCTACAACTAGTAAATATAACTAGTGCTAGTACATACAAATAGCACCTACCTAGTACCTAGTATAACTAGTACTAGAACCTACAAGTAGTACATTTAAAAGTATACACAAATAGTACATACAACTAGTACATAAAACCAGTACAAACAACTACTAGGTATAACTAGTACATACATATATAATTAGTACATATAAATAGTCCATACAACTAGTACATAGAATTAGTGCTACAACTAGTACATACAACTAGTACATACAACCAGTACAAACAACTACTAAATATAACTGGTAAATATAACTAATATATATAACTCGTACTAGTACATACAACTAGTAAATATAACGATTAAATATTACTGGTACTAGAACATATAACTAGTTGATACAACTAGCACATACAACTAGTACATCCAACTGGTATACAACTAGTACATACAACTAGTATATGCAATTAGTACTTACAACAAGTACCTAATTAGTACTTCATTTTACTAGTACTAGAACTTACAACTAGTACCTATAAATAGTACCCAACTAGTACATAGAACTAGTACATGCAAATATAATTGGTAACTATAAATAGTACATACACCTAGTGCATACAAATAGTACATACAAATAGTACATTCTATTAGTACAAACAACTAGTACACAGAACTAGTTCTTAAAACTAGTTCATATAACTAGTACATAACTAGTATATACAATTAGTACATAGAACTAGTTCGAACAATTAGAACCTACAGCTACTAAATAAAGCTAATACCTATAATTAGTAAATATAGCTTGCACTAGTACATACAACTAGTGCATAAAACCAGTACCTACAACTAGTAAATATTACCAGTACTAGTAAATGCAACTAGTTATTAGAACTAGTACATGCATCTAGCCCATAGCTAATACATACAGTTAATACATACCACTAGTACACACAACTACTACATACAACTAATATATACAACTTATACATACAACTAGTATATAACAAGTACATACAACTAGAACATAAAACTAGTTCATGCACTTAGAACATACAACTACTATATACTATTAGTACATACTACTAATACTTACAACTAGTAAATATAACTAATACTAGTACATACAACTAGTTCATACAACTATTACATTCAACTATTACATACAACTAGTACCTACAACTAGTAAATATAACAGTGCTAGTATGTACAACTAGTACATACAACTAGTGCCTACAGTTAATAAATATTACCAGTACTAGTACATACCATTAGTTAATACTACTAGTACATACAGCTAGTACATACAGCTAGTACAAAACTAGTACATAAAACTGGTACATACAATTATTATAAATAATTAGTACATGCAACTATTACATTCAGCTAGTACATATAACTAGTACCTACAACTAGTTAATATAACTAGACCTTGTACATACAACTAATACCTACTTAGTATCTAGTTTTACTACTACTAGAACTTACAACTAGTACACATAACAAGTACATACACCTAGTACATACAACTAGTACATATAAATGGTACATACAACTAGAACACACAAGTAGGACATTCAACTAGGACATAAAACTATCTTTGGGATGGTACATCCTTCGACTTTTGAGTGTTTAAAAATGCAGTTGGTTTTTTGATTCTTTGTCAAACGTTTCGACCCTGGGGGTCTTCGTCAGTGACAAACCAACTGCGTTTTTAAACACTCAAAAGTCGAAGGATGTACCATCCCAAGGATAAGTTTGACACAGTTATAAGGAATCCTTATTCTATAATATAAAACTTGTTCATATACCTAGTACATAACTAGTATATACAACTACTACATACCCCTAGTACATACAACTAGTACATTCAACTAGTACGTACAACTAGTACAAACAACTAGTATATACAACTAGTTCATACAACTTGCACATACAATTAGTAGTAACAACTAGTTCATACAATTAGTACCTATGACTAGAACATTCACATATAACTGGTACATATAAATAGTACATACAACTAGTACATCAAAATAGACCTCCAACTAATTCAACTACGGATATAACTAGTACTAGCACACACAACTTGTTCATACAACTAGAAGTACAACTAGTACATACAACTATTACATACAATTAGTACATACACCTAGTACACACAACTAGTTATTAGAACTAGTACATACAACTAGTACTTAACTGATATATACAGTTATTACATTCAACTTGTACACACAACTAGGGCATAACTAGTTCATACAACTAGTACATTCAACTAATACCTATAATTAGTACATACAACTATTGCATTCAACTAGTACATCCAACTATAACCTACAACTAGTAAATATAACTAGTCCTAGTACATACAACTAGTACATACAACTAGTGCCTACAGTTAGTAAATATTACCAGTACAAGTACCAACCACTAGTTAATACAACTAGTACATACAACCAGTTCATACAACTAGTACATAACTAGTACATACAACTATTATATAGAACTACAATAAGCAATTAGTACATATAACTATTACATTCAACTAGTACATATATCCGGTACCTATAACTAGTTAATATAACTAGTACTTGTACATACAAATAGTACTTACTTAGTAACTAGTTTTGCTAATACCAGAACCTACAACTAGTTCATATAACTAGTACATACAACTAGTAAATACAACTAGTACATAAAACTAGTGCCTACAACTAGTACATGGAACTAGTAATAAGTTCATATACCTAGTACATACAACTAGTACCTACAAGTGGTACACAACTAGTACACACAACTAGTGCATACAACCAGATCATAAAACTAGTAGACACCATCTACTACATATAACTAATATATACACATATAACTGGTCCATATAAGTAGTACATGCATCTAGTACATACCACTAGTACATACAACTAGTACATACAACTATAACATAAAACTAGTACATACAACTAGTATATACACACTACTAGTACATTTCACTAGTACGTATAACAAGTACAAACAAGTAATGCATATAACTAGTACATACAACTAGTACACGCAACTAGCACATACAACTAGTGCAAACAACTACTTCATACAACTTGTACCTACAACTAGTACCTATGACTTGAACATACACATATAAATAGTACATACAACTAGGACATTAAACTAGAACTCCAACTAGTATTACATTTAACTAGTGCCCACTTAGTAAATAGATAAACTAGTACTCAAGCTTACTACTACTAGTACATACAACTAGTCCATACACATATATATAAAACTAGTAAACACAGCCTATATTAGTACATATAATTTGTACCTACAACTAGTAAATATAACTAGTACTAGTACATACAACTAGTTAATAAAATGTATAGGAAATATAGCTAGTACAAACACAGAGTACATACAATTAGTATATAAAACTTGTACATACAACTAGAACATATAACTAGAACATATAACTAGAACATTCACATATAACTAGTACGTACAACTAGTACATACATCTAGTAAACATAACTAGTACTAGTATATAAAACTACTACACAGAACTAGTACACACAGGTAGCAATGAGTACACACTACTAGTACATAGAACTAATACATACGACTTGTACATGCAACTAGTAAACACTAATAGTACATAGAACTGGTACATACGACTTGTACATACAACTAGTAAACACAACTAGTACATACAACTAGTACATATAACTAGTTCATACAACTAGTACACACAACTAGTATACACAATTAGTGTTTACAACCAGTACATTCAACTAGTCCTAACACTAGTTCATATAACTAGTACTAGAAAGTACTTCCATTAGTACATACAACTAGTTCATACAATTAGAACATACAAGTAGTACATTAACCTAGTACATAGAACTAGTACATAGAAGGACTGCATAATACAAATAGTACATAGAACTAGTACATACAACTTGTACATACAATTAATTCATCGATTACGTACAATTTGTATTACGACTAGTTCATATAACTAGTATATACAACTCAAACATAGAACTAGTATATTCAAATAGTATCTACAATTAGTAAATTTAACTAGTAATAGTACATAAACTAATACATTGAACTAGTACATACACGTAGCAACGAGTACATACAACTATATAATACCTACAACTGGTTCATACAACTAGTAACAAGAACATACAACTAGTAATTAGTAAATACAAGTAGCAACGAGTATATACAATTAGTACCTAAAACTAGTAAATATAACTAGTTCTAATACAAACACTTGGTACATACAACTAATACATATAACTAGTACATACAACAATTACCCACAACTTGTCCATACATCTAATACATATAATTAGATCATACAACCAGTATGTACAACTAGTATTAAGCGCATACAACTAGTACTTCGCTAGTACGTAGTATAACTAGTATTAGAACCTACAACTAGAACATACAAATAGTCCATACAACTAGTTTATACAACCAATAGGTACAACTAGCACATATAACTGGTCCACACAAATACTACATATAACTAATACATGTAAATAGTGCAAACATCTAGTGCATACAACTAGTACATACAACTTGTATATACAACTGATTCATATCTAGGGCATACAACTAGTACATACAGCTAGTGCATACAACTAGTACATACAGCTAGTGCATACAACTAGTACATATAACTAGTTCACAAACATATAACTAGTACATGCAAATTGTAAATACAACTCAACTACCATATACAACTAGTACAGACAACTAGTTTCTAGTACATACAACTAGTACCTTCCTAGTACCTAGTATAACAAGTACAAGAATCTACAACAAGTACTTAAAACTAGTACATACAACTAATAATTAGAACATATTACAAGTACATACTTTTAATAAATACAACTAGTACATACAACTAATACATACAACTAGTACATATAACTAGTTCACACAACTACTACATATAGCCAGTATAGTGCATATCAATAAAAACTTCCCATTTCTATAAAAAGGTATGGTAGGATGCAAATGTGTTTAATTTAAAATTGGCACAGTAAAATAGTAGCAAATTTGCTCACATTGAGTAACCGGGGTTGCCTATCTAAGAAATTTTCATTGACGTTGCTATGACAACTTATGATTGCGCAATATCTATAAACATCTGCAGATCTTTTAGTAAGTCTTACTAAAATTTGGACCTATTCACAATCAATAAGTCAGTTTGGAAAATATTCATGCCTTGAATCTTAAGTATAATATAATACAATTTTTTACACAGAAGCTTTTAGCTTTAACTTCTTTCTCTGTGATATTATAAGTGTTAAAAATTAAAATATGCGCATAATTTTATGAAGTTTACTGACCTATTTAAAAAAAGAAAATTAACTAAACCTCCAAAATGTTTTCACAATAAACTTTTAGGTATAAACAAATTTTACACAAAAGAAAATTTGGATTTAATATAATATGATGAAAAAAAGTTAGTTTAAATTAACCTAACTATCATATATTTTTATAGTTATTTGATATTTAGTTATTTTTATTTTTAAACATTGCTTTCTGCTTCTGATACCTTTCTGTGTGATTTGTACACCTTAACCTTGTCATTTGCTTGATACCCTGTGAATCCTTCTCTGTATGCATGCATGTAATCTCTAGATTTCCTGAAGTACTTCCTAATTGTGTCCACTGATACTTTAGAAACAAAAGCCTTAATGGAGAACCCTGTTACTTCTTGCCTTAGTTTACTAAGGCAAGGAGTATCCGGCTTGGACAACCCTCAGTCAGGTATGTTTTCCTTTCTTTGGGTTTTTAGCCAGAAGCCTCGGCTTTGCCTCCTTCCGGCAGCAGCAGACAGGTGCGCCTCGGGCCAAAGTTGACCGTCATAATAGGAGGGAGTACCTCCATACACAAATCCACGACTACTTTCCAGAGGTCGTCAGGCAAGGACTGGGACTGGACTACTTATCGTCCAGGCCCCAATCCCTCAACAGATAGATGTCGCCTCAATATCCTCACAGCCGAGCAGAGAACAGTTCTCTGCATCGCTCTCATCACTTCTACTGCACTTTTTGACTGCTTTGGAATTCCCCTCAGGTCTTCCAGGAGCGTGTCCACTGTCCCCAAAGCACCAATTATTATCTGGACTACCTTAATTCCGTAGCCCTTAAATTGTTTTCTCATATCAGCTGCCAGCTTCTGGTACTTTTGGAACTTCTCTTGCCATCTTCCATTAATATTGCTGTCAGTAGGAACTGACATCTCAATAATGTAGATGGACTTACATAGCCGATCCTCAACCACTAAGTCTAGCCTTCTTTCTGTCATTTCATCATCTGTAGGGATACTAGGATCCCACAAGATTTTGACAGCCCTATTCTCATAGACTGGTTTTGCTTCTAGTTTGTACCAGGGCTCTTCCTGCTTGAATCCATATTCTTTCAACAGTCTCCACAACACTATCAGTATTGCCCGGTCATGTCTCTCTTTGTAGAGGGAAAATCCCTTGGGCTCACACATGTTTAGTATGTGTTTGACGGTTTCCATAGCCTTGCCACATTCTCTGCCCATTAGGAGGCTAGAATTCCTCAGAATTCTATTTTGGTACCACCTAGTGTGCAGCACATCATCTTAGGCTGCAAAAATCAGAGCCTCAGTTTGAGGTCTGAGTCTCCCCTCAGAAAGCCACACATAAGACTCCCTATTTGCGACTTGTCTGTGGTATGAGCCCTGGTGAGACTTTTTGGCTAGGTTACTCTTTAACCTTTCAGTCTGAGCCTCCCGGAGCTCACGTGCCGCTCTCCTCCATTCTATTACACTATTTTGTGAGGGATCTGTCTTCAGCCACATTTCCGGTTCTAGTTCTATTCCGTGGCTTCTCAGTATCAATCTGGCTTCTTTCAAGACAGTCCTCCTCTGCTCTGAGCACTCCAGCCACTTTTGGTGTTTAACCACAACAGCTATGAGTGGATCATTGGCAGTATGGAGATATCTTGCCAGATTCACAACAGCCCTGTCGTGATCCAAAGGAAAACTACAGAGCCCTCTACCACCTTGAGAGCGAGGCAAGTTCACTCTTTCAATGGCAGAGTTAAAGTGATGACACTGGTACTTTCTCATGAGCTTTCTCACCATTCGGTCCAGTTTTGGAAGCTCACTTTGAGTCCACTTCAAGACTGGGTAAGAGTATCTCAATAGAGAGGCACACAACATGTTAGAGGCTTCAGCAGCATTCTTACCATTGAGGTGAGAGCCCCACACTTTGTGGAGTCTCCTCCTCAATTCGTTGATCAAGGGCGCTTTGACCTTGCTGTCATCTACCTAAAACAGTTGTTCTAGCCCTAGGTGCTTATAGGTAGTACCTTTTTCAAGGCTCCTTATGGATTCTTCACTGAGTTCAGGGTTGTCTCAGCCAGCCAGAACTTTCCCTTTTTGCATGTGAGCTGTTCCACACTTTCTCACTCCAAACCTCATGCCAATGGCATTTGAGGTTTTCTCCACACATTCCATGGCTTCCCTGAGTTTATCAGGCCCTCCAGCATATATCTTAAGGTCATCCACGTACAGCAAGTGTGACATGGTGTTCCTTTCCCCATTATGCCAGAGGGTATATCCCTTGGTTCTGTTAAGAACTTGGGATATGGGAGCTATGGCCAGACAAAAGAGGCGTGGCGATAAGGAGTCTCCTTGGAAGAGTCCCCTGTTATATTTAACAGGGGTGCTCCTAACCACCTTCCCCGCAGTCCTCATCTCAAGCACAGTAGCCCAGTGTTTGGAGAAGAGCTCTTTAGACCTTCGGATCCAACCTGGGCACTTGATGGTTTTTAGCACCTTCATCACCCACTTGTGAGGGACTCTGTCATATGCCTTCTCATAATCGATCCATGCCACACTAAGTCGCTTGCCCATAATTTTGGCATCTAGACCGATTGATTGATCCAGCAGTAGACAGTCCACACAGCCCCGCCTCCTTTTTCTCATGGCCCTTTGGGCCATAGGCAAAAGATCATTAATGTAGGTGTAAGTGAGTAGTTCTGATGCAATGTATGCTGTGACAGTCTTGTACATTGTGTTGAGACACGCAATAGGTCGGTAGTTGGCCGCACTTTTCGGGTCACCCTTTATGGGGATGAGTAGAGTGCGACCCCTTGGAAGCCAGTCTGGGACTGACAGATCTCCGCTCACCACCCTCCGTAGTATATCTGCCAAGGCAGACTGTGCAGAGGGGAGTGCTTTCCACCAAAAAGTGTGAATGCCATCTGGCCCAGGGGCTGACCAGCTTTTTGCCCTTTTCAAGGCTTTCCTGCGTTTGGTCTCATCAATGCTATCGGGACCTTCAGAGGAGGTTCTACCCACCCTCTTTTTGGTTTCCTTTCATTCTTTCACCCCTGGGTCGTCTTTGTTGACCTTACCAACAGTACCTACAATCTTTGTCCAAAAGTCTCTTACTACCTCAATTGAGGGAGCTTCATTGGAGGTTGGAACATTGCCATTCATCCGGAACTTCCTTTGGGTATTCCAAAAGTGGTTTTGTTCCTGGAATTTCCTGCGTTCAGCCGATCTTCGCTCTTGTAGAGTCCAGACCCTGAGTTTCCCCAGTGTCTGTTCTCGAGCTCTGATCAGCACATTCAGGTTTAATGAATGGAACTCCCTCCTAAGCTTTTTTCGGAGTACTTTCTGGTGTTTGGTCATAGGATTATTATTCTGTTGACGCGCTATATCCACATCCAACCAGGCAAGCAGTCTTCTAAACCTAAGGCCCTTGGCCTTCCTGTCACTTATATGACCTTCCTGCCTATTACTTCCCTTCTGATTATCTGATTTCCTTCCCTGGTTGCATGGCTACGATTCGTTGGTTATTTTTCCCCTCACAGCCATAGCAACAGAGTAGACCAGGCAGTTCAGGTGCCAGGCCGACCTAGGGTCTTCCTGCCACTCTTTCTCCACCCAATCATTGGCCTCCTGAAGCAGTGCCGTATCAACATGGTTGAACCGCACCGCCCCACAGGGTTTACTATCAGAGAAATCTCCAGGTTTCTTTCGGAGACAGGCATCTTTTGCTTTGCCTAAAAGTTGCGTCACTGGATCATTGCCACTTGTCCTGGGACTAGGATGATCATTTGTAGGAGTTTCAGCAGGGGCTGCAGGCAGCTCACCATTTTGTTTAGTCACAGCCTTAACTTGGTGAAACTCCCCCTCTCCCTGGGCTCCCACACCTTCCTCCACAGTCTCAGTTAGGGTGGCTAAACCACGAGGGTCAGGTTCCACAAGGTTTAGTCTCGAGAGACCTTCACCTCTTCGGATTCTACTAATTCTCGTAGTTAGCGCCACCTTTGTGGTTTTATGGTCTGGCATTACAGCATTCCAAGCCTGGTACAACCGCTCAGTATACCCCTTTTCCATGGGCTTACTTTCTCGGTAGAGTTCCATGAGGATATTATCCCTCTGAAGGTTCCAGATCACCCCTTGGATCCTTCTCCTTCTAGAGGCACCTTGCGGTGCATCATTAACCAAATCTAAATCTCGGCTATCTGTTACTTGCAGTACTCCGTCTCCTACCAAGTTCCTTTTCGCTTGGAAGGCAAGGGTTCGACAGGTCTGAGGCAAATGTGGGTATTTGCTCAGCCATCCCCACTCTAAACGCTTCTGATAGCCACCTGTTTTGGGTTCAGATCACTAATAGCAATCAATTAGTGCCCTAACCATTTCCTCGGTCCAGAGGGATGGTTGGCCCGTCATGGCAACCGAAGAAAGGCTATTACATTCAGGTACATCTACCTGCGAGGCACCAGTGGAATCACCTATTCTGGTTGACCCAGGGTTTTCTTCACCACTGGTGCACCTAGGCCACAGCCTGTCTTGAAAAGTTTCATTGTTATGACATAACGTAACCCAGTGAAGCTGCCAGACGGGGGGTTAGCCCACACTGGCAGGGAGGCTGATTTAGCCACAGGATGCCACATGAAGGGCTAAGCACCCTGCTCCGTCGGGGGGTTTAACTGGACAATACCCATCCTCTTGTCAGCTTGGAACCACAGCCTCCAATTCCCACGACTGCACTGATACACTCTCTAAAGCAGGTGAAATTGTGCATTTTAGACCTTCAAAAGTATAATCGCAGTTGTTTCTGGCAAATTGTTTTGCTTTCCCCAAACTCTTTCTATTGGGTTAAGCTCAGGATGAAACTTGGGTAAAAAAATGCTTGCATTTCATATCTTCTCAGTAACCTTTCAACTTTATTCTTCTCATGCCTGAAATCAATAAAGGATGAGAGCTTTTTCACCATGTCAACTTTGCCCAATCCCTTTGTATTAACACCCCTTTCCTCTAGTACAATCTTCAATCCCTCAGGTATGCCATCATCTAGAGTCATCCTTTGAGGTGCTCCATTTATCAGGTAACTGGGGATGGTCGCACTACTGGCTGCTTGCCGCCAGGACCTACATTCATCCTTGATGCGATTAGGGCATCATCATCAAAAGCAGTGTGAATCTTCACTTGATCAAAGACAAAGATCACATCGTAAATCCTAGGGGGATATTTAAAAGCTGCAATTTTTGCAGCCTTAGATACCTGTGCACAAAATTTTTCAGCAGTAAAATATCCTTCATTCTCTGCACAAATATAGAGCACTTCTCTAGCCAGCATTGGAACATCTGAACCATCTTCATCCCGTCTACTTATCTCAAATTGTGAGAGCTGTGAAAGGCCATTGAATTCATCCCAAAGTCTGTTACCATTATTCCTCTACCCTGATCTTTTGGTCGAAGAGGATACTTTCCTTTTTCATGCCATGAATAACTAACTCCCTCATTGGAATGAAAAGTACTTTCATCATGGTAAATAAGCAGAAGATATTTGTCTGCATCAGAGTTCGCTAGAGGATAAGGATGGATTCCATCCATTGGTGTGGGTGGTGGTTTGTGGGAGTTTTCTAATTCTTGCATCATATGTAAGAAATTATTTCGATCTGTTACTACCTCAGCCCTTTCATGGCCATCAACATACCCTTTGCTTATTTTAGAATATTCAAACCCTGCAATTTTCATCAACCTCCAAGCTGATATTGCTGATATGGAATGAGGACTTCCCACTGTAACTGGAATACGTGATGCAAGTGTGGGCAATAAAACCATGTTTATGAATTTTTCAAACCTAGCAATATTTATTGTGCAATTTCTTTTACCAGTGTGCATCCTGAGCCACTCTATTGCCTTAGCTTGAACCTTTTCATTTTTTATTAGTCCAATCCTCTCCCACTGACCTCTTCCATCATTTACTAGTTCTCCTTGTAATCTATAGAAATCTTGATGCCACTTTCTAATGGACCTTTCTGATATGCCAGTGTAGCTTGAGGTTATTTCTGCTGCTTTCCTTTTAGTCCGCACTGTATGAAGAAGTGCATCCATTAGCATGATACCTTGCATGTGTAGAGTTGCATTTGGTTGTTTTGAAATCCACTCTTTGAGTATTGTTTGGGCATCATCACTGCTAAATTCATATTCATTATAACTGTCTTCTGGACTACTATCACCTGATTGTGTTTGAGCAAGCATTAAACTGGAAGATTCCCTTTCAATTTCGGATGGCATTTCCTCATCTTTTGTTACATTTAGATTAGGTAAGCCTAGAACAGTCATGTCAGGATCTTGTTCATGTGTAGAAGTGCTTGCAATTGAAAGTCCTACTTCAGCAACAGGATTTTGTCGACTTTCTTTAGCTAATCGAACCAATTTCATTCTTTCTCATAGGCGTTTCCTTTGAAACCATCGATTTCACTTTGAAGACATAGTGACTAACAAATACGATCGAAAAATAATGAGTAATTGACTATATAAATTGGTTCATGCATGATGACCTTACACCATGTTTTTATAAGGAACAATGTAATACGGGATGATGCCATAAAATATACGAGGTCGCATCTTGTGGTCTATTACATCATTGTAAATGTCATAGGTATTCTGTAACCTGATTGGTTAAAATGTATATTTCAACACAGACGCATCCTGAAGCCTTTCTGATGTCATAATTGGATTCTACACTATTGAAAACCCCTCCCGCATCAAACCACAACCGGAAATTACTAGGGTACAAAGTCACAGTTAAAAAAGTAAATGGGAAGTTCTTACTGATATGCACTATACATATAAATAGTACATACATCTAGTACATACAACTAGTACATACAACTAGTACATACAACTAATAAATACAACTAGTACATAAAACTAGTACACAGCTAGTACAAACAACTAGTGCATACAACTAGTACATACAACAAGTACGTGCAATTAGCAAATACAACCAGTATATACATAAAGCTAGTCCAAACACATATATATTACTAAATATAAATAGTAAGTACGTATAACTAGTACATACAAATACTACATATATCTAGTACATAAAACTAGTACGTATATCTAGTACATATATCTAGTACATACAAATATAACGAGTTCCTATAAGTAGTTCATACAACCAGTACATACAACTAGTACTTATAAATAGTATATACAACTAGTACATACAACAATTACACTCAACTAGTACATGTAACTCCTACATACAATTGGTACATATAAATAGTACAAACAACTAGTACATACAACTAGTATCTCGTACATACAACTGGTACCTACCTAGTAACTAGTATAACTAGTACTGGAACCTACAACCAGTAAATACAATTAGTACATACATCAAGTGCATACAATTAGTACACATAAATAGTACACACAACCGGTACATACAACTAGTGCATACAACTGGTACATATAAATAATAAATACAACTAAGACATAGCTAGTACAAACAACTAGTGCATTAAACTTGTACATACAACTGGTTCATCTCTAGTACACACAACTAGTACATACAACTAGTAAATATAACTAGTTCTAGTGCATAGAACTAGTTTATACAACTAGTTCATAAAATTAGTACATACAACTAGTACATGCAACTAGTACATACAACTAGTGCATATAACTAGTACACGTAAATATAACCAGTACTATTACACAAACATATAACTAGTACATACACATATAACTGGTACATATAAATTGTACATACACATAGTACATACGAATAGTACATAAAAATATTACATATAACTAGAAACTAGTACATACAAGTATTTCATAGAATGAGTACATAATACTAGAACGTACAACTTGTATATACAAAATCAGAAATAATCACTGGAACGTATTACGTAGTACATATAACTAGTATATATAGCTACTACATATGAATAGTACTTATACACAAAACTAGTACATAACAACAGTACATACAACAAGTACAAAAAATTAGTTCCTTCCTAATACCTAGTATAACTTGTACTGGAACCTACAACTAGTTCAAATGACAAGTACATACAACTAGTACATACAATTAGTCACTTGTACATACAACTAGTACATATAACTAGTACATATAACTGGCACATATAAATAGTACATATAAATAGTACATACAAGCAGTTCATAAAACTAGTATGTACAACTAGTACATGCAACTAGTATCTAGTACATACAACTACAACCTATCTAGTACCTAGTATAACTAGTACATGAACCAACAACTAGTACAAACACATAGTACAAAGAACTAGTACATACTACTAGTGTGTACAACTAGGAACTAGTGCATACTACTAGTTCATAGAACGAGGACATAATACTAGAACATACAACTTGTATATGCAACTAGTACATAGCTAATATTTATGACTAGTATATACATACAACTAGTACGTACAACTGGTACATAACTATTATATACAATTAGTACATTCCACTAGTACAAACAATTCCAACAAACAACTATTACATACAACGTCTACATACAACTAGTATCTACAACTAGTAAATATAATTAGGACTAGTAAATAAAACTCGTGCATACAACTAGTACATGCTACGAGTACATACAACTAGTACATACCAAATAATACACACAACTAGAACATGCAATTAGTACTTGCAACTAGTACATTCAATTAGTACATACAACTAGACCAAACAACTAGGTCAAATAACTATTACAAATACCTACTACATATACCCAGTAAATACATACTATATATAATTGCATGCCTTGCAATTATATATAGTACATACAACTAGTACTTACAGCTAGTGCATACAACTAGTACATATATACAAAGAGTACATACAACTAGTACATACAACTATAAACTAGTACATACAACTAGTTCATACGTAAAACTAGTGCGTCCAACTCGTACATAACTAGTACCTACAAGTAGTAAATATAACTAGTACTAGTACATAAAACTAGTTCATGCAACTAGTACATCAAAATACTACACACCACTAGTACATACAACCAGTACATACTACTAGTACAAGCAACCAGGACATAAAACTAGTACATCCACCTACTACATATGACTAGTACAGACACATATACCTAGAAATTATAAATAGTTCATACAACTAGTGCATACAGCTAGTGCATACAACTAGTAGAGACAACTAGTACACAAGCATATAACTAGTACGTACACATATAACTGGTGCTTATAAATAGTACATACACATAGTACATGCACCTAGTACATACAACTAGTACATACAACTAGAAACTAGTATATACAAGTAGCTCATAGAACGAGTACATAATACTAGAACATACAACTTGTATATACAAGTAGTACATAGCTACTACATACAAGTAAAAGCAACTAGGATATATAACTAGTACATTCACCTACTACATATAACTAGTACATACACATATATCCAATTATTATAAATAGTACGCACAACTAGTACATACACCTAGTTCATAAAACTAGTACATACAACTAGTACATACAACAAGTACCTTCCTAGTACCAAGTATAACTAGTACAAGAACCTACAACTATTACATTCAACTAGTACATACAACTAGAACATACAACTAGTATATACCTACAACTAGTACATATGACTAGTACATATAACTAGTACACCCACCTACTACATATAACTAATACATAAAAAAATATATATATATATATATACAGTGCAAGTTACAATATACTAAGGTAATCTAATATAATATAATATAATATAATATAATGTAATGTAATGTAATTAAATAATTCATATGGCTCCAAGAAAGGACCTAGAAACAAAATTGGCACATCATCATATAGTTTAGGGTATAAAACTCATTTTAAATTGAAGGGATCTTTTATTTAGGCCTCCGTTTGTTAGAAAACGGAGGACAAAGTCTGCATATAAAATGCCATAGGACTATAGAAAACCTATGGGAAATTTATATTGAAACCATGTGTTATATTAATAAAAATTTTCAATTGGTCAGATAACTGTGAAACCGACATATATCATGGTACAAGTGTATGACAAACGTCTGGCGAAGTTTTGCTTAATTAAATGAGCAAAATAACCAAGATATAACGAAGAATTCAAGGTTACGATTGCGCAATCTTGTGATGTATTATGATGTTTCTCTAGGGCGTCACCAACACCTCTCGTATGTCGCTCCGTAAACATTTAGTGAATCTTGTGACGTTGCGAAAACGTCACCGACTCGTTGCTAAAGAAGATCATCCTTTCGTGAACGGCTATGACAAGTCGACGCTCTCCTAAGAGAAGGAGCTACGGAATAAGCGAGTTGTAGCGAAGGTTAAATAAAGCGTATTTGTATACGTTCATGTTAAGTTTAAGCCAGAATTGTTGCTATATATTGATGTAAAATAAATAAAATAAATTCGTTTAGACGACCGTAGTAAAACTTTGGTACTTTAAGCTCCGTCATCTCTTCTTTTGTTTACTGTTAATATTTTTATATATATATAGGAATAAGGAGTGCTATATTAAGCATGTTTAAATACAATCAAGTACTACACAGTGCAAGTTACAAAAATTTACATGGATGCACTTGCACACAAGGGACATTGTTCATGAAATAAATTAAAGGCCCCAGCCTTTATGTCCCTTGTGTGCAAGTTACCAAATTGTCTCTCACCCTGTTGTTTATGTGAATGCATGCAAGCAACCAACGGTACTCCTAGCTCACACTCAAGGCAAGTCAAATCTGCGGTGATTATTGGCTGAGACCCCCTGCCTGAGACTGGAATTTTTGCTGATAATGGCATGCAGATGCATCATCTTCAGTCTATACTAAGGTGTGAAAAGGTAATTGGAAGGCCATGCGTTTAACCTTATATGATCTGTAGAGACTACTACTCTGTATGCAGCAGTTGAGAATTTCAGTGTGGCTATAAAGTCTTGTAGCGTTTAATATACCTGATTGTGATTATTTTGGGAGTCATTTGCATCCGTATTATATTATATACCTCAGTGTGATTATCTTGGGAGTCACTTGCATCCATGTAAATTTTTGTAACTTGCACTGTGTAGTACTATATATATATATATAAATATATGTATAATAGGAGTTCATACGCAACTATTGTAACACTTAATTTATACGTCAATACATCGTTTTTGCAAATGGTGGCGTTCAGGAAGCTTTAGTTAACGAAGCTTTTCTGTCGCTATTTATAATGTTTAGGACACTTAACCGTCCTCAATTGTTAGTATTAAGAGTAATAAGTCAAAGGCCAATGATGCGGCCTAAAAGTTCGAGTAAATTCAAGGGACGGCAGCCCCACCAGTTTTTAAACTCGAACTACTTGTTATCCTAGGAACAGTCTTCAGTACAGATTCATAGCCTATATGGTTGAAATCGGCAGCCATTTTAACTCGGAGATAAATCATAGAGGTTCGGGGACACTTTTATCGAGTTTGGCGGCAATTTTTATTCTAGGAACGGTCTTTGGTACGCTATTACATACAATTTGTACTTATAATTAGTACCTATGACTAGAATATTCACATATAACTGGTACATATAAATAGTACATAAAACAAGTCCATCAAACTAGACCTCCAACTATTACAACTACTGAATATATCTAGTACTAGTACAAGTACATGCAACTAGTTCATAAAACTAGTACCTACAACTAGTAAATATTACTAGTACTAGTACCTATTAGAACTAGCACATGCCATTAGTACATAACTAATACATACAGTTAATACATCCAACTAGTACACACAAGTAGTTCATACCACTAGTTTATACAACTATATAATACATACAACTAGTATATAACCAGTACATAAACTAGTACATAAAAATAGTTGATACAATTAGAACATACAACTATTACATACAACTAGTACATAACTAGTACATACAACTTGTACATACAACTATTATATACAATTAGTACATGCAACTATTACGTTCGACTAGTACATATAAGTAGTACCTACAAATATTTAATATAACATTTACTTGTAAATTCAACTAATACCTACTTAATATCTGGTATTACTAGTACTAGAAACCTACAACTAGTACACATAACTAGTACATACACCTAGTACTTACAACTAGTACATACTAATAGTACATACAACTAGTACATACAAGTAGTACATTCAATTAGGACATGCAAGTAGTAAATACAACTAGGACATACAACTACTACACCTAGTATATAACTAGTCCATACAGGTGGTACATACAACTAGTTCATACAATTAGAACATACAACTACTACATACAACTAGTACATGCAACTAATACCTACAACTAGTAAATATAACTTGTACTACTACATACAACTAGTACCTACAACTAGTAAATATAACCAGTGCTAGTAGGTACAACTAGTACATACAACTAGTGCCTACAGTTAGTAAATATTACCAGTACTAGTACATACAACTAGAACATACAGCTATGACATAACTAGTACATACAACTGGTACATACAATTATAATATATAATTAGTACATGCAACTATTACATTCAACTAGTAAATATAACTAGTACCTACAAATAGTTATTATAACTAGAACTTTTACACACAACTAATACCTACTTAGTATCTAGTATTACTACTACTAGAACTTACAACTAGTACACATAAATAGGACATTCACCTAGTATATACAAATAGTACATAAAACTATATAGTGCTGACAGTTAGTAAATATTACAAGTTCTAGTACATACCACTAGTTAATACTACTAGTACATGCCACTAGTTAATACTACTAGTACATACAACTAGTACATAACTAGTACATACAAGTAGCACATTCAACTAGGACATAAAATTAGTTCATATAACTAGTACATAACTAGTAAACACAATTAGAACATAGAACTAGTTCAAACAATTAGAACATGCAACTACGACATACACCTAGGACATACAATTTGTACATACAATTAGTACATACAACTAGACTACACAACCATTTACTAGTACATACAACCAGGACATACAACTATTATATACAGTTAGTACATGCAACTATTACGTTCGACTAGTACATATAAGTAGTACCTACAAATATTTAATATAACATTTACTTGTAAATTCAACTAATACCTACTTAATATCTGGTATTACTAATACTAGAACCTACAACTAGTTCACATAACTAGTACATACACCTAGTACATACAACTAGTACATTCTAAAAGTACATACAACTAGTACATACAAGTAGTACATTGCATTAGGACATACAAGAGTAAATACAACTAGGACATACAACTAGTACATACAACAAGTACATATACCTAGTATATAACTAGTCCATACAGGTGGTACATACAACTAGTTCATACAATTAGAACATACAACTACAACATACAACAAGTACATGCAACTAATACCTACAACTAGTAAACATAACTTCTACTAGTACATACAACTATATAGTACTTACAACTAGTATTTACAACTAGTAAATATTACCAGTAATAGTAAATACAACTAGTTAATACAACTACTACATACAACTAGTACATGACTAGTTCTTATAACTAGTACATACAACTAGTACATACAATAAGTACATACAACTCTAACATTCAACAAGTCCATGAAACTAGTACCTACAACTATTAAATATAAATAGTGCTAGTACATACAACCAGCACCTACCTAGTACCTAGTTTAACTAGTACTAGAACCTACAAGTAGTACATATACTAGTATATACAAATAGTACATACAACTAGACCATATAAATAGTACATACCATCAGAGAGTACGGTAGTACTCTCTATGTAGGGATGGTACGGGTTGTTTCGTTTTCCCCATACATTGGTATAGGAGCGAAATTCCGAATTAGGCTGAAAATCGCCGAAACGAGACTATGTAGAGTTAAATATAGAACAGCCATGCTATAAATTGGCCTTGAAGGCAAGCGACCGTGTATCGTTGGCAAATGAACCAACTTTGAAATCTCCCATTTTCGTTTTCTTCTTCTTCATCTTCTTCTTCTTCATCTTCTTCGCCCGCTGTAACTAAAAAACGAAATAAGCCTTCGGACTACTTCTTAATCGAAATTACTCTAAATTTTCCGAGCTGTATTCTTTTGTAGAAGCGAGAGCGATAACGCTATTATTGAGTATGACAGTTTTCATGGCTCAAGAGTCAAGACCTCAATAAATTCGCCATTTTAATGACGTCATAATCAGTCGAAGATTGCGAAACCAAAGTGGTTTAAAATACAACGAATTCCTAGCTTATGCTCCATAAAAAGTACAGAAACTAGAGAACAATAAAAATTTTCTACAAAAATAGTGAAGATGTAGGGATGGCACAAAAAGCATAGAAACAAGAAAGGGATGTTACACAGTGAAGCATTAGCTATGCATGAATCCTACAAGCAAGGATGTTGTATGATTCATGCATATATAGCTAATGCTTCACTGTGTAACATCCCTTTCTTGTTTCTATGCTTTTTGTGCCATCCCTACATCTTCACTATTTTTGTAGAAAATTTTTATTGTTCTCTAGTAGTATATATAACTAGTACATACCACTAGTTCATACAACTAGCACATACAACTAGTAACTATGACTATAACATATACATTTACCTTGTACATATAAATAGTCCATACAACTAGTACATTAAACTAGAACTCCTACTATGACGTATAATTATTTCACACAATTAGTACATACATCTAGTACATACAACTAGTCCATACAATTAGTGCTACAACTAGTACATACAACTAGTACATACAACCAATACAAACAACTAGTAAATATAACTTTTAAATATAACTAATATATATAACTTGTACTAGAACATACAACTAGTAAATATAACGATTAAATATAACTTGTACTAGAACATATTACTAGTTGATACAACTAGCATATACAACTAGTACATACAAGTGGTATACAACTAGTACATACAACTAGTATATGCAATTAGTACTTACAACAAGTACCTAATTAGTACCTAATCTTACTAGTACTAGAACTTACAACTAGTACCTATAAATAGTACCCAACTAGTACATATAACTAGTACATACACATATAACTGGTACCTATAAATAGTACATACACCTAGTACATACAATTACTACATACAAAGAGTACATACAACTAGTACATACAACTAGTACACAGAACTAGTACTTAGACTAGTTCATATAACTAGTACATAACTAGTACATACAATTAGTACATAGACCTAGTTCAAACGCTTTCCTAAATGCCAAAACATGTTTCGACGCTCTACACGCCCTATAGCGTTCAAAAAGCGGCTAACTAGGAATAGACCCACTTCCTAATTCATTTTTTCTTCTTCTTCTTCTTTAATTGAATAGACTAGCGCTAATATGCGAACTTATGCGGGCACGTACTAGTTATAAATCGTCATAAATATTTCGGAACTAGGGAATAGACAGTCCTAAATCTGATAGCGCTCTACAATAAGCATGTTAATTGTGAAGAGCAAAAATTGTGGTCTTATTGGACGCCATTTTTAATTAAGAGATCATGGCTTTCGGCATATTTCTCTTGTCTAAGACGTTATTTTGAGATCTTCGCCAAGAAAACTTTAAAATCAATTTAAAACAAGTAATATTAAGAAGAAAAAAGGGGGAATACAAGTAAATAAAAACATTTACAAAAATGATGTTAGAAGTGGGAAGGGCAGTGTTAACTAATACATCTGCAAAAAGTATCGAAACAAGACACTGATTATATGATAAGGCCAATCATACAGAATTTGCATATATACTAAATTTAAGTAACTTAACCACACACTTCTGTGTTTGGGCGCACCATTCCTACTTAAGGTTAGTGCACCCAAACATAGAAGTGTATGGTTAAGTTACTTAAATTTCAGTATATATGCAACTTCTGTATGATTAGCCTTATCATATAATCAGTGTCTTGTTTCGATACTTTTTGCAGATGTATTAGTGAACACTGCCATTCCTACTTCTAACATCATTTTTGTAAATGTTTTTTATTTACTTGTAATTAGTAAATATAGCTTGCACTAGTACTTACAACTAGTGCATAAAACTAGTACCTACAACTAGTAAATATTACCAGTACTAGTAAATGCAACTAGTTATTAGAACTAGTACATGCATCTAGTACATAGCTAATACATACAGTTAATACATACCACTAGTACACACAACTAGTACATACAACTAATACATACAACTAGTATATAACAAGTACTTACAACTAGAACATAAAACTAGTTCATCACACTTAGAACATAAAACTACTACATACAACTAGTACATACAACTAATACTTACAACTAGTAAATATAACTAATACTAGTACATACAACTAGTTCATACAACTATTACATTCAACTAGTACCTACAACTAGTAAATATAACCAGTGCTAGTATGTACAACTAGTACATACAACAAGTGCCTTAAGTTAGTAAATATTACCAGTACTAGAACATACCACTAGTTAATACTACTAGTACATACAACTAGTATATACAGCTAGTACATAACTAGTACATACAACTGGTACATACAATTATTACATATAATTAATACACGCAACTATTACATTCAACTAGTACATATAAATAGTACCTACAACTAGTTAATATAACTAGAACTTTTACATACAACTAATAGCTGCTTAGTATCTAGTTTTACTACTACTAGAACCTTCAACTAGTACACATAACTAGTACATACAAATAGTACATACAAATAGTACATACAAGTAGCACATTCAACTAGGACATAAAACTAGTTCATATAACTAGTACATAACTAGTACATACAATTAGTACATAGAACTAGTTCACACAATTAGAACATACAACTACTACATACACCTAAGTACATACAACTAGTACATACAACCAGTACATAAAACTAGTACACACAAACAGTATATACAACTAGTACATACATATAGTTCATTCATTAATATAGAGCATTCAATTACTACAGCAATTAGTACATTCAACTAGTACCTACTAGTTATTAAAACTCGTGTTAGTACACATAACTAGTACTTAAAACTAGTACACACAAATAGTTCTACAACTAATACAAAGAATTAGTACACAAAATTAGAACGTCCAACTAAAACCTAGGATATACACCTAGTACCTTTAACTAGTACATACAACTAGTGCATAGAAGTAGGACATACAACTAGTACACACAACTAGTACATTCTACTAGTATGGTCAACAAGTACCAACAAGTAGTTCATTAGACTAGTACATACAACTAGTAGTAACAACTAGTTCATCTTACAATTAGTACCTATGACTAGAAGATTCACATAGAACTGGTACATATAAATAGAACATACAGCAAGTACATCAAACTAGACCTCCAACTATTACAACTACCGAATATATCTAGTACTAGTACTAGTACATAAAACTAGTTCATAAAACTAGTACCTACGACTAGTAAATATTACTAGTACTAGTACATATTAGAACTAGCACATGCAACTAGTACTTAACTAATACAGTTAATACATACAACTAGTACACACAACTAGTACATACCACTAGTTTATACAACTAATACACACAATTAGTATATAACCAGTACATACAACTAGTACATAATATTAGTTCATACAATTAGAACATACAAATATTACATACAACTAGTACATATAACTTATACCTACAAATATTTAATATAACCAGTGCTAGTACGTACAACTAGTGCATACAACTAGTACCTACAGTTAGTATATATTACCTTTACTTGTACATTCCACTAGTTAATCCTACTAGTACATACAACTATTACATACAACTAGTACATAACTAGTACAAACAACTGGTACATACAACTATTATATACAATTAGTACATGCAACTATTACATTCGACTAGTACCTACAAATATTTAATAAACTATATAGTACTTGTACATTCAACTAATACCTACTTAATATCTGGTATTACTAGTACTAGAAACCTACAACTAGTACACATAACTAGTACATACTAATAGTACTTACAACAAGTACATACAAGTAGTACATTCAATTAGGACATACAAGTAGTAAATACAACTAGGACATACAACTAGTACATACAACAATTACATACACCTAGTATATAAGTAGTCCATACAGGTGGTACATACAACTAGTTCATACAATTAGAACATACAACTACTACATACAACTAGTACATACAACTAGTACATACAATTATAACATTCAACAAGTCCATGCAACAAGTACCTATAACTAGTAAATATAACTAGTGCTGGTACATACAACTAGCACCTACCTAGTACCTAGTATAACTAGTACTAGAACCCACAAGTAGTACATTTAAAATTATATACAAATAGTACATAAAACTACTACGTATACCTAGTACAAAAAACTACTACGTATAACTAGTACATACACATATAACTAGTACATATAAATAGTCCATACAACTAGTACATTAAACTAGAACTCCTACTATGACGTATAATTATTTCACACAATTAGTACATACATTTAGTACATACAACTAGTCCATAGAATTAGTGCTACAACTAGCACATATAACTAGTATATGCAATTAGTACTTACAACAAGAACCTAATTAGTACCTAATTTTACTAGTACTAGAACTTACAACTAGTACCTATAAATAGCCCCCAACAAGTACATAGAACTAGTGCATACACATATAACTGGTACCTATAAATTGTACATACACCTAGTACATACAATTAGTATATACAAATAGTTCATAAAATTAGTACATACAACTAGTACACAGAACTAGTACTTAACACTAGTTCATATAACTAGTACATAACTAGTACATACAGTTAGAACATAGAACTAGTTCAAACAATTAGAACATACAGCTACTACATAAAACTAATACCTATAATTAGTAAATATAGCTTGCACTAGTACATGCAACTAGTAAATATTACCAGTACTAGTAAATGCAACTAGTTATTAGACCTAGTACATGCATCTAGTACATAGCTAATACATACAGTTAATACATACCACTAGTACACACAACTACTACATACAACTAATATATACAACTAATACACACAACTAGTATATAACAAGTACATACAACTAGTACATAAAACTAGTTCATACACTTAGAAGATACAACTACTACACACTATTAGAACGTACTACTAATACTTACAAGTAGTAAATATAACTAATACTAGTATAAAACTAGTACCTACAACTAGTAAATATTACCAGTACTAGTAAATGCAACTGGTTATTACAACTAGTACATGCATCTAGTACATAGCTAATACATACAGTTAATACATACCACTAGTACACACAACTAGTACATACAACAAATATATACAACTAATACATACAACTAGTATGTATAACAGGTACAAACAATTAATACATAAAACTAGTAGATATTAATAGTACATGCATCTAGTACATACCACTAGTACATACGACCAGTACATACAACTATAACATAAAACTAGTACATACAACTAGTACACACTACTAGTACATTCTACTAGTACGTATAACAAGTGCATTCAGCCTGTATTGGCACATATAATTTGTACTTACCACTAGAAAATATAACTAGTATTAGTACAAACAACTAGTACTAGTACATACAACTAGTTTATACAACTAGAAAATATAGCTAGTACTAACAACTAGTATATACAACTAGTACATACAACTATTACACACAACTAGTACATTCTACTAGTACGTATAACAAGTACAAACAAGTAATACATATAACTAGTACATACAACTAGTACATATAAATAGTACATACAACTAGGACATTAAACTGGAACTCCAAGTAGTATTACATTTTATTAGTGCCTACTTAGTAAATAGATTAACTAGTACTCAAGCTTACTAGAACTAGTACATACAACTAGTCCATACACATATATATATAACTAGTACACACAGCCTATATTAGTACATATAATTTTTACCTACAACTAGTAAATATAACTAGTACTAGTAGATACAACTAGTTAATAAAATGCATAGAAAAAATAGCTAGTACAAACACCTAGTACATACAACTAGTACATACAACTTGTACATACAGCTAGAACATATAACTAGAACATGCATATATAACTAGTACATACAACTAGTACATACATCTAGTAAATATAACTAGAACTAGTATATAAACTAGTACATAAAACTAGTACATATAACTAGTTCATACAACTAGTACACACAACTAGTATACACAATTAGTTTATACAACCAGTACATTCAACTAGTCCTAACACTAGTTCATATAACTAGTATTAGAAAGTACTTCCAATTAGTACATACAACTAGTTCATACAATTAGAACATACAAGTAGTACATTAACCTAGTACATAGAACTAGTACATAGAAGGACTACATAAAACTGATACATACAACTAGTACATGCAACTAGTACATATTAATTAGTACATAAAAATAGTGCATATAACTAGAACATAGGACTTTCGACTAGTACTTACAACTAGCAAACATAACTTGTATATACTACTTGCACATACAAAAAGTACATACAATTAGTACCTACAATTAGCATATATAACCAGTACTAGAACATAAAACTACAACGTACAACTGGTACATACAACTAGTACTTACATCAATTACGTACAATTTGTACTACGACTAGTTCATATAACTAGTACATACAACCAGAACATAAAACTAGTAGACACCAACTACTACATATAACTAGTATATACACATATAACTGGTCCATATAAATAGTACATGCATCTAGTACATACCACTAGTACATACGACTAGTACATACAACTATAACATAAAACTAGTACATACAACTAGTACACACTACTAGTACATTCTACTAGTACGTATAACAAGTACAAACAAGTAATACATATAACTAGTACAAACAACTAGTACACGCAACTAGCACATACAACTAGTACATACGACTAGTACCTATGACTTGAATATACACATATAAATAGTACATACAACTAGGACATTAAACCAGAACTCCAACTAGTATTACATATAACTAGTGCCTACTTAGTAACTAGATTAACTAGTATTCAAACTTACTAGTACTAGTACATACAACTAGTCCATATATACACATATATATAAGTAGTGCATACATCCTGTATTGGCACATATAATTTGTACTTACCACTAGTAAATATAACTAGTACTAGTACATACAACTAGTACTAGTACATACAACTTTATAGTTTATACAACTAGAAAATATAACTAGTTACATACAACTATTACACACAACTAGTACATTCTACTAGCACGTACAACAAGTACAAACAAGTAATACATATAACTAGTACATACAACTAGTACATACAACTAGCGCATACAACTAGGCTAACAACTACTTCATACAACTTGTACTTACAACTAGTACCTATGATTGAAACATACACTTAAATTAGTACATATAAATAGTACATACAACTAGGACATTAAACTAGAACTCCAACTAGTATTACATTTTACTAGTGCCTACTTAGTAAATAGATTAACTAGTACTCAAGCTTACTAGTACAAGTACATACAACTAGACCACACATTATATATATAACTAGTGCACATAGCCTATATTAGTACATACAATTTTTACCTACAACTAGTAAATATAACTAGTACTAGTACATACAACTAGTACATACAACTAGTACATAGAACTAATAAATACAACTAGTACATAAAACTAGGACACAGCTAGTACAAACAACTAGTGCATACAACTAGTACATACAACTAGTACATACAATAGTACATACAACTACCACATACAACTAGTACATACAACTAGCACCTACAACTAGTAAATATAACTATATAGTAAAAATACATACAACTAGGACGTGCAATTAGTACATACAACCAGTATATACATACAGCTAGTCCATACACATATAATTAGTAAATATAAATAGTAAGTACAACTAGTACGTATAACTAGTGCATACAACCACAACATATATCTAGTACATAAAAGTAGTACATATATCTAGTACATACAAATATAACGAGTTCCTATAAGTAGTTCAAACAACCAGTACATACAACTAGAACTTATTAATAGTATATACAACTAGTATATACATACAACAATTACACTCAACTAGTACATATAACTACTACATACAATTGGTACATATAAATAGTACAAACAACTAGTACATACAACTAGTATCTCGTACATACAACTAGTACCCACCTAGTAGAACTAGCAGTGGAACCTACAACTAGTATATACAACTAGTACATACATCAAGTGCATACAATTAGTACACATAAATAGTACACACAACTAGTACATACAACTAGTGCATACAACTGGTACATATAAATAATAAATACAACTAATACATAGCTAGTACAAACAACTAGTGCATAAAACTTGTACATACAACTGGCTCATATCTAGTACACTCAACTAGTACATATCACTACTACATATGAATAGTACTTATACACATAACTAGTACATAACAATAGTACATACGACAAGTACAAAAAATTAGTTCCTTCCTAATATACCTAGTATAACTTGTACTGGAACCTACAACTAGTTCAAACAACAAGTACATACAACTAGTACATACAATTAGTCACTAGTACATACAACTAGCATAAACAACTACTACATACAATTACCCACAACTGTTACTTGCATGTAATACATATAATTACTACACACAACTAGTACGTACAACTAGTATAGAGCACATAAAACTAGTCCTTCCCTGGTACCTAGTATAACTAGTATTAGAACTATTAGTCACTAGTACATACAACTAGTACATATAACTAGTACATATAACTGGCACATATAACTGGTACATATAAATAGTACATACAACTAGTACATGCAACTAGTATCTAGTACATACAACTACAACCTATCTAGTACCTAGTTTAACTAGTACATACACATAGTACATTCAACTAGTACATACTACTAGTGTGTACAACTAGAAACTAGTACATACTACTAGTTCATAGAACGAGGACATAATACTAGAACATACAAATTGTATATGCAACTAGTAAATAGCTAATATTTATGACTAGTATATACATACAACTAGTACGTACAACTGGTACATAACTATTATATACATTCCTATAGTACAAACAATTCGAACAAACAACTACTACATACAACTTCTACATACAACTAGTATCTACAACTAGTAAATATAACTAGGCCTAGTACATAAAACTCGTGCATACAACTAGTACATGCTACTAGTTCATACAACTAGTACACACCAAATAGTACATGCTACTAGTTCATACAACTAGTACATACCAAATAATACACACAACTAGATCATGCAATTAGTACTTGCAACTAGTACATTCAACTAGTACATACAACTAGACCAAACAACTAGGTCAAATAACTATTACATATGCCTACTACATATACCCAGTAAATACACATATACCTTGTAATTATATATAGTATATACAACTAGTACTTACAGCTAGTGCATACAACTAGTACATATAACTAGTACATCAAAATACTACACACCACTAGTACATACAACTAGTTCATACTACTAGTACAAACAACTAGGACATAAAACTAGTACATACAAATATACCTAGAAATTATAAATAGTTCATACAACTAGTGCATACAGCTAGTGCATACAACTAGTAGAGATAACTAGTACACAAACATATAAGTAGTACATACACATATAACTGGTGCTTATAAATAGTACATACACATAGCACATGCACATAGTACATACAACTAGTACATACAACTAGAAACTAGTATATACAAGGAGCTCATAGAACGAGTACATAATACCAGAACATACAACTTGTATATACAAGTAGTACATAGCTACTACATACAAGTAAAAGCAACTAGGACATATAACTAGTACATTCACCTACTACATATAACTAGTACATACACATATATCCAATTATTATAAATAGTACGTGCAACTAGTACATACACCTAGTTCATAAAACTAGTACATACAACTAGTACATACAACAAGTACCTTCCTAGTACCAAGTATAACTAGTACAAGAACCTACAACTATTACATTCAACTAGTACATACAACTAGAACATACAACTAGTATATACATACAACTAGTACATATAACTGGTACACACACCTACTACATATAACTAATACATAAAAATATAATTAGTACATATAAATAGTACAAACACCTACAACATATAACTAATACATAAAAATATAACTAGTACATATAAATAATACAAACAGGGGGACCTTTTAATAAAGTTCGGCAGCATCCTCCATTTTTTTCATAACACGATTGATTTATGGCTTCTTCTTACGGATATATACATATATATATATAAAATACGAGTTCATACGCAACTATTATAACACATTTTATATATCGATAGATGTATAATATGAGTTCAAACGCAACTATTATAACACTTAATTTATACGTCAATACATCGTTTTTGCAAATGGTGGCGTTCAGGAAGCTTTAGTTAACGAAGCTTTTCTGTCGCTATTTATAATTTTTATGACACTTAAGCATCCTTAATCTTTATGATTAAGAGTAATATGTCAAAGCCCAACGATGCGGCCAAGTACTTCGAGTAAATTCAAGGACGGCAGTCCCGTGACTTTTTAATCTCAAACTACTTGTCATCCTAGGAATAGTCTTCGGTACAGATTCATAGCCTATATGTTTGAAATCAGCAGCCATTTTAACTCAGAGATAAGTCGTAGAGCTTCGGGGACACTTTTATCGAGTTCGGCGGCCATTTTTATCCTAGGAACGGTCTTCGGTAAGCTTTCATAGCCCATCTTTTCGAAATTTGTAGACAATTTTAATTCGGAGATAGGTCTTAGAGCTTCGGGGACCCTTTAATCAAATTTGGTGGTCATTTTTAACCTAGAAACGGTCTTCGGTATGGCTTCATAGCAGATATTTTCGAAATCAAAAGCCATTTTTAACTCGGAGAAAGGTTGTATAACTTCGGGGACCATTTAATCGAGTTCTGTGGCCATATTTATCCTAGGAACGGTCTTTGGTACGCTATTTCATACAATTTGTACTTACAATTAGTACCTATGACTAGAACATTCACATATAACTGGTACATATAAATAATACATAGAACAAGTACATCAAACTAGACCTCCAACTATTACAACTACTGAATATATCTAGTACTAGTACTAGTACATACAACTAGTAAATAAAACTAGTACCTTCAACTAGTAAATATTACTGGTAGTAGTACATATTAGAACTAGCACATGCAACTAGAACTTAACTAATACATAGAGTTAATACATACAACTAGTACACACCACCACAAGTGTAGCATGTCTACGAATTTCCGATTTTTGTAAATCGTCTATTAGCGCATTCAGAGGTGTCACATTCCAGGCGGAAGTGTCTCTAGCATGTGACCTGCGCGTGAAGCAGAGCACCAGCCACTGAAACGTCACGAGTCATCACTAGTCGTTATTGATGTTAAATTATCAATTGTGAAAATTTATGAGCAATTGCGGAGGAAGGCCAATAAAGGCCTACGTGACCGAAACGTTCTATTTTTCTTTTGATTATACTACGTTAATAATCACAAGAAGAATAAAACGCTTTTCTTTTGATTATACTACGTTAATAATCAAAAAAAGAATAGAACGTTTCGGTCACGTAAGCCTTAATTCCTCAGCTATTATTAACGTATTATAATAGCTAAGGAATTAAGGCTTACATGACCGAAACGTTCTATTTTCTTTTGATTATACTTCGTTAATTGCTCATACATTTTCGCCATTGATAATTACGTAGATATTGGTAGACATGCAATATGCTTACTGTTTCCACTTACCTCTTACAACAACAAAAAACTTCGATCAAGGAAACTGTATCGCTACCGAGAAGCCTTACTTGACATATCAACTTGGAAGTCTAATGTTTGTATAACGTGTTACCAAATATTTGGGTGCATATGCAACGTCATATAGCGTCATTGTATGATGGCTAAGCTATACCACTAATTTCGGCTGATAATCAAGTGACAATACCATTACTCGAAGGAGAAGAGACAAATGGAAAACGAAGCGATTATTAGACAGTGGAGAATTGTATATCTAACCATTTTTTGACATCAATCTCTTCAGTAAGTAACAGCCTAAAAGTTGTATGTACACTCCTGGAATATTCCCTTGTTTAACTGAGATATGAAGTACTAGAGGCGCCCGATAAAGGTACGAAAATACGTTTTCGATTATAATTCAAAAAGTAAAGGGAATTTAAAAGGAGTATACATACCATCGTTAGATATCATTATCCTTCATAGATTGGTGTCACCATTTATTCTATATTCGTATTTTCCACTGTCTAATAAAACATTTTAGCGATTTGGCACCTCTCACTTACGGCCACTTACCTTCTCCTTTAAGCCTGCAATCATGACGCTCTTGTAGCCAAATTATTAAGAAAAGAATAGCGCTTCAAATCTATATAATTTGTTTAGTGATACGATGTTTCTGGAGTAAAATAGAGTAGATTAAAAAAGAGTGTTAGTTAACGCCTTTTTTTGAAAATTTCCAGAAGTATGGACATGTTCCACTAACGACTAGTACATACCACTAGTTTATACAACTAATACATACAACTAGTATATAACCAGTACATACAGCTAGTACATAAAATTAGTTCATACAATTAGAACATACAACTATTACATACAACTAGTACATACAACTAATACCTACAAATAGTAAATATTACCAGTGCTAGTACGTACAACTAGTACATACAACTAGTACATACATTAGAATATAACTATTACCTACAACTAGTACATAAAACTAATTCATACAATTACAACATACAACTACTATATACACTAGGACATACAAGTAATACCTACAAGTAGTAAATATAACTTGTACTACTACATACACCTAGTTCATACAACTATAATATTCAACTGGTACAGACAACTAGTACATACAACTAGTGCCTACAGTTAGTAAATATTACCAGCACTAGTACATACCACTAGTTAATACTACTAGTACATACAACTACTACATACAGCTATTACATAACTAGTACATACAACTGGTACATACAATTTTAATATATAATGAGTACATGTAACTATTACATTCAACTACCTACTACCTACAAATAGTCAATATAACTAGAACTTGTACCCACAACTAATACCTATTTAGTATCTAGTATTACTACAACTAGAACTTACAACTAGTACGCATAACTAGTACATACACCTAGTAAGTACAACTAGTACATACAACTAGTGCCTACAGTTAGTAAATATTACCAGTACTAGTACATACCACTGGTTAATACTACTAGTACATACAATTAGTACATACAGCTAGTACATAACAAGTACATGCAAGTAGCACATTCAACTAGGACATAAAACTAGTTCATATAACTAGTACATAACTAGTACATACAATAGTACGTACAACTACCACATACAACTAGTACATACAATAGTACATACAACTACCACATACAACTAGTACATACAACTAGCACCTACAACTAGTAAATATAACTATATAGTTAAAGTACATACAACTAGTACGTGCAATTAGCATATACAACCAGTATATACATAGAGCTAGTACATACACATATAATTAGTAAATAGAAATAGTAAGCACAACTAGTACGTATAACTAGTACATACAACTACTACGTATACCTAGTACATAAAACTAGTACATATATCTAGTACAGACAAATACAACGAGTCCATATAAGTAGTTCATACAACCAGTACATACGAATAGCAATTATAAATAGTTTATACAACTAGTACATACAACAATTACACTCAACTAGTACATATAACTACTACATACAATTGGTACATATAAATAATACAAACAACCAGTACATACAACTAGTATCTCGTACATACAACTAGTACCTACCTAGTAACTAGTATAACTAGTACTGGAACCTACAACTAGTATATACAACTAGTACATACATCAAGTGCATACAATTAGTACACATAAATAGTACACACAACTAGTACATACAACTAGTGCATACAACTGGTACATATAAATAATAAATACTACTAATACATAGCTAGTACAAACAACTAGTGCATAAAACTTATACATACAACTGGTTCATATCCAGTACACACAACTAGTACATACAACTAGTAAATATAACTAGTGCGAGTGCATAAAACTAGTGTACACAACTAGTGCATAAAACTAGTGTACACAACTAGTGCATAAAATTAGTACATACAACTAGTACATGCAACTAGTACAAACAACTAGTACATATAACTAGTACACATACATATAACCAGTACTATTACACAAACATATAACTAGTACATACACATATAACTGGTACTTATAGATAGTACATACACATAGTACATATGAAGAGTACATAAAATTATTACATATAACTAGAAACTAGTGCATACAAGTATTTCATAGAATGAGTACATAATACTAGAACGTACAACTTGTATATACAACTAGTAGATAGCTACTACATACAACTCTTATATACGTACAACTAATACATACAACTGACACATAACTAGTACATATAACTAGTACATACAACTAGTATCTAGTACAAACAACTATTGCGTACCTAGGTCCTTGTATAACTAGTATTTGAACCTATATTTAGAACATACAACTCATACATACAACTAGTACATACAACTATTACCTACATCTAGTACATATAAATAGTACTTGCATCTAGTATATACAACTAGTACATGCAATTAGTACATGCAACCATTACATACAGCTACTACAAACAAGTAGTACATATACCTGGTACATACATATATAAATAGTACATATAAATAGAACGTACAACTAGTGCAAATAACTAGTACATACAACTAGTACATATATCTAATACATACAAATATAACGAGTACATATAAGTAGTACATACAACAATTACACACAACTAGTCCATTTAACTAGTACATACAACTAGTATCTAGTACAAACAACTAGACCCTACCTAGTACCTAATATAACTACTATTAGAATCTACAAATAGAACATACAACTAGTACATACAACTACCACATACAACTAATACATACATCTAGTACATATAAATAGTACATGCATCTAGTACATACAACTAGAACATACATCTAGTACATAAAACTACTACATACAACTACTACATGCAATGTATACATACAACTAGTGCTTGTAACTAGTACACACAACTACTACATATATCTAGTACATACAACTAGTACATACAACTAGTAAATACAACTAGTACATACAATTAGTGCATACAACAAGTACATAAATCTAGTACACAAATAGTACAAACAACTAGTACATACAACTAGTACCTACAATTAGTACATAAAACTACCACATACAAGTAGTTCCTAAACCTAGTACCTACAACTAGTAAATATAACTAGTACTAGTACATACAACTAGTACATGCAATTAGTATATACAGCAAGTACATACAGCTAGTACATATAACTGGTACATACACATATAAATAGAATAATACGTTCAACTAGTACATATATCTAGTTCATACAAATATAACGAATACATATAAGCCGTACATAAAACTATTACATACAACTAGTACATGTAAATAATACATACAACTAGTACATACAACAATTGCACACAACTAGTGTATACAACTAGTACATACAACTAGTATCTAGTACAAACAACTAGTGCTTACCTAGGTCCTAGTATAACTTTTATTAGAACCTACATTTAGAACATACAACTCATACATACAACTAGTATATACAACTATTAGCTACGTCTATTACATATAAATAGTGCATGCATTTAGTATATACAACTAGTACATGCAATTAGTACATGCAACCAATAAATATAACTAGTACATACTACTACCACATACATCTAGTAAATACAACTAGCACCTACAACGAGTAAATATAACTAGTAATAGTACATACAATTGGTACATGCAATTAGTACATGCAACCATTACATACAGCTACTACAAACAAGTAGTACATATACCTGGTACATACACATATAAATAGTACATATAAATAGTACGCACAACTAATGCAAATAACTAGCACATGCAACTAGTACAAATATCTAATACATACAAATATAACGAGTACATATAAGTAGTATATACAACAATTACACACTAGTCCATATAACTACTAAATACAACTAGTGTCTAGTACATACACCTAGTACCTACTTAGTACCTAATATAACTAGTATTAGAACCTACAAAAGGAACATACAACTAGTACATACAATTAGTCACTAGTACATACATCTAGTATATATAAATAGTACATGCATCTAGTACATACAATTAGTTCATAAAACTAGTACATACAACTAGTACATAAAACTAGTATATACAACTAGTACATGCAACTAGTATCTAGTACATACAACTACAACCTATCTAGTACCTAGTATAACTAGTACATGAACCAACAACTAGAACATACAGATAGTACATACAACTAGTACATACTACTAGTGTGTACAACTAGAAACTAGTACATACTACTAGTTCATAGAACAAGTACATAATACTAGAACATACAACTTGAATATGCAACTAGTACATAGCTAATATTTATGATTAGTATATACATACAACTAGTACGTACAACTGTTACATAACTATTACATACAATTAGTACATTCCACTAGTACAAACAATTCGAACAAACAACTACTACATACAACTTCTACATACAACTAGTATCTACAACTAGTAAATATAACTAGGACTAGTACATAAAACTCGTGCATACAACTAGTACATGCTACTAGTACATACAACTAGTACATACCAAATAATACACACAACTAGAACATGCAATTAATACTTACAAGTAGTACCACGGCAAAAAAAGTAGTTTACACCAGTTCACAATGTTATGAAAACTGGTAGGTCACAAAAGTTTACAAAAGTTTACGGAACAGTTCGTTTACGTATATTCCCAAACGTTTACGTAAGTTAACACAGCATTTACTGAGGTAAACAGCGTTCCTTTTAACTGTGAAGTTATTTGGAATGCCTTGATATAACTATGAATAATTTTAATGATACTCCGTTAAAATGGATTCTGAGGTATTTGTACATCAAATGTGCCACACAATAAAAACAGAGCTGAGTTTAGTTATGGCGAGGATGACGTCCTGTAAAACGTTTCTGTCACAGTGTTGAAAACTTTAACCAGTGTTTTTTGTGAAGAATGTTGAGTTTTGGATTTTCTTCTCAAGTGAGTATCTAGCTAACTATATTCCTGTAACGATCGTAGCTATAGAATACGATGCCTTCACTAGACTACATGTATATTTAATTAGGATTCCAGATATGTAACAAAGAAGTATTTTAGTGACAAATAAAATGGATGTAACTGAAGAACAGTAAGAAGTAGTTCGAGTTTAAAAACTCGAGGGGCTGCCGCCCCCGAATTAACTCAAACTACTTGGCCGCATCGTTGGGATTTAATATATATATTCGTAATACTAACGATTGAGGACACTTAAGTGTCCTGAACTTTATAAATAATGATGGAAAAGCTTCGTTAACTAAAGCTTCCTGAACGCCGCCATTTGCAAAGACGATGTATTGACATATTGGTTACAATAGTTGCGTATGTACTTGTATTATACATATACCGACGTATAAAATAAGTGTTATAACAGTTGCGTATGAACCCGTATTATATATATAGATATATATATATATATCTTTCCGTAACATGAAGCCGTACAATGTAATCGGTATATGAAAACAATATAAGGGGCTGCCTGTGGCATATAGATATGGGCCTAAAGTGAACCAAAAATTCTTTGTCACACCTTTAGGCAATTATGTACATGGGCAGCCTCGATCCGACTCCCCTTGCGACAGAAACAATTAACCTTGCTATACCGCTCGGTAATAATGCAACTAGTACGTAGAACCCCAAAATGTCCCTTTTAAATACGCAATGTAACGAAAATATTACTCACATCTACTATAGTGATGTGAGCTTGCAGTATATAGTAATAAAACTGGCTTTACATTTAGAAGAATTGAATATGTTTTCATGCAGTACACAATGTGTTTTATATGGTGTAAACAATGGAAGCCATGTTAGGTTCATTTTTTGAAGTACGTATATACACAACACTATATTGTCCACTTAAGGATAATTAGTGATGTTCTTTACTGAGTGAAGCTGCATGTGCTCGGCGAAAGTCAAGGAGCTGATCAATGAAAACAGAATGCATTATACATCTAAGTGAATGCTGCAGCTTAACCAGTTTTAATTAAATATTGGTTGGTACAGCCCGAAACAGGCCCTCCACTTCCAACTGTCACGCCATAGTTTTAATTACATGTTGGTGGGTACAGCCCGAAACAGGCCCTCCACTTCCAACTGTCACACCATTGTTTTAATCGAATGTTGGTGGGTACAGCCCGAAACAGGCCCTCCACTTCCAACAGTCACAACATAGTTTTAATCGAATGTTGGTGGGTACAGCCCGAAACAGGCCCTCCACTTCCAACTGTCACACCATTGTTTTAATCGAATGTTGGTGGGTACAGCCCGGAACAGGCCCTCCACTTCTAACTGTCACACTATAGTTTTAATTACATGTTGGTGGTACAGCCCGAAACAGGCCCTCCACTTCCAACTGTCACAACATAGTTTTAATTGAATGTTGGTGGGTACAGACCGAAACAGGCCCTCCACTTCCAACTGCCACACCACCATATGCTAGTAATGGCTTACAGACACTGCTTTAGATAAGAGACCTTAAAGTTTGTAATTTTGTTAATATCATCAATTATAACTTTTAAATATATTTCTAGCAATTGGAAGTTGACAGCAAACACAGAAAGCTAGATTATTACAAACCTAAATGAAATGGCCTACCACAAAAGTTGCCAAAAAGAAAAATAAACCTAATTACCACTTACCTATTATAAATCAATGTATATCATGACTAGCAGAGCTTTTCAAGTTCCGATAGTCAGTGAGGTTTTGACATTATGCGCGAAAGACTGCCATTTTCTCTCCTAGTTTATCCTGGTGCCAGTATGTCCCTGTGGTCAGCCAATGAATAACGTTAACCGTTAAAATTTGGAGGGAACTGTCTTTATTAGGTTATACGCCCATAAATTAGCTTGCAAGAAGAATGACTACAATCAGCATTGAATAACATAAAGGCTTTCCAGTCCTAACTGTAGGTACATTAGTAGTAATGAATTGATTTACTGTTGTTGTTGTTGATTCAGGCAATGGATTCAGCCATTTGACAGCACTTAGAAAGAGCTGCACTCCCGATTAACGTAAGCTGATTGCTGATCTGTACTAAACCCTTTATTAAGATAGATTTCATTCTGCAGAACTATAGATGAACAATTCCGAATGTCATAAAACTGAGTATATGGTATTTGACATATTCATTGTAAGCCTAGCTTACACAGAGACATATGTGAAGTTGCTTCTCTCAATTGAGGTAGCCAGCCAATAAGAACAAATCTCTCACAAAAGTGTGTTATATATACATTTGTAAGTTTTGCATAATACCATAGGTAATATATAAGTTTCTTGATTTCGGTTTAGCAAAGTTAAGTTTCTCTATTTATCATGCAGTTTCAGGATGAAGATGAACAGTAAAGAACCAAGTGATAAAGAATTCAGAACAATGAACTGTAACTTTTTTATTTCTGTATTCTTAATAAAGAACTTTCGTTGAATTTTATACGAAAGGCACATTCATAGTTTGTACAACATTATTGAGGACTGATTGAAATAATGTAATTCATAGCTTACTTAACAACTACAATTGGGGTTGAAGGCAAGAGTGAATTCAATGCCAATTTTTGAATTTACTCATAGGTCACCAGGATGTTGTAAATTTTTGTAAGTGTGTGTACACATATATATTCACAACGTTTAGCGTAGTTGTAAATTAGTAGTTTACAGATTGTGTAAACTATTTGTTCTCAAACCCAAACAACCAGTTTACAACTTAGAAAACTACCCTATTTTTGCTGTGTATACATTCAACTAGGACATACAACTAGACCAAACAACTAGGTCAAATAACTATTACATATACCTACTGCATATACCCAGTAAATACACATATACCTTATAATTATATATAGTACAAACAACTAGTAATTACAGGTAGTGCATACAACTAGTACATATAACTAGTCCTTACACATATAACTGGTACTTAAAAATAGTACATACACATAGTACATATATCCAAAGAGTACATTCATCTAGTACATACAACTAGTACATACAACTATAAACTAGTAAATACAACTAGTTCATAGAACGAGAACATAATACTAGAATGTACAACTTGTATACACAACTTGTATATAGCTACTACATACAACTAATTCTTACGTAAAACTAGTGCGTCCAACTCGTACATAACTAGTACCTACAACTAGTAAATATAACTAGTACTAGTACATAAAACTAGTACATGTAACTAGTACATCAAAATACTACACACCACTAGTACATACAACTAGTTCATACTGCTAGTACAAACAACTAGGACAAAAAACTAGTACATCCACCTACTACATATGACTAGTACAGACACATATACCTAGAAATTATAAATAGTTCATACAACTAGTGCATACATCTAGTGCATACAATTAGTAGAGATAACTAGTACACAAGGATATAACTAGTATGTACACATATAACTGGTGCTTATAAATAGTACATACACATAGTACATGCACATAGTACATACAACTAGTACATACAACTAGAAACTAGTATATACAAGTAGCTCATAGAACGAGTACATAATACTAGAACGTACAACTTGTATATACAAGTAGTACATAGCTACTACATACAAGTAAAAGCAACGAGGATATATAACTAGTACATTCACCTACTACATATAACTAGTACATACACATATATCCAATTATTATAAATAGTACGCGCAACTAGTACATACACCTAGTTCATAAAACTAGTACATAAAACTTGAACATACAACAAGTAACTTCCTAGTACCAAGTATAACTAGTACAAGAACCTACAACTAGTACATTCAACTAGTACATACAACTTGAACATATAAATAGTACAAACACCCACTACATATAACTAATACATAAAAATATAACTAGTAAATATAAATAATACAATTAGGGGGACCCTTAAATTTGGCAGGCATTTTTATCCTAGGAACCGTCTTCGGTACGTATTCATAGCCCATATTTTTGAAATCAGTGGCCATTTTTAACCCAGAGCTAAGTAATAGAGCTTCAAGGACCCTTTAATCGGGTTAGGCAGCGATTTTTATCCTCGGAACAGTCTTCTGTACAGCTTTATAGCCCATATTTTCAAAATTTTCAGACAATTTTAACTCAGAGATAGGTCTTGGAGCTTCGGGGACCTTTAATTCAAATTTGGCGGTCATTTTTAACCTAGAAACGGTCTTCGTTAAGGCTTCATAGCCCATATTTTCGAAGTCAGCAGCCATTTTTAACTCGGACATAGGTTGTATATCTTCGGGACCCTTTAATCGAGTTCGGCAACCATTTTTATCCTAGGAATAGTTTTGGTACGGCTTCATATCCCATATTTTCGAAATTGGCGGCCATTTTTAACTAGGATAAGTCATAGAGTTTCAGGGACCCTTTAATCGAGTTTCGAGACTATTTTTATTCTAGGAACAGTCTTCAGTACGGCTTCATAGCTCATATTTTCGAAATCAGCAGCCATTTTTAACTCGGAGATAGGTTTTATAGCTTCCGGGACCATTTAATTGAGTTCTGCGGCAACTTTTATCCTAAGAAAGGTTTTGGTACGCTTTCATAGCTGGTATTTTCGAAATCGGCGGCCATTTTTAACTCGGACATAGGTTGTAGAGCTTCAGGGACCCTTTAATCACGTTAGGCGGCCATTTTATCCTAGGAAAGGTCTTCGGTACGGCTTTGTAGCCCATATTTTAAAATTGGCGACCATTTTTAATTCTGAGATAGGTTGTACAGCTTCAAGGCCCCTTAAACCGGGTTAGGCAGCGCTTTTTATCCTCGGAACAGTCTTCTGAATGTATTCATAGCCCATATTTTTGAAATCAGTGGCCATTTAAAACTCAGAGATAAGTAATACAGCTTCAGGGACCCTTTAATCGCGTTCGACGGCAATTTTTTCCCAGGAACGGTCTTTCAGTACGGCTTTATAGACCATATTTTTGAAATTGGCGGCCATTTTTAACTCGGATATAAGTCATAGAGCTTCGGGGACCCTTTAATCGAGTTTGGAGGCCATTTTTATTCTAGGAATAGTCTTCGGTACTGATTCATAGCTCATATTTTTGAAATCGGTGGCCATTAATAACTCGGTTATAGGTCGTAGAGCTTGGGGGACCCTTTAATCGAGTTTGGAGGCCATTTTTATCCTGGCAACGGTCTTCCGTACGGCTTCATGGCTCATATTTTAGTAATCGGCTGCCATTATTAAGGGGGAGATAGGTCGCAGGGGTTCGGGGACCCTTAAATCTGGTTCAGCAGCCATTTTTATCCTAGGAAAGGTCTTCTGTACGCCTTCATAGCCCATATTTTCGAAATCGGCGGCCATTTATAACTCGGAGAGAGGTCATAGAGCTTCAGGGGCACTTAAATTGGGTATGTCAGTCATTTTTATCATCAGGAGAGTTTTTGTTAGAGCTGCATATCTCACACTTTTGAAATCGGCGGCCATTTTTATTTGCAGACATGTCAAAGAGCTTCTGGGACACTTTAATCGAGTTCGACGGCCATTTTTACCATTGGTAAGGTCTTCTGCACGGCTTCATAGCCCAAGTTTGTAAAGCTTCAGGGACCCTTAAATGCAGAACACACAACTACTACATACAACTAGTACTACAACTAGTATATACAACTAGTGCATACAACTTGTACTACTCCTAGTACATACAACTAGTACATACAATTAGTACATAGAACTAGTTCAAACAATTAGAACATACAACTACTAAATACAACTAATACCTATAATTAGTAAATATAACTTGTACTAGTACATAAAACTAACGCATAAAACTAGTACCTACAAATAGTAAATATTACCAGTACTAGTACATACAACTACTTATTAGAACTAGTACATGCATCTAGTACATAACTAATACATACAGTTAATACATACAACTAGTACACAGTTCTATGTAATAGTCGTATGTAGTTATCTGAATTAATTGTATGTACTAGTTGTATGTACTAGTGAGTAGTTGCATGTACTAGTTATATGTACTAGGTGTATGTACTAGGTGTAAGTACAAGTAACAATCTGTTTTTACTAACTGTTTGTACCAGTTGTATTTACTAATTGAATGTACTAGTATCAATCTGTATTTAGTAGTTGAATGTACTAGTTATATGTACATGTTCTATGTATTAGTTGTATGTACTAGGTGTATGTACTAGTAACAATTTGTATTTACTTGTTGTATGTACTAGTTGTATGTACTAGTTGTATGTACTAGATGTATGTACTAGTTGTATGTACTAGTCGTATGTAGGTATATGAATTAGTTGTATTTACTAGTTATATGTAATAGTTGTAAGTACTAATTGTATGAACTAGTTGTATTTACTAGAAAGTAGTTGCATGCTTTAGTTATTTGTACTAGTTTTATGCACTAGTTGTATGTACTAATTGTATATAGTAGTAACTAGTTGTATGTACTAGTTGTATGTAGTAGTTCCTAGTTGTATGTAACACTTGTATGTACTAGTTTTAAGAACTAGTTGAATGGACTAGTTGTGTGTACAAATTATATTTAGTTATATGTACTAGTTGTCTGTACTAGTTGTACGTATTTGTTGTATGTACTAGTTATATGTACTAGTTGTATGTCTAGAAACTATGTTTTTAATCTAGTTGTATGTATTAGTTCTATGTACTTGTTTTGTGTACTGGAAGTATGTGCTAGTTGTATGTAGTTATAGCTTCCACTTGTATATACTAGTTGTGTGTATTTTTGGTATTCTAGTTATTTCTACTAGTTGTAGTTACTAGTTTAATGTACTAGTTGTATGTACTGCTTGTATGTACAAGTAACTAGATTTATATACTAGTTGTATGTACTAGTTGTATTTAGTTATATGTAATAGCTGTATGCATATACTAGTTGTTTGTAATTGTTGTATGTACTAGTTCTTTGTAGTAGTTGTATGTAGTAATTGTATGTACTAGTTGTAAGTACTGTTGAGTTTTTGCATGTACTAGTTATACGTACTAGTAGTATATACTAGTTGTACGTACTCCGTGTATGTACTAGTTACAATTTGTATTAAGTAATTTTATGTAATAGTTGAATTTACTAGTTTTGTAAAATTGTTATATGTACTACTTGTATGAACTAGTTGTATGTACTAGTTATATGTACTTGTTGTATGTACTAGTTGTATGGACTAGTTTTATACTAGTTGTGGGTACTATTTGTATGTACTAGTAACAATCTGTATTTACTAGTTGAATGTACTAGTTATATGTACTAGTTGTATGTACTAGTTGTATGTACTACCTGTTTGTACTAGTAACAATCCCTATTTACTAGTTGTATGTTGTAGTTGTGTGTAGTTATATGTACTAGTTGTATGGACTAGTTGTGTGTAATTGCTGTATGTACTAGTTATAATTAATAGTTCTATGTAATAGTTGTATGTAGTTATATGAATTAATTGTATGTACTAGTTGTATGTACTAGTAAGTAGTTGCATGTACTAGTGGTATGTACTAGTTGTATGTACTAGTTTTATGCTATGGTTGTATGTACTAGTTGTATGTACTAGTTGTATTTACTAGTAAGTAGTTGCATGTTTTAGTTATATGTACTAGTTGTATGTAGTAGTAACTAGTTGTATATACTAGTTATAGTAACTCTGTTTTTGTACTAGTTGTATATATTAATTCTCTGTACTTGTTTTGTGTACTGGATGTATGTGCTAGTTGTATGTATGTATAGCTTCTACTTGTATATACTAGTTGTGTGCATTTTTTGTACACTAGTTATTTTTACTAGTTGTAGTTACTAGTTTAATGTACTGGTTGTTTGTACTGGTTGTATGTACTAGTAACTAGATGTATATACTAGTTGTATGTACTAGTTGTATTTAGTCATGTGTAATAGCTGTATGCATATACTAGTTGTGTGTAATTGTTGTATGTACTATTTCTTTGTAGCAGTTGTATGTAGTAATTGTATGTACTAGTTGTAAGTACTGTTAAGTTTTTGCTAGTTATACATACTAGTTGTATATACTAGTTGTACGTACTTCGTGTATGTACTAGTAACAATTTGTATTAACTAATTTTATGTACCAGTTGAATTTATTAGTTGTGTAAAATTGTTGTATGTACTACATGTATGTTCTAGTTGTATGTACTAGTTGTATGTACTTGTTGTATGTACTAGTTAAAGGTAATAGTTTTATGTAAAACTCGTATGTAGTTATATGAATTAATTGTATATACTAGTCGTATATACTAGTAAGTACTTGCATGTACTAGTTATATGTACTAGTTGTATGTGCTAAGTGTAAGTACTGGTAACAATCTGTATTTACTAGCTGTTTGTACTAGTTGTATTTACTAATTGTATGTACTAGTATTAATCTGTATTTAGTAGTTGAATGTACAAGTTATATGTACTAGTTCTATGTATTAGTTGTAAGTACTAAGTGTATATACTTGTAAAATTTGTATTTACTAGTTGTATGTACTAGTTGTATGTAGTAGTTGTATGTACTAGTTGTACGTACTTGTTGTATGTACTAGTTGTATGTATTAGTTGTATGTACTAGGTGTATATACTAGTAAAAATTTTTATTTACTAGTTGTATGTAGTAGTTGTATGTAGTAGTTGTATGTACTAGTTGTATGTACTAGTTGTATGTATTAGTTGTATATACTAGTCCTATGTAGTTTTATGAATTAGTTGTATGTATGAGTTATATGTAATAGTTATAAGTTCTAATTATATGGACTAGTTGTATGTACTAGTAAGTAGTTGCATGTACTAGTTATATGTACTGGTATTATGTACTAGTTGTATGTACTAGTTGTATCTAGTAGTAATTAGTTGTATGTGCTACTTATATGTACAAGTTGTATGTACTAATTGTATGTACTGGTTGTATGTACTAGTAAGTAGTTGCATGTAATAGTTATATGTACTAGTAAGTAGTTGCATGTTATAGTTACATGTACTAATTATATGTACTAGTTGTATGTACTAGTTGTATGTAGTGATATGTACGAGTTGTATGTACTAGTTGTGTGTAATTGTTGTATGTACTAAGTATAGGTACTAGTTGTATTTACTAGTTGTATGTACTAGGTGTATGTACTAGTAACAATCTGCATTTACTAATTGTATGTACTAGTTGTATGTACTAGTTGTATTAAATTATATGTACTAGTTGTTTGTACTAGTTGTGTGAAATTGTGGTGTGTACTAGTTATATGTACTATTTGTATATACTAGCTGTATATTTATATGTAGGAGTGATATGTACCAGTTGTATGTAGTTATAGGTACTACTTGTAGTGTGTATTTTTGGGGGCTGCCGCAGACAGCCCACTATATTGTTTTCATAACCCGATTTATATATGGATTCACGTTACCGATATACATGTATATAAATATATATATTTTACGAGTTCATACGCAACTATTGTAACACTTAATTGATACGTCAATACATCCTTTTTTCAAATGGTGGCATTCAGGAAGATTTAGTTAACGAAGCTTTTCCATCGTTATTTATAAAGTTCAGGACACTTAAGCGACCTCAATTGTTAGTATTACGAATATACAGTCGACTCCTGATATAACGAACACCAAAATCCCAGCATAATTGTGCTTTATTAAAGAAGTTCTTTATAACCAAATGTACTTTATTTGTATATAACTATACAAATAAACTACTCATCAGTGCAGTGTGAATACAGTAGAATGCTTGCAAAATTAAAATTTTGTAAAATAGTAGATTAATGGTACTCAGGGTGGACTTTTCAACTGAAAATTCGTCAAAAATACCCTTTCTCCCTTTATCCAATTCATCCAGTAACTTCGGTTTAAGAATGATAAACACAGCCCTTTTTGGCTTCACACATACATAATCATAAGTCAACATGTTCGTTATAATAGAAGATTGTTTAAGGTTGTTTGTTATAAACAGAAGGAATGGAATGGACAGGAAATTGTTTTTTGACAATCGTTTGTTAAAAACCCGAAATTTGTTATGAGAGAGTTTGTTATAAGTGGAGTTGACTGTATATATTAAATACCAACGATGCGGCCAAGTAGTTCGAGTTAATTCGGGAGGCGGCAGCCCCTCGAGTTTTTAAACTCGAACTACTAGTTTGTATACTAGTTATTTTTACAAGTTGTAGTTACTAGTTTAATGTACTAGTTGTATGTACTGGTTGTATGTACTAGCCACTATATGTATACACTAGTTGTATGTACTAGTTGTATTTAAATATATATAAAAGCTGTATGCATATACTAGTTGTGTGTAATTGTTGTATGTACTATTTCTTGGTAGTAGTTGTATGTAGTAATTGTATGTACTAGTTGTAAGTACTGGTGAGTAGTGGCATGTACTAATTATATGTACTAGTTGTATGTACTCCGTGTATGTACTAGTAACAATTTGTATTTACTAATTGTAATGTACTAGTTGTATGCATTAGTTGTATGTAATTGTATGTAATAGTTGTATTTACTAGTTGTGTAAAATTGTTGTATGTACATGTTCTATGTACTACTTGTATGTACTAGTTGGATGTATATACTAATAACTAGTTGCATATACTAGTTGTATGTACTAGTTCTATTTATTATTTGTATGTTCTAGTTGTATGTACTAGCTTTATGTACTAGCTGTATATACTAGTTGTATGTACTAGTTGTGTGAAATTGTTGTAAGTACTAGTTATATATACTAGTTGTATGTACTAGTTATACGGACAAGTTGTATGTACTTGTAACTAGTTTTATGAACTAGTTGTATTTACTATGTGTATGTAGTGATATGTACTACTTGTAAGAACTAGTTGGGTGTATTTTTGTATACTAGTTAAATTTATTAGTTGTAGTTACTAGTTTTAAGTACTACTTGTATGGGTTAGTTGTATGAACTAGTTATATGTACTAGTTGTATGTACTACCTGTATGTACTAGTTGTATGCATATACTAATTTTATGTTCTAGTTGTATGTACTAGTAAGTAGCTTCATGTACTATTTATAGGTACTAGTTTTATGTACTAGTTATATTTACTAGGTGTATGCACTGGAAACAATCTGTATTTACTAGTTGTATGTACTAGTTGAATTTGCTACATGTATGTAGTTGTATGTACTAGTTTTATGTACTAGTTGTCTGTAATTGTTGTAATTACTCATTATATGTACTAGTTGTATGTACTAATTGTTTGTATTAGTTGTATGTACTAGTAAGTATATAGTTCCTTGTACTAGTCATATTTACTAGGTGTATGTACTAGAAACAATCGGTATTTACTAGTTGTTTGTACTAGTTGAATTTGCTAGTTGTATGTAGTTGTATGTACTACTTGTATGTACTAGTTGTGTTAAAGTTGTGTATGCACTAGTTATATATACTAATTGTAGTTACTAGTTTTATGTACTAGTTATATGTACTAGTTGTATGTACTAGTAATTAGAAATATGTACTAGTTCTATGCACTAGTTCTATGTACTCATTGTATGTACTAGTTGTTTGTACTAGTTGTATATACTAGTTATTTGTATATACTTGTTGTATGTACTAGTTGTATGTACTAGTTGTACATATGTTCTAGTTAGTAGTTGCATGTACTTGTCATATGGACTAGTTTTATGTACTAGTTGTATGTACTAGTTGTGTTAAAGTTGTGTATGCACTAGTTATATATACTAATTGTAGTTACTAGTTTTATGTACTAGTTATATGTACTAGTTGTATGTACTAGTAATTAGAAATATGTACTAGTTCTATGCACTAGTTCTATGTACTCATTGTATATACTAGTTGTTTGTACTAGTTGTATATACTAGTTATTTGTATATACTTGTTGTATGTACTAGTTGTATGTACTAGTTGTACATATGTTCTAGTTAGTAGTTGCATGTACTTGTCATATGGACTAGTTTTATGTACTAGTTGTATGTACTAGCTGTGTGTACTAGTTGTTGGTACTAATTGAATGTTCTAGTACCAATCTGTTTTTACTAGTTTTATGTACTAGTTGCATTTTCTAGTTGTGTGTAGTTGTATGTACTAGTTGCATGTACTAGTTGTATGAACTAGTTCTATGTACTAGTTTTAGGTACTACATGTATGTACCAGTTTTATGTACTAGTTGTATGTTCTAGTGTTCTGTAATTTTTGTAGCTACTAGTTATATTTAGTAGTTGTAGTTACTAGTTGTATGTACCGCTTATATGTACTATTTGTGCGCTCTAATTGTATGTACTAGTTTTATGTCCTAGATACTAGTTGTATACACTAGTTGTATGTACTAGTTGTATGTAATAATTGTATGTACTAATTGTGTGTAATTGTTGTATGCACCAGTTATATGTACTAGTTATATGTGCTGGTTATATGTACCAGTTCTAGTCCTAGTTGTTGTACTAGTTGTATGTAATATATAGTTGTATGTTCTGCTTGTATGTACTAGTTGAATGTACCAGTTGAATGTGCTTGGTTGTTTGTACTACTTGGATGTACTATCTGTATGTATTAGCAAGTAGTTGTATGTACTAGTTATATGTACTAGTTGTATGTACTAGTTTTATAAAGTAAGTGTATGTACTAGTAACAATCCGCATTTACTAGTTGAATGAACTAGTTGTATGTATTAGTTGAATGTAGTTTAATGTACTAGTTTTATGTACTAGTTGAGTGTAATTGTTGTACGTACTAGTATTATTTACTAGTTGTAGTTACTAGTTGTATGTACTAGTTTTATGTACTAGTGACCAGATGTAGGTACTAGTTGTATATACTTGTGGTATGTACTAGTTGTATGTACTAGTTGTAAGTATTAATTGTATGTACTAGTTATATGTACTAATTGTATGTACTAATTGTGTGTAATTGTTATATGTACTAATTATATTTACTAGTTGAATGTAGTAGTAAGTTGTTACATATACTAGTTACATGTACTGGTTGTATGTATTAGTTATATATAGTAGGTGTGTGTACCAGTAACAATCCGTATTTACTAGTTGTATGTACTAGTTGTATGTACTAGTAACTAGTTGTATGTACTAGTTGTATGAACTAGTTCTATGTACTAGTTTTATGTACTAGCTGTATGTACTAGTTGTATGTAGTAGTTTTATGTTCTAGTTGTTTGTAATAAAGGCGCCGCAGACGCCCCTATATGGTTTTCAGAAATTATGTTAAAGTATGGCATCCTATTCGTAGTCTTGTATATATATATATATCTGTCAGAAATGGTGCACGTTCGGCCAGCTTTCATTTTCTAACGTAAAATTAGCTTTCTCTTCCTTAGCTTAGAATATTGAACGAACGAAATGGCTTAAAAACACCGTTACTAATACTATGTAAAGTAAAGCCTGCGCAAAACGTTTTCTACGAGATATTGGCCTTGAAACATTGTATGAACTAGTTCTATGTACTAGTTTTATATACTAGCTGTATGTACTATTTGTGTGTACTAGTTGTATGTACTAGTTGTGTGTAAATTTTGTATCTACTAATTATATTGACTAGTTGTAGTAAATAGTTATGTCTACTAGTTTTATGTATTCGTAACCAGTTGCATGTACAACTTGTGTGTACTATTTGTATGTACTATTTGTATGTACTAGTTGCATGCACTAGCTGTATTTACTAGTTATATGTACTAGTTGTATGTAGTAGTTGTAGGTACTAGTTTTGCGAAGTTGATGTATGTACTAGTTTTATATACTAGTTGTATGTACTAGCTGTATTTACTAGTTATATGTACTAGTTCTATGGACTAGTTGTGTAAAACTGTTGTATGTACTAGTTATGTGTATTAGTTGTATGAAATAGCTGTATGTACTAGTTATATATACTAGCTGTATGTCCTAGCTGTATGTACTAGTTGTATGCAGTTATATATACTACTTGTATGTACTAATTGTGTGTATTTTATTGTATACTAGTTAAATTTACTAGTTGTAGTTACCAGTTTTATGTACTAGTTGAATGTACTAGTAGTTAGATATATTTACTAGTTCTATGGACTAGTTCTATGTACTTGTTGTAAGCACTAATTTAATGTACTAGTAACAATCTGTATTTACTAATTGTATGTACTAGTTGTATGTACTAGTTGTATGTACTTGTTTTATGTACAAAAATAGTGAAGATGTAGGGATGGCACAAAAAGCCCAGAAACAAGAAAAGGATGTTACACAGTGAAGCATTAGCTATATGCATGAATCATACAACACCCTTGCTTGTAGGATTCATGTATATAGCTAATGCTTCACTGTGTAACATCTTATTCTTGTTTCTGGGCTTTTTGTGCCATCCCTACATCTTCACTATTTTTGTAGAAAATTTTTATTTTTCTCTAGTTTCTGTACTTTTTATGGAGCATAAGCTAGGAATTCAATTGTATCATTTAAACCCATTTTGGTTTTGCAATCTTCGACTGAATATAACGTCATTAAAATGGCGAATTTATCGAGGCCTTGACTCTGGGGCCATGAAAACCGTCATACTCAATAATAGCGTTATCGCTCTCGCTTCTACAAAAGAATACAGATCGGAAAATTTGCAATAGTTTCATTTAACAATTAGTCTGAAAGCTTATATAGTTTTTAAGTTATGGCTGGCGAAGAAGAAGAAGAAGAAGAAGAATAAGAAGAAGAAGAAGAATATGTAGAAGACGAAAATGGAAATTTTTAAGGTTTATTATTTCACCAGCGGGAGATATTCGCTTGCTTTTAAGGTCTATTTACAGTGTGTATATTGTATATTTAGCTATACATAGCCTTGTTTTGTCGATTTTTGGCCTATTTCGGGATTTTGCCCCTATACCGATGTATGGGGAAAACGAAAAAAACGCGTCATCCCTACATAGGGAGTACTACCGTACTCCCTGATAATTATATGTACTAGTTGTATGTACTAGTTGTGTGACATTGTTGTATGCACTAGTTATAAGAACTACTTGTATGTACTACTTATATGTACTAGTTGTGTGTACTAGTTGTATGTATTCGTTGGATGTACTAGTGACTATTTGTATGTACAAGTTGTATGTACTAGTTCTCTGTATTAGTTTTAAGTACTAGTTGTGTGAAATTGTTGTATGTACTAGTTATGTGTACTAGTTGTATGAAATAGCTGTATGGACTAGTTATTTGCACTAGTTGTATGTAATAGTTGCATGTACTAGTTGTATAAATTGGTAACTAGTTGTATATAGTAGCTGTATGTACTAGTTGTATGTAGTTATAAATATTATTTGTAAGTACTAGTTGTGTGTATTTTTTATACTAGTTAAATTTACTAATTGTAGTTACTAGTTTTATGTACTAGTTGAATGTACTAGTAACTAGATGTATGTAGTAATTGTATGTACTAGTTGTATGTTCTAGTTGTTTTTATTAGTTGTATGAACTAGCTGTATGCACTAGTTGTATGTACTAGTAAGTGGTTGCATGAACTAGTTATATGTACTAGTTGTATGAACTAGTTATATTTACTGGGTGTATGTACTAGAAACAATTTGTATTTACTAGTTGTATGTACTAGTTCTATATGCCAGTTGTATGTAGTTGTATGTAGTTGTATGTACAAATTGTATGTACTAGTTGTGTGTAATTGTTGTATTTATTTGTTATATGAACTAGTTGTATGTACTAATTGCATATACTAGTTTTATGTACTAGTTGTATGTAATAGCTGTATGTACTAGTTACATGTGCTAGTTGTATGGATTAGTTGTATGGACCAGTTCGTATGTACTAGTAACTAGTTTTATGTACTAGTTGTATGAATTAGTTCTATGTACTAGTTTTATATACTAGCTGTGTGTACTATTTGTATGTACTAGTTATATATACTAGTTCGTATGTATTGGTAATTGGTTGTATGTAGTACTTGTATGAACTAGTTCTATGTACTAGTTTTATATACTAGCTGTGTGTACTATTTATACGTACTAGTTGTTTGTACTAGTTGTGTGTAAATTTTGTATCTACTAATTATATTGACTAGTTGTAGTTAATAGTTATATGTACTAGTTCTTTGTATTAGAAACTAGTTGTATGTACAACTTGTATGTACTATTTGTATGTACTATTTGTATGTACTAGTTATATCAACTGGTTATATTTACAAGTTCTCTGTCCTAGTTTTAGAACTAGTTGTATGTAGAATATAGTTGAAGGTACTGGTTGTATGTACTAATTATATGTACCAGTTGTATGTGCTTGTTGAGTTTACTAGTTGTATGTATATACTAGTTGTATGTAGTTATATATACATACTGGTTTTGTGTACTAGTTGTGTGCAATTGTTGTATGTACTAGTTATATGTACTAGTTGTATGTACTAGTTGAATGAAGTTATATATATGTGCTAGTTGTGTGTACTAATTGTATGTATATACTAGTTGTATATACTAGTTATATGTACTTATCTGTACTAGTTTAATGTACTAGTTGTGTGTACAAGTAGGTAGAAGCATGAACTAATTGTATATACTAGTTCTATGTACTAGTTTTATGTACTAGTTGTATGCAGAAGTTGAATGTACTAGTAGTATGTACTAGTAACTATCAGTGTACACTAGTTGTATGTACTAGTTGTTGGAACTAGTTGTATGTAGTTATATGTACTACTTGTAAGTACTAGTTGTGGGTATTTTTGTAAGTATTAGTTAAATTTACTAGTTTGAGTTACTAGTTTTATGTACTAGTTGTATGTCCTAGTTGCATGTACTAGTAACTAGATGTATGTACTTGTTGTATGTACTAGTTGAATGTACTATTTGTATGGACTAGTTGTATGTGCTAGTTGTAGGTACTAGTTTTATGTACTTGTTGTTGATGTGTTCTAGTAAGTAGTTGTATGCACTAGTTATATGTACTAGTTGTATGTACTAGATGTATGTAGTAGTTGTATGTATTAATTTTAAGTATTAGTTGTATATACTAGTAATTAGTTACATATATATATTGTCTGTACTAGTTGTAGGAACTAGTTGTATGTACTAGGTGTATGAACTACTAACAATCTGTATTAACTAGTGGTAAGTACTAGCTGTATGGACAATTTGCATGTAGTTATATGGACTAGTTGTATGTACAAGTTGTGTGTAATTGTTGTATCTACTTTTATATGTAATAGTTGTATGTACTAGCTGTATGTACTAGTTATATATACTTGTTGTATGTACTAGTTGTATGTACTAGTTGTACATACTAGTAACTAGTTGTATGTATTAGTTGTATATACATGTTGTATGTACTTGTTCTAAGTATTAGTTTTACGTACAAGCTGTATGTACTAGTTGTAGTTACTAGTTGTATGTACTAGTTGTATGTACTAGTTGTAGGTACTAGTATCTAGATGTATGTATTAGTTGTATGTACTAGTTGTATGTCCTCCTTGTATGTACTATTGGGTAGTTGCATGTACTATTTATATGTACTATTTGGATGTACTAGTTTTATCAACTGGTTATATTTACAAGTTCTATGTCCTAGTTTTAGAACTAGTTGTATGTAGTATATAGTTGAAGGTACTGGTTGTATGTACTAATTGTATGTACCAGTTGTATGTGCTTGTTGACTTTACTAGTTGTATGTACTAGTTGTATGTAGTTATATATACGTACTGGTTTTGTGTACTAGTTGTGTGCAATTGTTGTATGTACTAGTTTTATATACTAGTGGTATGTACTAGCTGTATTTACTAGTTATATGTACTAGTTCTATGGACTAGTTGTGTGAAATTATTGGATGTACTTGTTATGTGTATTAGTTGTATGAAATAGCTGTATGTACTAGTTTTATATACTTGTTGTATATACTAGCTGTATGTACTCGTTGTATGCAGTTATATATACCACTTGTATGTACTAATTGTGTGTATTTTATTGTATACTAGTTAAATTTACTAGTTGTAGTTACCAGTTTTATGTACTAGTTGAATGTACTAGTAGTTAGATATATTTACTAGTTCTATGTACTAGTTCTATGTACTTGTTGTAAGCACTAATTTAATGTACTAGTAACAATCCGTATTTACTAATTGTATGTACTAGTTGTATGTACTAGTTGTATGTACTTGTTTTATGTAGTAGTTGTATGTACTAATTTTATGTAATAGTGGTAAGTACTAGTAATTAGTTGCATGTACCGGTTATTTGTAATAATTGTATGAACTAGTTGTATGTACTAGTTGTGTGACATTGTTGTATGTACTAGTTATATATAGTACTTGTAGGCACTAGCTGTATATACTACTTATATGTACTAGTTGTATGTACTAGTTGTATGTATTCGTTGGATGTACTAGTGACTATTTGTATGTACAAGTTGTATGTACTAGTTCTCTGTATTAGTTTTAAGTACTAGTTGTGTGAAATTGATGTATGTGCCAGTTATATTTACTAGTTGCATGTACTAGCTGTATTTACTAGTCATATGTACTAGTTGTATGTACTTGTAACTAGTTATAGGTACTAGTTGTATGTACTAGTTGTGTGAAATTTTTGTATGTACTAGTTATGTGTACTTGTTGTATGAAATAGCTGTATGGACTAGTTATTTGCACTAGTTGTATGTAATAGTTGTATGTACTAGTTGTATGATTTGGTAACTAGTTGTATGTAGTAGCTGTATGTACCAGTTGTATGTAGTTATAAATATTATTTGTAAGTACTATTTTTCATTTGTCAATTACGTTGTATGGCTTCATGTTACGGAAAGATATGTATATATATAATACGGGTTCATACGCAACTGTTATAACACTTATTTTATACGTTGATATATGTATAATACTTAATTTTTATGTCAATACATCGTTTTTGCAAATGGCGGCGTTCAGGAAGCTTTAGTTAACGAAGCTTTTCCATCGTTATTTATAAAGTTCAGGACACTTAAGCGACCTCAATCGTTAGTATTACGAATATATATATTGAATCCCAACGATGCGGCCAAGTAGTTCGAGTTAATTCAGGGGGGCGGCCCCACGAGTTTTTAAACTCGAAATACTTGTTTTATACTAGTTCAATTTACTAGTTGTAGTTACTAGTTTTATGTACTAGTTGAATGTACTAGTTGTATTTATTAGTTGTATGTACTAATTGTATTTACGAGTTGTATATATGTTCTAGTTAGTAGTTGTATATACTAGTTATATGTACTAGTTGTATGTACTAGTTATATGTACCAGTTGTATGTACTAGCTGTAGTACTAGTTGTATTTATTAGTTATATGTACTAATTGTATTTACGAGTTGTATATATGTTCTAGTTAGTAGTTGTATATACTAGTTATATGTACCAGTTGTATGTACTAGCTGTATGTACTAGTTTTATGTACTTGTTGCATGTACTAGTTGTATGTCCTAGTTGTATATATGGTCTAGTTAGTAGTTGTATGTACAAGTTATATGTACTAGTGGTATGTACTAGCTGTATGTTCTAGTAAGTGGTTGCATGTACTTGTTATATGTACTAGTTGTATGTACTAGGTTTAAGTACTAGTAACAATCTGTATTTACTATCTCTTTGCACTAGTTGTATATACTAATTGTATGTACTAGTATCAATCTGTACTTAGTAGTTGCATGTACTAGTTATATGTAGTAGTTATTTGTACTAGTTGTCTATACTCGTTGTGTGTAATTGTTGTATGTACTAATTATATTTACTAGTTGTATGTATTAATTGTATGTACTAGTTGTATGTACTAGTAAGTAGTTGCATGTACTCGTTGTATGTACTACCTCTATGTACTGGTTTATGTACTACCTGTATATACTAGTTGTATGTACTACTAGTAACAAACTATATTTACTACTTGTATGTACTATTTGTAGGTACAAGTTGTGTGTGCAAGTTATATATCCTGGTTATATGTACTAGTTGTATGGACTATATATATGAAAAATGTAAGATACCATTTTCCTACATGCTATATGCCAATTCTTTAAAAAGAGCCTATAGGGGAACTAAACCTAAAGAGAGCTTTAGAGGAAGATACAGGAGTCTTTTCTTCCTTCTTTTCTCTTCTTTCATCTTCTTCTCCACTGGGTCAGACAGCCGTTTCTGGGAATTCTACCCTTCATCGGTGATCCTGGGAATCTATGTCTTTTTCTTTATCCTGATTTTCTGTGAATCCTTGGCTCTCTATGCTAAATCTAAGGGCCTTATATACACTATTTTGGTGCCAAAAGTTTAATAAGATGTTAACTAAGACACATGATGAAATTTAATTTTATGAAAGGAATGTAGGTCCAAATAACTTTTATGAATTAATTATAAATCTATTAGTAATCTTGCTTATGGGTAAAACAGACTCAGCATAACAATAGACACAAATAGGATATATTACATAAGCCTACCCTTAGGTCTCCTAGTAGTAACATTTCTTGGGAGGTGGGGTAACACAATATGGGGTAACACAAAATAGTCCTTAAGCATTCTAGCTACTTTTTGCTTATACTTGATTCTAACTAGAGGCTGCCAGGATAGGAAGGTTTTAAAGGTTGATTTTAACTTAAAGTATTTGTAACCCTGCTTTATAAGACTACTGCATAACTGCAAACGTTTTGACTGAAAACTGAAGAAGTCACTACATATTCTGGAATACCTAATTAGTTGTGAAATAAAGACACCATAGGCTGGGGTATTAGGAATATTCCTCTCTATATTGGGGAAATTTACTATATCAAAGTTAAAGTCCTCTTGTTTATCATATACTTTAGTGATAAATTGATTGTTAGTAATGGTTATATCTAAGTCTAAAAAGGGGGATTTCCTAGGACCGGTATTTGTCTTTTTAAGTATAAGTTCTTTGAGGTAAATATCACTAATTGACAGTTCAAAATCCTTACATGAAAGGTCATCAATATACCTATAAGTATTGGAAAATTTAATAGATAAGGTGATGTTATCCTTAAGTAGTCCTTTCATAAACTCAAACTCATAGGCAAACAGGAAAAGATTAGCAACTACAGGGGCACAGTCAGTACCCATAGGAATACCTACACATTGCTTAAATACAGAACCGTCTACTCATATATAAATGTTTTCAATAAGGTAATTAAAGAGCTCTACTAAATGAACAACTGTGACTGCTTTATTGGAGACATTGTTAGACCAAAAGGCTTTATCCTGACAGACTTCTATATATTGGGACTTCCTACAGGTATAGGCACTATGAATAAGGTTAGTAATCTTGTCTTTAAGTAGGTTATGGGGGATCGCTGTATATAAGGTAGAAAAATCAAAACTAGCTAGCTGGGCTTTTCTAGTGGGTATAGACCAAAGACTATCTAAGACTTCTAGTGACTTTTCAACTATCCAAAAGACAATAACACCAGTATTCCAATAAATACCTAGGCAGTATTCTCTAAAATGTTTGAGAATTAGTCTGAGTGCCAAATTTAGAAATCTAGAAAGTGGTTTGGTAGTACATTTGTGAGAGGCAGCTATGAATCTGTAGCTGTAAGGGTTCTTATGTAGCTTAGGCATCCAGTAACAAGTAGTTCGAGTTTAAAAAACTCGTGGGGCGCCAGGCGCCCCTAAGTAAACTCAAACTACTTGGCTGGTTCTCATAGATATACGGTTAACCGATTTCCGATCGACTTTTGCTGGCTGTCAATTTTTCAAGGCCATATCTCGTAGAAAACGTTTTTGCGCAAGCTTTACGTTACATAGTATTAGTAAGGGTGGTTTTTAAGTCCATTTTGTTCGTTCCATGTTCTACGCTAAGGAAGAGAAAGCTAATTTTAAGCTAGAAAACGAAAGCTAGCCAAACGTCTGCCATTTTTTGACAGATATATACATATATATATACAAGACTACGAACAGGAAGCCATACGTTAACATAATTTCTGAAAACAATATAGGGGCGCCTGTGGCGCCCCAAAAGAGGGAAAGTTACACCAGTCTGGTTTAGGTTCTAAGTTCTCTAGTTTTAAGAAATCTATGTGTTTCCTAATTAACTGTTGGGGTTCTACTGTACACTTAGCATAAGTGGAGGTACTGCCTACTTCTTTATTAATAATTTGTCTATAGTAGGACTTACATATAAATATGATATTATTAGAGGCCTTATCGGCAGGGGCTATAACATACTTATCATGTAGGTCTGCTAAGAATTTCTTAATTTTAGGGCAAGTAGGGGTCTTCTTGGCTTCTGAGGATTTGGTATACAATTTAGACAGCTTAGAGATCCTATCATTAATTTTTCTTAGGTACAGCATTTTCCCACTCACTAAGTACAGAAGTAGATACATTTTCTCTACAGGCCCAGTTAATCTTATATTTTCTAAGACCTTCCTTACACATTTTTAAAGCAGTTACCCATTTAAAGTTATTAGGTTCTCTAAATTTTGGTCCTTCTTAAGAAGTTTTCTAAGTTTTGGGTTACTAACAATACATAGGTCACCTGTTAAAACATGGCCTAGGGGCTTGTAAATGAAGGGGGACTTGTGACACTCACATGGTTCTGGTTTTCTAAAGACATCTGACTTAGACGCTTATGAAAAGTTAAAGATTTGAGGTCCTATCGGTTGGGTATACTTATATACTACATATGGGGGCTCTTTGTTTTGTATATATAATGGGTGGGACAGTTTCTAACACTAACTTTTGGTTTAAGATACCTGAGAGGCCTATTTTTTCTACACCTTTATTATGAAACACGATTTTTAGAAACCCTTCTGAACTTGTCGTTTTCTTTGGGTGTTTGGGAAGGCTGGCTGAAGCGCGTCCTTTAATAACATCTTTTATCATTAGCATAATTCTAAGCGGAAAAGGTGTTTCTGGAGTATCGATGAGACATTGAACCGAGTTTAACAAGCGATGAAGGTGTTGAGCTTGTAATGCAAAAGTAGCGCGTTTAAGTTTGGCTAGAAAGCCCACATTCTTGTAAAGTGGTAGTTGTTCTTTTAGCCATTCAGGGTTGAAGGTAGCATTATTGCTACTGCCTGTCGATTTTAGATTGGAGCCCTGATGCCGTGTTTTATGAGAGAAGCAATTAAAAGGTTCCATACGATGATTTCTTTTTAAATTTTGAAATATTGCCAAAGCCTTTAATGTTATCGTTAAGTCTATATGGGTAAATAGAGCAGAGTCCCTAGTACCAGAACGCTTCTCTTAGTAGTCTGAGGCTAGTAGAATTAGGTGTCTCAGGTATCTGTTCCTATGGGCATAATCAAGTCATCATCAAAACTATGGTTATCAGAATTAAAGTAGTTGTAGAGATACAGTGGCTAAAAGCTTTGGTACTACTTCTATGGTTACTCCTAATCATTTAAGGGGTTTCTCCTACATACTGTACATCACATTATTTACAAGTAATAAGGTACACAACATTCCTACTCTGGCATCCTAGGGGACCACAAGGGCTACGAGCTTGATAGGTCCCTCCTGTAACTGAACTCTTAAACGTAGGGCCAGTAACTAAAGAGGGACATGTTTTACACTGCTTATTGCCACACTTCTTAACTAGTGAGGGGCTAGCTTGCCCACCAGTAGGCATCCCTCTACCTACAGATGGGGGAGAGTTAGCTATCATTTCAGACCAGGCACCCTACCTTTACCTAATGACTGGGAGCTTATTAAACCGGGCGACCTCCCAGCCGGTATCTTATCTCTATACTTTGTACTTGTCATGATTGGAAATGGGTCAAGGACTAGACAAGCTAGTCCTTGTACCTATGTCCTATGTACTACTTATAGTACTAGTTGTATGTACTACTTGAATGTGGTAGTTGTATGTACTACTTGTATGTACTAGTTGTATGTACTAGTTGTATGAACTAGTTGAATGTACTAGTTGAATGTACTAGTTGTATGTACTTGTTGTATATGTTTTCTAGTAAGTAGTTGTATGCACTAGTTATATGTACTAGTTGTCTGTTCTAGATGTTTGTACTAGTGGTATGTACTAGTTGTATGTACCAGCTGTATGTACTAGGTGTATGAACTAGTCACAATCTGTATTTACCAGTTGTAAGTACTAGCTGTATGGACTATTTGTATGTAGTTAAATGGACTAATTGTATGTACTATATAGTTGTGTGTCATTGTTGTATCTACTAGTTATATGTATTAGTTATATGTACTAGTTCTACGTACTAGTTTTATGTACTAGCTGTATGTACTAATTGTTTTTACTAGTTTTATGTACTATTTGTGTGAACTAGTTGTATGTAGTTATATGTTACTAGTTGTAAGTATTAGTTGTGTGTAATTTTTGTATGTATATACTAGTTAAATGTACTAGTTAAATGTACTAGTTGTATGTACTAGTAACTAGTTGTATGTACTAGTTCTATGAACTAGTTCTATGTACTAGTTTATGTACTAGCTGTATGTACTAGTTGTATTTACTAGTTGTATGTACTAGTTGTATGTACTTGTTGTATGTACTAATTGGATGTACTAGTAACAATCTGTATTTACTAGTTGTACGTACTAGTTGTAAGTAGTTATATGTAGTAGTTGTATGTACTAGTTGTGTGGAATTGTTGTATGTACTAGTTATATGTACTAGATGTATGTATTAATTGTATGTACTAGTTGCATGTACTAGTAAGTAGTCGCATGTACTAGATATATGCACTAGATGTATGTACTAGTTGAATTTAGTTATATGTAAATAGTTGTAGGTATATACTAGTTGTTTGTATCTGTTCTATGTACTAGTTATATGTAGTAGTTGTATGTAGTAATCCTTTGTACTAGTTAAATGTACTAGTTGTATGTACTAGTTGTAAGTACTAGTTGTATGTACTTGTTCTATGCAGTAGTTGTATGTACTAATTGTTTGTAGTTGTTGTAACTACTAGTAAGTAGTAGCATGTACTGATTATTTGTAATAAATGTATGAACTAATTGGATGTACTAGGTGTATGTACTAATTGTATGTATATAATTATATATACCAGTTGAATGTACTAGTTGTGTGACATTGTGGTTATATGTACTAGTTGTAGGTACTAGCTGTATTTACTAGTTATATGTACTAGTTGTATTTACTGGTAACTAGTTGCATGTACTAGCTGTATGTACTAGTTGTATGTAGTTATATATACTTCTTGTATGTACTAGTTGTGTGTATTTTTAAGGGCGGCCAAAGGCAGCCCCCTCTATTGTTTTCATAACGCGATTTATGTATGGCTTCATGTTACGGATATATATATATATAATACGAGTTCATACGCAACTATTATAACACTTAATTTATACGTCATTACATTGTTTTTGCAAATGGCGGCGTTCAGGAAGCTTTAGTTAACGAAGCTTTTCTGTCGCTATTTATAAAGTTCAGGACACTTAAGCGTCCTCAATCGTTAGGTTTAAGAAAAGTATATTAAAGCCCAATGATGCGGCCAAGTAGCAGCCCCATGAGTTTTTAAACTCAAACTACTTGTTTGTATACTTGTTAAATTTACTAGTTGTAGTTACTAGTTTTATATACTAGTTGAATGTACTAGTAACTAGATGTATGTAGAAATTGTATGAACTAGTTGTATGTACTAGTTATATGTAGTTTAATGTACTAGTTGCATGCAGAAGTTATATGTACTAGTTGTATATATGCACTAGTAACTATCAGTATATACTAGTTGTATGTACTAGTAGTTTAAACTAGTTGTATGTAGTTATATGTACTAATAGTTGTGTGTATTTTTTGTTCGTACAAGTTATATTTACTAGTTTGAGTTACTAATTTTATGTACTAGTTGAATGTACTAGTTGTATCTTGTAGTTGTATGTACTAGTTATATGTACTAGTTGTTTATACTAGCTGTGTGGAATAGTTGTATGTTCTAGTTGTATGTACTAGTAAGGAGTTGAATGAAATAGTTATATGTACTAGTTGTAAGTACTAGTTGTATGTACTAGGTGTATGTACTAGTAACAATCTGTGTTTACTAGTTGTATGTACTAGTTGTATGTAGTTATATAGACTAGTTGTATGTACTAGTTGTGTGTAATTGTTATAAGAACTAGGTACATGTAAACGTTGTATGTACTAATTGTATGTTTAGTTGTATGTACTAATAAGTAGTTGCATGTACCAAGTATATGTACTAGTTGTATGTACTAGTTGTATGTACTAGGTGTAAGTACTAGTAACAATTTGTATTTACTAACTGTTTATACTAGTTGTATGTACTAATTGTATCTACTATAGTGTGGGCCACCATAACTTGCCCCAAAATATTTTAATGTACATTTTGATGATATTCAAATTTGGAAAGAGCTAAAATTACAAAATTTGTAGGTGTGATTACCTAACAAATTCTGATTAACATGTTAGCTTTTTGTTTCGCAATGGCAACGTATCTAGCGAAATTCCTACAAAATGGCCGCATTTTAAATTTCTCATTAATTTAGAAATTTAGATTAGCAGCTTTGTACATTAACTATAAATTTTGGTGAAAATCTTTTTAAGGGTATTATTTCTAAATGTTACAAAGCAAAATTTAGAATACTTCCTTATTGGAGATTTTATCAAATAAATGTATGAATTATAAGGTATCATATAAGTAGAAATATTAAAATAATTGTTTAAGTAAATACTTTTATAGTGGGATGATTAAAATATGTATGGATAATGTAAGAAAATTTACAGAACAAAAATTTGAAAAACATCAGTATCGAAGGTTTAGCTGGCTATGAATTAGGTGAAAAAATGCTACAATAGGATTTATATGTCTTCACTGCTTCTTTTACTTCAACTACTCCTAAATTCTTCTTATAGGCTTGTATATAGTCTCTAAATGTTCTGAAGTATTTCCTGACATCACCAGTTTTAACTGTGAGCCTATTCTTGTTGAGGACGTTTCTTTCAAGTCTTCGTCATCTAAAATGTTGTGCCTCCTGTGCTTGACCTTCTTAAAGTCACCGAAACTTCCATATTACTGTAATACTTATTTCTCCTTCCTGTGATGGAACTCTCTCCAAAATTTAACCATATGGCAGTCACTTTTAAACCAACGTTGCTAATCACGAAATACATCAAAAAACACTCAACATCATTTTGTCATCTTTTTCAAGACTCTCAATCCATTCTGTGTAACTATACTTAGCATTTTCATAAGAAAAGCCATATTCCCTATCTTCATTCCCAGTATAACTGTAATAATTACTAGAATCGTCAATAAAGAGATCTTTCTTTAATTGGGCATCCTCATCTTCAGACTTAACTCTTTCATTGTTTTCGCTTCACTTGTCTTCTCTAAGGAACTTGTAGTTGTTCTCTATTTCTTCCAAGTTTTTAGCATCTCCATGTCGTCAAAACAATCAACAAAGAATCAAACATTCTTTACAAAAAAGTCGGCCATTTAATATCCTAATATTTCGCAATCAATAATGATGTAATCCCTAGTTTGCATCTTAGCAACAGAGATTTGAATGGCTAAATTTATTTTTTTCCCATTCCTCAGCCAATGTAATTACAATATCAAAAATTTATTAAGGATATTTTACACTTGTCACCTTTTAAAGCATATGAGACTAAAATATAATTGAAATTTGAAGGGGCACTTTATAATGGTACACACTATAGTATCAATATGTACTTCAGGTATGTACTAGTTGTGGGTGATTTTTGTATGTACTAGTTACATTTACTAGTTGTGGTTACTAATTGTATATACTAGTTCTACGTACTAGTTTTATCTACTAGTTACTAGATGTATGTACAATATAATTGTATATACTAGCTGTATGTACTAGTTGTTTGAATTGGTTGTATGTAGTTATTTGTACTACTTATATGTACTAGTTGTGTGAAATTTGTGTATGTACTAGTTATATATACTAGTTGTAGTTATTAGTTTTATGTACTAGTTGTATGTACTAGTTGTATATACTAGTTATATGTACTAGTTCTAGGTACTAGTTGTATGTACTAGTTCTATGTACTTTTTAGGTACTACATGTATATACTAGTTGTATGTAGTTATAGGTACTACTTGTAGGTTCTAGTTGTGTGTATTTTTTGTATACTAGTTATTTTTCTAGTTGTAGTTACTAGTTTAATGTACTAGTTTTATATACTGTTTGTATGTACTAGTAACTAGAGGTATATGCTAGTTGTATGTACTAGTTGTATTTAGTTATAATTAATAGCTCTATTCATATACTAATTTTGTGTAATTGTTGTATGTACTAGTTCTTTATAGTAGTTGTATGTAATAATTCTATGTACCAGTTGTATGTACTAGTTGTATGTAGTTGTTTTATGTACTAAATGTAAGTGCTAGTTGCATGTAGTTTTAGGTACTACTTGTATATACTAGTTGTGTGTATTTTTTGTATACTAGTTATTTTTACTAATTGTATGTACTAGTTGTATTTAGTTGTATTTAATAGCTGTATGTATATACCAGTCGTGTGTAATTGTTGTACGTACTAGTTGTAAGTACTGGTGAGTAGTTGCATGTACTAGTTATATGTACTAGTTGTATGTACTCCGTGCATGTACTAGTAACATTTTGTATTTAATAATTGTATGTACTAGTTGTATGTTCTAGTTGTATGCAATTTTATGTTCTAGTTTTATTTACTAGTCGTAAGTAGTTATATGAAATAGTTGTAAGTTCTAATTGTATGTATTAGTTGTATGTACTAGTAAGTAGTTGTATGTACTAGTAATATGTACTAGTTGTATGTACTAGTTGTAAGTGATCATATGTACAAGTTGTATGTTCTAGTTGTGTGTAATTGTAGTAGGTACTAGTTATATGTACTAGTTGTATGTACTAGTAAGTAGTTTTATGTACTAGTTGTATGTACTAGTTGTAAGTGATCATATGTACTAGTTGTATGTTCTAGTAGTGTGTAATTGTTGTAGGTACTAGTTATATGTACTAGTTGTATGTACTAGTCGTATGTAGCTATATGAATTAGTTGTATGTACTATTTATATGTAATAGTTGTAAGTACTAATTTTATCTACTAGTTGTATGTACTAGTAAGTAGTTGCATGTACTAGTTATATGTACTAGTTTTATGTACTAATTGTATGTTCTAGTTGTATGTAGTATTAACTAGTTGTATGTACTACTGGTATGTACTAGTTGTAAGTACTAGTTGTATGTACTAGTTTTATATACTAGTTGTGTGTAATTGTTCTATCTACTAGAAATATGTTGTAGTTTTAAGTACTAATTGTATGTACTAGTTGTGTGTACTAGTAAGTTGTTGCATGTAATCGTTATATGTTCTAGTTGTATGTACTAGTTGTATGTACTAGTTGTGTGTACAAGTTGTATGTAGTGATATGTCGTAGTTGTATATACTAGTTGTGTGTAATTGTTGTATGTCCTATGCATATGTACTAGTTGTATTGACTAATTGTATGTACTAGTTGTATGTACTAGTAAGTAGTTGCATGTACTTGTTATATGTACTAGTTGTATGTACTAGTTGTATGAACTAGTTGTATGTAATAGAAACAATCTGTATATACTAATTGTTGTTACTCGTTGTACGCACTAGTTGCATTTAATTATAAGTACTACTTGTATATACTAGTTGTGTGTATTTTTAGGGGCTGCCTATGGCAGCCCCCTCTATTGTTTTCATAACGCGATTTATGTATGGCTTCATGTTACGGATATATATATATATATATAATACGAGTTCATACGCAACTATTGTAACACTTAATTTCTACATCAATACATCGTTTTTGCAAATGGCGGCGTTCAGGAAGCTTTAGTTAACAAAGCTTTTCTGTCGCTATTTATAATTTTCAGGACACTTAAGCGTCCTCAATCGTTAGGATTAAGAGTAATATATCAAAGCCTAACGATGCGGCCAAGTAGTTCGAGTAAATTCGGGGAAGGTAGCCCCACGAGTTTTTAAACTCGAACTACTTGTTTGTATTGTAGTTATTGGGGCGCCACAGGCGCCCCTATATTGTTTTCAGAAATTATGTTAACGTATGGCTTCCTGTTCGTAGTCTTGTATATATATATATATATATCTGTCAAAAAATGGCGGACGTTCGGCTAGCTTTCGTTTTCTAGCTTAAAATTAGCTTTCTTTTCCTTAGCGTAGAACAGTGAGCGAACGAAATGGACTTAAAAACCACCCTTACTAATACTATGTAACGTAAAGCTTGCGTAAAAACGTTTTCTACGAGATATGGCCTTGAAAAATTGACGGCCAACAAGAGTCGATCGGAAATCGGTTAACCGGATATCTATGAGAAGCAGCCAAGTAGTTCGAGTTTACTTAGGGGCACCTGGCGTCCCACGAGTTTTTTAAACTCGAACTCCTTGTTTTTACTAATTGTAGTTACTTGTTTAATGTACTAGTTGTATGAACTGGTTGTATGTACTAGTAACTAGATGTATATACTAGTTGTACGTACTAGTGGTATGTACTAGTTGTATTTAGTTATATTTATTAGCTGTATGCATATACCAGTTGTGTGTAATTGTTGTATGTACTAGTTGTTTGTAGTAGTTGTATGGAGTAATTGTATGTACTAGTTTTAAGTACTGGTGAGTAGTTGCATGTACTAGTTCTATGTACTAGTTGTATGTACTAGTTGTATGTACTTGTTTTACGTACTAAATGTATGTGCTAGTTGCATGTAGTTATAGGTACTACTTGCATATACTAGTTGTGTGTATTTTTTGTATACTACATAGTTTTACTAATTGTAGTTACTAGTTTAATGTACTAGTTGTATGTACTGGTTGTATGTACTAGTAACTAGATGTATATACTAGTTGTATGTCCTAGTTTTATGTAATAGTTGTATGAAAAATCTAATATACCATTTTCCTACATGCTATAAGTTAAATAAGGTGTTAACTAAGACACATGATGAAATTCAATTTTATGAAAGGAAGGTAGGTCTAATTAACGTTTATGAATTAATTATAAATTTATTAGTAATCTTGCTTATAGGTAAAACAGACTCAGCCTCATGTGGCATCCTATGGCTAAATCAACCTCCCTGTCAGCATGGGCTAACCCCTGTCTTACAGTTTCACTGGGTTACGTTGCGTCACGAGAATGATAATTTTCAAGACAGGCTGTGGCCTAGGTGCACCAGTGGTGAAGAAAACCCTGGGTCAACCAGAATAGGTGATTCCACTGGTGCCTCACAGGTAGATGTACCTGAACGGAATAGCCTTTCTTCGGTCCCCATGACGGGCCAACCAGCCCTCTGGACCGAGGAAATGGTTAGGACACTAATTGATTGCTATTAGCGATCTGAACCCAAAAGTGGTATCAGAAGCTTTTAGAGCGGGAATGGCTGAGCAAATACCCACATTTGCCTCAGACCGGTCGAACTCTTGCCTTCCCAGCCAAAAGGAACTTGGTTGGAGATGGAGTACTGCAAGTAACTGATAGCCGAGATTTAGATTTGGTTAATGATGCACCGCAAGGTGCTTCTAGAAGGAGAAGGATCTAAGGGGTGATCTGGAACCTTCAGAGGGATAATATCCTCATGGAGCTCTACCAAGAAAGTAAGCCCATGGAAAAGGGGTATGCCGAGCGGTTGTACCAGGCTTGAAATGCTAAAATGCCAGACCATAAAACCACAAAGGTGGCGCTAACTACGAGAATTAATAGAATCCGAAGAGGTCAAGGTCTCTGGAGAATAAACCTTGTGGAACCTGACTCTTGTAGTGTAGCCACCCTAACTGAGACTGTGGAGGAAGGTGTGAGAGCCCAGGGACAGGAAGAGCCTCACCAAGTTCAGGCTGGGACTGGACAAAATGGTGAGCTGTTTACAGGCCCTGTTGAAACTCCCACACATGATCATCCAAGTCCCAGGACAAGTGGCAATGATCATCTGATGCAACTTTTAGGTAAAGCAAAAGTTGCCTGTCTCCGAAAAAACCTGGAGATTTTGCTGATAGAAAACCCTGTGGGGCGGTGCCGTTCAACGATGTTGATATGGCACTGCTTCAGGAGGCCAATGATTGGGTGGAGAAAGAGTGGCAGGAAGGCCCTAGATCGGCCTGGCACCTGAACTGCCTGGTCTACTCTGTTGCTATGGCTGTGAGGGGAAAAACAACCAACGAATCGCAGCCATGCAACCAGGGCAAGAAATCAGACAATCAAAAGAGTAGTAAGAGACAGAGAGTTCACAAGACTGACAGGAAGGCCAAAGGCCTTAGGTTTAGAAGACTGCTTGCCTGGTTGGATGTGGAAATAGCGCGGCCAACTACCGTCCTATTGCGTGTCTCAACACAATGTACAAGGCTGTCACAGCATACATTGCGTCAGAATTACTCACTTACACCTACAATAATGATCTTTTGCCTTTGGCTCAACGAGCCATGAGGAAAGGGAGGCGGGGTTGTGTGGACGGTCTATTGCTGGATCAATCAATCGGTCTAGATGCCAAAATTATGGGCAAGCCACTTAGTGTGGCATGGATCGATTATGAGAAGGCATATGACAGAGTCCCTCACAAGTGGGTGATGAAGGTGCTAAAAACCATCAAGTGCCCAGGTTGGATCCGGAGGTCTATAGAGCTCTTATCCAAACACTGGGCTACTGTGCTTGAGTTGAGGACTGCGGGGAAGGTGCTTAGGAGCACCCCTGTTAAATATAACAGGGGACTCTTCCAAGGAGACTCCTTATCGCCACTCCTCTTTCGTCTGGCCATAGCTCCCATATCCCAAGTTCTTAATAGAACCAAGGGATATACCCTCTGGGATAATGGGGAAAGGAACACCATCTCACACTTGTTGTACATGGATGACCTTAAGATATATGCTGGAGGGCCTGATAAACTCAGGGAAGCCATGGAATATGTGAAGAAAACCTCAAATGCTATTGGCATGAGTTTTGAAGTGAGAAAGTGTGGAACAGCTCACATGCAAAAGGGGAAAGTTCTGGCTGGCTGAGACAACCCTGAACACAGTGAAGAATCCATAAGGAGCCTTAAAAAAGGTACAACTTATAAGTACCTAGGGCTAGAAAAACTGTTTGAGGTAGATGACAACAAGGTCAAAGCTTGCTTGATCAATGAATTGAGGAGGAGACTCCAGAAAGTGTGGGGCTCTCACCTCAATGGTAAGAATGTTGCTGAAGCCTCTAACATGTTGTGTGCCTCTCTATTGAGATACTCTTACCCAGTTTTGAGGTGGACACAAAGTGAGCTTCCAAAACTGGACCGAATGGTGAGGAAGATCATGAGAAAGTACCAGTTTCATCACTATAACTCTGCCATTGAGAGAGTGAACTTGCCTCGCTCTCAAGGTGGTTGAGGGTTCTGTAGTTTTCCTTTGGATCACGAAAGGGCTGTTGTGAATCTGGCAAGATATCTCCATACTGCCAATGATCCACTCATAGCTGTTGTGATTAAACACCAAAAGTGGCTGGAGTGCTCAAAGCAGAGGAGGACTGTCTTGAAAGAAGCCAGATTGATACTGGGAAGCCACGGAATAGAACTAGAACCGGAAATGTGGCTAAAGACAGATCCCTCACAAAATAGTGTAAGAGAATGGAGGAGAGTGGCACGTGAGCTCCGGGAGGCTCAGACGGAAAGGTTAAAATGTAACCTAGCCGAAAAGTCTCAACAGGGCTCATACCATAGACAAGTCACAAATAGGGAGTCTTATGTGTGGCTTTCTGAGGGGAGACTCAGACCTCAAACTGAGGCTCTGATTCTCGCAGCCTAAGATGATGTGCTGCACACTAGGTGTTACTGAAATAGGATTCTGAGGAATTCTAGCCTCCTAATGTGCAGAGAATGTGGCAAGGCTATGGAAACGGTCAAAGACATACTAAACATGTGTGAGCCCAAGGGATTTTCTCTCTACAAAGAGAGACATGACCGGGCAATACTGATAGTGTTGTGGAGATTGTTGAAAGAATATGGATTCAAGCAGGAAGAGCCCGGGGACAAATTTGAAGCAAAACCAGTCTATGAGAATAGCTCTGTCAAAATCTTTTGGGATCCTAGTATCCCTACAGATGAAGAAATGACAGAAAGAAGGCCAGACTTAGTGGTTGAGGATCGGCTATGTAAGTCCATCTACATTATTGAAATGTCAGTTCCTACTGACAGCAACATTAATGGAAGATGGCAAGAGAAGTTTCAAAAGTACCAGAAGCTGGCGGCTGATATGAGGAAACAATTTAGGGGTTACCGAATTGAGGTAGTCCCGATGATAATTGGTGCTTTGGGGACAGTGGAGACACTCCTGGAAGACCTTAGGGGAATTGCAAAGCTGTCACAGGTGCCGTATGACTGTTCCGCGTTAAATTGCGTTAAACCGTTAACGCTTTTATAAGTGAATTTCTCAGCATAGGAATAACAAATACCTTTCAAAATTTATATTTAAAGTCTTTATGGTTAGAGTAATAGTCTTACAAATTTTGAAGGGCATCGAATAAACATTTTCATCGAAATTCTCCGCCGAATTAGCACCAGTTTACAACACTCATAAGGTTTGTGCTTAGTTCTTGGAAGAGCTACAGCCAATTTCTGTACATCATTGGAATCCTTATAGGTTAAACTAAAAATCTGTCGGCCTCGGTTTTAATACAGCTTTCCTTTCTTGAGATAATAAAGAAAATGTCACTATTAAGTGTAATTAACAAGCACAAATTTTGCCATAACTTGACTAATGAAGAAGGAATCGATACCGAGGCCGACAGTTTTGTATAGCAACACTTACTGATCACTATGAAACCATTAACATTGCCCAACTGTTCTTCTAGACTAAGCACGAAACGATTTTCTTCTCAACAACACTTCGCCGACATTTTCAGCAGTTGTAATGATATTCATAAATACAGTTAAATAAATTCATTGTCATTTAACACCTATCGTATTTTGTCTAATGCAAATACAGTTAATGGTACTTTCGGAAGTGCAATAGTCCGCGATCATTGGCTGGGCGTACGTATGCATATATTTACAGCTTTGGCTAAAGTGTTACTTTATTTCTCAAGTGAAAATCGCCTAAAATCGTTCAAAGAAATGCCAAGAAAAGCAAAAGCAATTCCTGGAAGTTTGATCTTCAATTGTGGATTTGCTCGCGTTGTTGCTTATTATTTATTCGCCAACAAAAGGTAAGTGTTTCAAATTGGGTGAATTTTATTACTAGGGAGTCTTTAAGACGCAGAATCTGTATGGACTAACGCTAAATAACGCATTCACTTTAACGATTAAAAAACGCACATTCTTTACTAATTAGCAATTGTTAGGTGACGATCGCTATAACGCAGCCTATCCCTCAGGAACAGCCATAAGGTACCAGTGGTCAAAAAGTGCAGTAGAAGTGATGAGAGCCATGCAGAGAACTGTTCTCTGTTTGGCTGTGAGGATATTGAGGCGACATCTATCTGTTGAGGGATTGGGGCCTGGACGATAAGTAGTCCTGTCCCAGTCCTTGCCTGTCGACCTCTGGAAAGCAGTGGTGGATTGGTGTATGGAGGTACTCCCTCCTATTATGAAGGTCAACTTTGCTGCCGGAAGGAGGCAAAGCCGAGGCTTCTGGCTAAAAACACGAAGAAGGGAAAACATAACTGATTTAGGGTTGTCCAAGCCAGATACTCCTTGCCTTAGTAAACTAAGGCAAGAAGTAACAAGGTTCTCCGTTAAGGCTTTTGTTTCTCAAGTAGGACTTATTATATAAGTCTACCCTTAGGTCTTCTAGTAGTAACATTTCTTTGGAGGTGGGGTAACACAATATGGGGTAACACAAGACAGTCCTTAAGCATACTAGCTACTTTTTGCTTATACTTGATTATAACTAGAGGCTACCGGGATAGGAAGGTGTTAAAGGTTGATTTTAGCTTAAGGTATTTGTAACCCTGTTTAATAAGACTACTGCATAACTGCAAACTGTTAGACTGAAAACTGGAGAAGTCACTACATATTCTGGAATACCTAACTAGTTGTGAAATAAAGACACCATAGGCTGAGGTATTAGGAATATTACTATCTAAATGGGGGAAATTTACTATATCAAAGTTAAAGTCCTCTCGCTTATTATATACTTTAGTGATAAATTGATTGTTAGTAATGGTTATATCTAAGTCTAAAATTGGGATTTCCTAGGACTGGTATTTGTCTTTTTAAGTATAAGTTCTTTGAGGTAAATATCACTAATTGGCAGTTCAAAATCCTTACATGAAAGGTCATCAATATACCTATAAGTATTGGAAAATTTAATAGATAAGGTGATGTTATCCTTAAGTAGTCCTTTCATAAACTCATACTCATAGGCAAACAGGAAAAGATTAGCAACTACAGGGGCACAGTCAGTACCCATAGGGATACTTACACATTGCTTAAATACAGAACTGTCTACACATACATAAATGTTGTCAATAAGGTAATTAAAGAGTTCTACTAAATGAACAACTGTGACTGCTTTATTGGAGACATTGTTTGACCAAAAGGCTTTATCCTGACAGACTTCTATATATTGGGACTTCCTACAGGTATAGGCACTATGAATAAGGTTAGTAATCTTATCTTTAAGTAGGTTATGGGGGATCGCTGTATATAAGGTAGAAAAATCAAAACTAGCTAGCTGGGCTTTTCTAGTGGGTATAGACCTAAGACTATCTAAGACTTCTAATGACTTTTCAACTATCCAAAAGGCATTAACACCAGTATTCCTATATATACCTAGGCAGTATTCTCTAAAATGTTTGAGAATTAGTCTGAGTGCCAAATTTAGAAATCTAGAAAGTGGTTTGGTAGTACATTTGTGAGAGGCAGCTATAAATCTGTAGCTGTAAGGGTTCTTATGTAGCTTAGGCATCCAGTAAAAAGAGGGAAGGTTACACCAGTCTGGTTTAAGTTCTAAGTTCTCTAGTTTTAAGAAATCTATGTGTTTCCTAATTTACTCTTGGGGTTCTACTGTACATTTAGCATAAGTGGAGATACTGCCTAGTTCTTCGTTAATAATTTGTCTATAGTAGGACTTACATATAAATATGATATTATTAGAGGCCTTATCGGCAGGGGCTATAAAATACTTATCATGTAGGCATGCTAGGAATTTCTTAATTTTAGGGCAAGTAAGGGTCTTCTTGGCTACTGAGGATTTGGTATACAATTTAGACAGCTTAGAGATCCTATCATTAATTTTCTTAAGTACAGCATTTTCCAACTCACTAAATACAGAAGTGGATACATTTTCTCTACAGGCCCAGGTAATCTTATATTTTCTAAGACCTCCCTTACACATTCTTAGAGCAGTTACCCAATTAAAGTTATTTGGTTCTCTAAATTTTGGTCCTTCTTAAGAAGTTTTTTAAGTTTTTGGGTTACTAACAATACGTAGGTCACCTGTTAAAACATGGCCTAAGGGCTTGTAAATGAAGGGGACTTGTGACACTCACATGGTTCTGGTTTTCTAAAGATATCTGATTTAGAGGCTTGTGAAAAGTTAAAGATTTGAGGTCCTATTGATTGGGTATACTTATGTACTACATATGGGGGCTCTTTGTTTTGTATAAAGGCTGGGACAGTTTCTAACACTAACTTTTGGTTTAAGATACCTGAGAGACCTATTTTTTCTACACCTTAATTATGAAACACAATTTTAAGAGACCCTTCTGGACTTGTCGTTTTCGTTTGGTGTTTGGGAAGGCTGGCTGAAGTGCGTCCTTTAATTACATCTTGAATCATTAGCATAAGTCGAAGCCAAAAAGGTGTTTCTGAGGTATCGATGAGACATTGTACCGAGTTTAACAAGCGATGAAGGTGTCTAGCTTGTAATGTAAAAGTATCGTGTTTAAGTTGGCTAGAAAGCCCACGTTCTTGTAAAGTGGTAGTCGTTCTTTGAGCCATTCAGGGTTGAAGGTAGCATTATTACTACTGCCTGTCGATTTTAGATTCGAGTGCCGATGTCGTCTTTTATGAGATAAGCGATTAAAAAGGTTCCATACGATGATTTCTTTTTTAAGTTTCGAAATATTTCCAACGCCTTTAATGTTATCGTTAAGTCTATATGGGTAAATAGAGCAGAGTTCCTTGTACCAGAATGCTTCTCTCAGTAGTCTGAGGCTAGTAGACTTAGGTGTCTCATGTATCTGTTCTATGGGCATAATCAAGGCATCATCAAAACTATGGTTATCAGAATTAAAGTGATTGTAAAAATAGACTGGCTTAAAACCTTTGGTACTAGTCCTATGGTTGTTCATTCTACTCCTAAGCATTTGAGAGGTTTCTCCTACATACTGTACATCACATTGTTTACAAGTAATAAGATACACAACATTCCTACTCTGGCATCCTAGGGGACCACAAAGGCTACGAACTTGATAGGTCCTGCCTGTAACTGAACTCTTAAAAGTAGGGCCAGTAACTAAAGAGGGACATGTTTTACACTGCTTAGTGCTACACTTCTTAACTAGTGAGGGGCTATCTTGCCAACTAGTAGGCACCCCTCTACTTACAGATGGGGGAGAGTTAGCTAAATTTTCATCAACAGGCTCCCTACCTTTACCTAATGACGGGGAGGTTGTTAACCCGGGTGACCTCCAACTGGTATCCTATCTCTATACTTTGTACTTGTCATAATTGGAAATGGGTCTAGGACTACACAAGCTAGTCCACAAAGACTTAACTTTTTCCGTGTAGCCGGGGCTATTTAAAGGCAACAATGGCTCAACAGCCACCAGGGACTAACATGAGGCTAAGGAAACACATGAAAAATCTAATATACCATTTTCCTACATGCTATATACCTATTCTGTAAAAAGAACCTATAGGGGAACTAAACCTAAAGAGAGCTTTAGATGAAGATACAAGAGTCTTTTCTTCCTTCTTTTCCCTTCTTTCCTTCCTTCTTTTCCCTTCTTTCATCTTCTTCTCCACTGGGTCAGACAGCCGTTTCTGGGAATTCCACCCTTCATCAGTGATCCTGGGAGTCTTTGTCTTTTTCTTTATCTTGATCTGTGAATCCTTGGCTCTCTATGCTAAATCTAGGGGCCTTATATACATTATTTTGGCGCCAAAAGTTAAATAAGGTGTTAACTAAGACACATGATGAAATTTAATTTTATGAAAGGAATGTAGGTCTAATTAACTTTATGAATTAATTATAAATCTATTAGTAATCTTACTTATAGGTAAAACAGACTCAGCATAACTATAGACACAAGTAGGACATAATACATAAGTCTACCCTTAGGTCTTCTAGTAGTAACATTTCTTTGGAGGTGGGGTAACACAATATGGGGTAACACAAGACAGTCCTTAAGCATACTAGCTACTTTTGCTTATACTTGATTCTAACTAGAGGCTGCCAGGTCAAAGGTTGATTTTAGCTTAAAGTATTTGTAACCCTGTTTAATAAGCCTACTACATGTATGTACTAGTTGTATATACTCCGTGTATTTACTAGTAACAATTTGTATTTACTAATTGTATGTACTAGTTGTATGTACTAGTTGTATGTAATTTTATGTACTAGTTGTATTTACTAGTCGTAAGTAGTTATATGAATTAGTTGTATGTACTAATTAAATGAAATAGTTGTAAGTTCTAATTGTATGTATTAGTTGTATGTAATAGTAAGTAGTTGCATGTTCTAGTTATATGTACTAGTTTTATGTACTAGTTGTGTCTACTAGTTCTATGTACTTGTTTTATGTACTAGATGTATGTGCTAGTTGTATGTAGTTATAGCTGCTACTTGTATATACTAATAGTGTGTATTTTTATATTGTTTTCATTTGCCGAATACGTTGTACGGCTTCATATTATGGAAAGATATATATATATATAATACGGATTCATACTCACCTGTTATAACACTAATTTTATATGTCAATATATGTATAATACGAGTTCATATGCAACTATTGTAACACTTAATTTATACGTCAATACATCGTTTTTGCATATAGTGTCGTTCAGGAAGCTTTAGTTAACGAAGCTTTTCCATCGTTATTTATGAAGTTCAGGACACTTAAGCGTCCTCAATCGTTAGTATTACGAATATCTATATTAAATCCCAACGATGCGCCCAAGTAGTTCGAGTTAATTCGGGGGGCGGCAACTACTTGTTTCTCAGCTAGTTCAGCCTCTTTATTCGATTAAGAAGCTTGAAATTTTTCTAGCTTACATTTTAATAGACGTACAGAAGTACATGTTTAGTATGAAATAGTATATAAAAGGTAAACTTTACATTTAAGCTTTTAATTTTTCCTTCTAGAGATTTGTTCTCTGCCAAAAGTTTACAGGGGTATGCCTGAAGTGGTATAAAGAACTAACCGTACTTATAATAAATAGAGATTAGAGAAAGTTCTGCACAGTTGCAAACAAATCATTTAGATGAATTTTAAATTTAACAATATGACTTATGTCTACAAGGATCAATCATCCTATAGCTACCCTGCTTATACTAATTGACTTTCATCCAGAGCTACAGTCTTCTCTATTAGTTCATCCTGTGGCTTTCTAAGTTCTTCCATTCTCGTACTATCAATTTGAACTTTTGTGATCTCTTCCCGTTCAATAAAATCAATTGTTTGTACATTTTATATGTTCACATATGCATGTATATATACATGAAATTATAAAAACATATACATATGTATATATACGTACATTAAATTATATACGTACTGTATAAAAACATATGCAGCTACGTATATACGTACATATACATACATGAAATATACTTTATAATGCATGTATACGTATGTCACCTTCACTTAACATCTAAAGTTTTATAGTCTCGTCATTGAGAAATCATCGCACACATGTACAATGGTTATATACGTAGGTTCTTTTCTAAACAGAATGCATGGGTACTTAGGGGAGGAGTGTGCAAGCACTGACTGCAAGCATTCTTTCTTTCTTCTTTTTCTTTCTATATTTCGCCATAGCTTGCCCATATTTATCTAGTCTCTCATCTAAACCCCTTTCTGCATGTGCACGCTCCCCCTACAATAAATGACCATCAAATGTAAAATGCAGGTAACTTTATATGTCTTATATATACTGTAGTTGGCAAGCCACTTAATTCAGCATTTATGTATGTATGGACGTATAAGCAGTGGTACTAGTGGTGTGTAATTGTTGTATGTACTAGTTATGTGTACTAGGTGTATGTACTAGCTCTATGTACTAGTTATAAGTGCTACTTGTATGTACTAGTTGTATGTACTAGTTATATGTACTAGTTGTATATACTAGTTTTATGTATTAGTTTTATATACTAGTTGTGTGAAATTGATGTATGTAATAGTTATATGTACTAGTTGTATGTACTAACTGTATGTACTAGTTATAAGTACTAGTTGTATGTACTAGTTTTATGTACTAGCTGTATTTACTAGTTGTATGTATATACTAATTAGGGGCTGCCCAAGGCAACCCCTTTATATTGTTTTCATTTTCCGAAAACGTTCTATGGCTTCATGTTACGGAAAAAAGTATATACTATATATAATACGGGTTCATACGCAACTGTTATAACACTTATTTTATACGTCAATATATGTTTAATACGAGTTCATACGAAACTATTCTAACACTTAATTTATACGTCAATACATCGTTTTGGCAAATGGCGACGTTCAGGAAGCGTTATTTATAAAGTTCAGGACACTTAAGCGTCCTCAATCGTTAGTATTATGAATATCAGGTAGTACTCTCTATGTAGGGATGGTACGAGTTGTTTCCTTTTCCCTATACATTGGTATAGGAGCGAAAATTCGAAATAGGCTGAAAATCGCTGAAAAAAAGCTATGTATAGTTAAAAATACACCAGCCATGCTATAAACTCGCCTTAAAGGTAAGCGACCGTGTTCCGCTAGCAAATGAGCGAACTTTGAAATATCCCATTTTCGTTTTCTTCTTCTTCATCTTCTTCTTCATCTTCTTCTTCATCTTCTTCTTCATCTTCTTCTTCATCTTCTTCATCTTCTTCTTCATCTTCTTCGCCCGCTGAAACTATACAAGAAAATAAGTTTTCGGGCTACTTCTGAAGCGAAAATACTCCAAATTTTCCGCGCTGTATTCTTTTGTAGAAGCAACAGCGATAACGTTATTATTGAGCGTGACGGTGTTCGTGGCCCAAGAGTCAAGGCTTCGCCATTTTAATGACGTCAAATTTAGTCGAAGTTTGCGAAACCAAAATGGTCTATTATATAATTCCTAGATTATGCTCCATAAAAAGTACAGAGAATAATAAACATTTTCTGCCAAAATAGTAGAAGATGTAGGGATGGCACAAAAAGTACAGAAACAAGAAAGGGATGTTACACAGTGAAGAATTATTCATGCACGAATCCTACAAGCAGGGGTGTTGTATGATTCATGCATAAATAATTCTTCACTGTGTAACATCCCTTTCTTGTTTCTGTACTTTTTGTGCCATCCTTACATCTTCTACTATTTTTGTAGAAAATGTTTATTATTCTCTAGTTTTATATGTTAAATCCCAACGATATGGCCAAGTAGTGCGAGTTAATTCGGGGAGTGGCAGCCCCACGAGTTTTTAAACACGAAATACTTGTTTTTTGTTCTAGTTGTATGTACTAGTATGTAGTTGCATGTACTAGTTATATGTACTAATTTTATGCACTAGTTATATTTTCTAGTTGTATGTACTAGTTGTATTTGCTAGTTGTATGCATATGTATGAACTAGTTGTGTGTGCTAGTTGTGTGTAATTGTTGTGTGTACATGTTATATGTACTAGTTGTATGTTCTAGTTGTGTGTATTAGTTATATGTACTGGGTGTATATACTAGTTGTATGTACTAGTTGTACCTACTAGTAACTACTTGTATGTACTAGTTGTTTTTACTAGTTATTTGTTTTAGTTGTTTGAACTAGTTGTATGTAGTTATATGTACTAGTTGTACACACTAGATGTGTGTAATTGTTGTAACTACTAGTTATAAGAACTAGTTGTATGTAGTAATTTTATGTATAAGTTGTACGTATTAGTAAGTATATAGTTGCATGTACTAGTTATATTTACTAGGTGTATGTACTAGAAACAATCTGTGTTTACTAGTTTTATGTACTAGTTGTATTTGCTAGTTGTGTGTAGTTGTATGTACAAGTTGTATGTACTAGTTGTATGTACCAGCTGTGTGTACTAGTTGTATGTACTAATTTAATGTTCTAGTAACAATCTGTATTTGCTAGTTGTATGTACTAGTTGTATTTGCTAGTTGTGTATAGTTGCATGTACAAGTTGTATGTACTAGTTTTGTGTAATTGTTGTATGTACTTGTTATATGTACTAGTTGTTTGTACTAGCTGTATGTACTAGTTATATGTACTAGTTTTATGTACTAGTTGTATGTACTAATTGTACGTACTAGTACCTAGTTGTATGTTCTAATTGTATGTACTCGTACAATGTACTAGTTGTAAGTACTAGTTGTGTGCAATTGTTGTAACTACTAGTTATATGTACTAGTTGTATGTACAAATTGAATGTATTGGTTGTATGTACTAGTAAGTATATAGTTGCATGTACTAGTTGTTTTTACTAGGTGTATGTTCTAGTAGCAAACTCTATTTACTAGTTGTATTTACTAGTTGTATGTACTGGTAACTAGTTGTATGTACTAGTTCTGTCTACTAGTTTTATGTACTAACTGCATGTACTAGCTGTATATATTAGTTGTATGTACTAGTTATTCGAACTAGTTGTATGTAGTTATATTTACTAGTTGTAGTTACTAGTTTTATGTACTAGGTGTATGTATTAGTTGTATGTACAAGTAACTAGATATATGTACTACTTGTATGTACTAGTTCTATGTACTAACTGTATGTACTAGTTGTATGTACTAGTTGTATGCACTAGTTATTTGAACTTGTTGTATGAACTAGTTGTATGTACTAGTTGTACATATGTTCAAGTTAGTAGTTGTATGTACATAGATATATGGAAAAGTTATATGTACTAGTTGTATGTAGTAGCTGTATTAACTAGTTGTATTTACTAATTGAATGTTCTTGTAACAATCTGTATTTACTTGTTGTATGTACTAGTTGTATGTACTAGTTGTGTGTAATTATTGTATGTACTTTTTATATGCACTTGTTGTAGATACTAATTGTATGTGCTAGTTGCATGTACTATTAAGTAGTTGCAGGAACTAGTTATATGTACTAGTTGTGTGTAATTGTTGTAACTACTAGTTATATGTACTAGTTGTATGTTCTAATTGAATGTATTAGTTGTATGTACTAGTAAGTATATAGTTGCATGTTCTAGTTGTTTTTACTAGGTGTATGTTCTAGTAACAATCTGTATTTATTGTTTGTATGAACTAGTTGAATGTACTAGTTGTATGAACTAGTTCTGTGTACTAGTTTTATGTACTAACGGTATGTACTAGTTGGATGTACTAGTTGTCTGTAATTTTTGTATCTACTTATTATATTTACTAGTGTAGTTACTAGTTGTATGTACCGCTTGTATGTGCTATTTGTATGTACCTGCTGTATGTTCTAGTTTTATGTACTAGATACAAGTTGTATACACTTGTTGTATGTACTAGTTATATATACTAATTGTATGTTCTAATGGTGCACAATTGTTGTATGTACTAGTTATATGTACTAGTTATATGTACTGGTTATATGTACTAGTTATATGGCATAGTTGTTGTACTAGTTGTATGTACTAGTTGTATGGACTAGCTGTATGTTTTAGCAAGTAGTTGTATGTACTAGTTATATATACTAGTTGTATGCACTAGCTGTATGTAATAGCTGTATGTACTAATTGTATGAATAATCAATGTGATAAACAAACCACAAGTAATAATCAATCATAAAGAGGGAAAAACACGAAAGAAGCAATTGTAGGGAATCGAACCCAGGACAGCTGGTTATGACCACCAGTTGCTCTGCCACTGAGCTACAACTGCCACAGCAATGCCCCCTCATGCTCTCCCTCTTAAGCTAACTACAACTAATAATTGGTGTACATTCTTAATCAGTGGTGATTCTATGTATATACTATTAAAAATCTTTATTTACTAGTTGTATGTTCTAGTTGTATTTGCTAGTTGTATGTAGTTATATGTACTAGTTGTATGTACTAGTTGTGTGTAATTGTTATATGTACTAGTTATACATACTAGTTGTATGAACTAGCTGTATGTACTAATTGTATGTACTGATTGAATGTTCTATGAACAATCTGTATTTACTAGTTGTATGTACTAGTTGTATTTGCTAGTTGTGTGTAGTTGTATGCACAAGTTGTAAGAACTAGTTGTGTGTAATTATATGGACAACTTGCATGTACTATAGTTCTATTAAAGTTTTGTATGTACTAGTTATACTTACTAGTTGTAGTTACTAGTTGTATGTACTAGTTGTATGTACTAGTAACTAAATATAAGAACTAGTTGTATGTACTATAGCTAGTTCTATGTACTAATTGTATGTACTAGTTGTATGTACTAGTTGTACATATGCTCTAGTTAGTATTTGTAGGTATTAGATATACGGACTAGTTGTATGAACTAGTTGTATGTACTAATTGAATGGTCTAGTAACAATCTGTATTTAGTAGTTGTATGTCCTAGTTGTATTTGCTAGTTGTGTGTAGTTGTATGTACAAGTTGTATGTACTAGTTGTGTGTAATTTTTGTATGTACTTTTTATATGTAGTAGTTGTAGATACTAACTGTATTTACTAGTTGTATGTACTAGAAAATAGTTGCATGAACTAGTTATATGTACTAGTTGTATGTCCTAGTTGTATTTGCTAGTTGTGTGTAGTTGTATGTACAAGTTGTATGTACTAGTTGTGTGTAATTTTTGTATGTACTTTTTATATGTAGTAGTTGTAGATACTAACTGTATTTACTAGTTGTATGTACTAGAAAATAGTTGCATGAACTAGTTATATGTACTAGTTGTATGTACTAGTAGTATGAACTAAGTTTATATACTAGTAACAATCTGTATTTACTTGTTTAATGTACTAATTGTATGTACTGGTTGTATGTACTAGTTGTGTGTAATTGTGATATGTACTAGTTGTGTGTAATGTTTGTAACTACTAGTTATATGTACTAGTTGTATGTACTAGTTGTATGTACTAGTTGTATGTACTAGTTATTTGTACTTGTTGTTTGTACTAGTTGTATGTACTAGTTGTACAGATGTTCTAGTTAGTAGTTGTATGTACTAGTTATATGGTCTAGTTGTATGTACTAGTTGTATGTACTAAATGTATGTACTAGGAACAATCTGTATTTACAAGTTGTATGTACTAGTTGTATGTACTATTAAGTAGTTGCATGTACTAGTTGTGTGTACTAGTTGTATGTCCTAGTTGTATGTACTAGTTGTATGTACTAGTTGTATGTACTAGTTGTATGTACTAGTTATTTGTACTTGTTGTTTGTACTAGTTGTATGTTCTAGTTGTACAGATGTTCTAGTTAGTAGTTGTATGTACTAGTTATATGGTCTAGTTGTATGTACTAGTTGTATGTACTAAATGTATGTACTAGTAACAATCTGTATTTACAAGTTGTATGTACTAGTTGTATGTACTATTAAGTAGTTGCATGTACTAGTTATATGTACTAGTTGTATGTCCTAGTTGTATGTACTAGTTGTATGTACTAGTTGTATGAACTTAAGAAATTTAAGAGGGCCAAGTGACTGTACAATATTAGAATTACAATCAAGTATTAGCTACACATGCAGTGCAAGTTACAAATTTAAAGAGATCTAAGTGACCCCTAGGATAATCAGTATTTTAAACAGTACAAAACTTTAGTCACACTAGTACTCTTGCAGGCTTTGAAATCCTCAACTACTGCATAGGGAGTAATAGTTGATACAGATCATCCAATTGCAAGGTAGAACACATGGCCTACCAATTACCTTTTCACACCTTAGTATAGACTGAAGAAGATGCATCTGCTTGCCATATATCAACAAAGGTTCCAGTATTAAAGGAGTCTCAGCTAATAACCACAGCAGATTTGATTTGCCTTGTGAGGGAGCTAAGAACACCGTTGTTGGTTGCATGCATTCGCATAATCAACAGGGTTAGAGACCATTTTTTAACTTGTACACAAGGGACATAACATACGTATATAAAGGCCTTGGCCTTTTTTGTCCTTGTGTACAAGTTACAAAATGGTCTCTAACCCTGTTAACTATGCGAATGCATGCAACCAACATCGGTGTTCTTAGCTCCCTCACAAGGCAAATCAAATCTGCTGTGGTTATTAGCTGAGACTCCTTTAATACTGGAACCTTTGTTGATATATGGCAAGCAGATGCATCTTCTTCAGTCTATACTAAGGTGTGAAAAGGTAATTGGTAGGCCATGTGTTCTACCTTGCAATTGGATGATCTGTATCAACTATTACTCCCTATGCAGTAGTTGAGGATTTCAAAGCCTGCAAGAGTACTAGTGTGACTAAAGTTTTGTACTGTTTAAAATACTGATTATCCTAGGGGTCACTTGGATCTCTTTAAATTTGTAACTTGCACTGCATGTGTAGCTAATACTTGATTGTAATTTTAATATTGTACAGTCACTTGGCCCTCTTAAATTTGTAACTTATACTGTGTAGTACTTGATTGTAATTTTAATATTGCCAGTAATGTTCACTGTGTAGTGTACTTGAGTGTAATTAGCCTTCACTATACTTAAGACATTCACTATGAGCAATTTCGGTATGAGATTCTACTGTACACATGGAAAAGGTACACACATGGATAAGAATAAAGCCTTGTTGAACATCAGCAACATAAATTTACCAATTCTGGACGTTTCAACCCGGAGGTCTTCATCAGTAATACAGAAATGGGAATATCAAGTAGGAAATTAGTAAATTCATGTTGCTGATGCTCAACGAGGCTTTATTCTCATAATGATGGCAATAAACACTCCTAATTCTTACACATGGACAAGTAAAAATGTAAGAAGAGAAGAGAGAGCTATACGGTCGACTAAACGATTTCCTTTTGCATCAATATAAGGACAATTCTGCCTCAAACTTAACGGAAACGTACACAAATACCCTTTATCTAACCTTCACTACAACTCGTTCATTCCGTACCTCCTTCTCGTAGGAGAGCGTCGACTTGTCATAGCCGTTCTCGAAAGGATGATCTTCTTTTGCAACGAGCCCTGACGTTTTCCCAACGTTACATGATAATCAATTAAATATGTACCGAGCGACATACGAGGTGTTGGTGACACACTAGGGAAACATCATAAAACATCACCAGATTGCGCAATCGTAAACTTGCATTCTTCATTATATCTTGATTGTTTTGCAATTTTAATTAAGCAAAACTTGGCCAGACGTTTGTCATACACATGTACCATGATATATGTCGGTTTCACAGTGATCTGACCCATTGATAATTTTTATTAATATAACACTTGGTTTCAATATGAATTTCATATAGGTTTTCTATAGTCCTATGGCATTTTATATGCAGACTTTGTTCTCCGTTTTCTACCAAATCGAGACCTAAATAAAAAATCCCTTAATTAAAAATGAGTTTTATACCCTAAACTTTATGAGACTATGCCCAATCTGTTGCTAGGTCCTTTCCTGGAGTCAAATGAATTATTTATATTATATTATATTATATTAGATTACCTTAGTATATTGTAACCTGTACTGTATATATTACAATAGATAAAAATATATATATATAATTGTCTTTGTGTAGGAATAAGGAGTGCTATATTAAGCATGTTTAAATACAATCAAGTACTACACAGTGCAAGTTACAAATATACACACGGATGCAAGTGACACCCAAGATAATCACACTGAGGTATATGATATAATACAGATGCAAATGACTCCCAAAATAATCACAATCAGGTATATTAAACGCTACAATTAAGACTTTAGCCACACTGAAATTCTCAACTGCTGCATACAGAGTAGTAGTCTCTACAGATCATATAAGGTTAAACGCATGGCCTTCCAATTACCTTTCCCACCTTAGACTGAAGATGACGCATCTGCATGCCATTATCAGCAAAAATTCCAGTCTCATGCTGGGGGTCTCAGCCAATAATCACCGCAGATTTGAGTTGCCTTGAGTGTGAGCTAGGAGTACCGTTGGCTGCTTGCATGCATTCACATAAACAACAGGGTGAGAGACAATTTGGTAACTTGCACACAAGGGACATTTTTTATGAAATAAATTAAAGGCCCCAGCCTTTATGTCCCTTGGCCAAACGTTTGCTTTACACATGTACCATGATATTTGTTGGTTTCACAGTTATCTGACAAATTGAAATTTTAAATAAATATAACGCGTGGTTTCAAAATAAATTTTCCATAGGTTTTCTATAGTCCTATGGCCTTTTATATGCAGACTTTGTCCTCCGTTTTCTAACAAACAGAGGCCTAAATAAAAAATCCCTTCTTTTGAAATGAGTTTTATACCTTATACTTTATGATGATATGCCCACTTTGTTTCTAAGTCCTTTCTTGGAGCCACATGAATTATTTAATTACATTATTTATTTATTTATATTAAAATCACACTGATGTATATAATATAATACGGATGCAAATGACTCCCAAAATAATCACTATCAGGTATATTAAAGACTTTAGCCATGTGAAGTTTTACTATGGTCGTCTAAACGAATTTATTTTACATCAGTATTAAGCAATAATTCTGGCTTAAACTTAACATGAAGGTATACAAATACGCTTTATCTAACCTTCACTACAACTTGCTTATTCCCTAGCTCCTTCATGTAGGTGAGCATCGACTTGTCATAGCCGTTCACGAAAAGGATGATCTTCTTTAGCAACGAGGCGGTGACGTTTTTGCAACGTCCCAAGATTCACTAAATGTGTACGGAGTGACATACAAGAGGTGTTGGTGACGTACTAGAGAACCATCATAATACATCATCAGATTACGCAATCGTAACCTTGAATTCTTTATTTTTCTCTTGATTATTTTGCTCATTTAATTAGGCGAACCTTCGCCAGACCTTCCCTATGCACATGTACCATGATATATGTTGGTTTCACAGTTATCTGACAAATTGAAAATTTTTATTAATATAACACTTGGTTTGAATATAATTTTCCATAGGTTTTCTATAGTCCTATGGCATTTTATATGCAGACTTTATCCTCCGTTTTCTAACAAACGGAGGCCTAAATAAGAAATCCCTTCTTTTAAAACGAGTTTTATACCTTATACTTTATGATGATATGCCCATTTTGTTTCTAGATCCCTTCTTGGAGCCATATGAATTATTTAATTTATTATTTAATTATTTAGATTACCTTAGTACGCTAGTGGAACATGTCAACACTTCCTCAAATTTTCAAAAAAACTCACTAACTAAGACTCTTTTTTAATTTATTCTATTTTACTTTAGAAACATCGTATCGTTAAACAAATTATATAGAATTGAAGCGCTATTCTTTCTTAATATTTTGGCTACAACAGCATCACGATTGCAGGCTTAAAGGAGAAGGGAAGCGGCCGTAAGTGAGAGGTGCCAAATCGGCAAAAACGTTTTACCAGACAGTGGAAAATACGAAAATAGAATAAATGGTGACACCAATCTATGAAGGATAATGATATCTAACGATTGTATGTATACTCCTTTTAAATTCCCTTTAGTTTTTGAAGTATAATCGAAAACGTGTTTTCTTACCTTAAGGCTGTTACTTACTGAAGAGATTGATGTCAAAAAATGGTTTGATATACAATCCTACACTGTCTGGTAATCGGTTCGTTTTCCATTTGTCTCTTCTCCTTCGAATAACGGTATTGTCACGTGACAGTCAGCCTAATACTAGTAGTATTGCCAAGCCGTCATACAATGACGTCTATGACGTTGCATATGCACCCAAATATTTGGTACAAACATTAGACTTCCGAAGTTGATATGTCAAGTATGGCTTCTCGGTAGCGCCCCTTGATCGAAGTTTTTTGTTGTCGTAAGAGGTAAGTGAAAACAGTAAGCATATTGCATGTCTACTAATATCTATGTAATTATCAATGGCGAGATTGTATGAACAATTAACGAAGTATAATCAAAAGAAAATAGAATGTTTCGGTCACGGATAGGCCTTACTTCCTCAGCTATTATACGACGTTAATAATAGCTGAGGAATTAAGGCTTACGTGACCGAAAAGTTCTATTCTTCTTTTGATTAATAACGTAGTATAATCAAAAGAAAAACGTTCTATTCTTCTTTTGATTATTAGCGTAGTATAATCAAAAGAAAATAGAACGTTTCGGTCATGAAGGCCTTTATTGGCCTTCCTCCGCTATACTATCATAAGTTTTCACAATTGATAATTTAACATCGATAACGAGTAGTGATGCCTCGTGACGTTTCAGTGGCTGTTGCTCCACTTCACGCGCAGGTCACATGCTAGAGACACTTCCGCCTGGAATGTGACACCTCTGTAGGCGCTAATATAACGTTTACAAAAATCGGAAATTCGTAGACATGTTCCACATGCGTACATTGTAACTTGCACTGTATATATATCTGTCCAGAAATGGCGGACGCTTTCCTAGTTTAATGCCTAAAAATATATGCTCTAATAAAATAAAAACCATAGCTACTGTGTGCGGATAGTTAATATTAAAAGTGTAATATGCAGCCAGTAAAGACAGGACTGCATCTGAAGATACCTCAAAAAGAGGTATTTTATCTACTGATAAAAAGACTTGCTTGCCACGGACAAGCAGACAAGGAGTTTCTGCACACTGCAGGGCTGCTGCTTCACCCAAAGGTAGGTTTTCCTGTATATGAGAAATATTACAAAATTCACTTTTATATAACTATATTATCAAAAAAAGAAAAAAGAAAAAAGAAAAAAGAAAAAAGAGAAAAAGAAAAAAAGAAAAAATGTATATAGGACTCACAGGGACATCCAAAAGAAGTAGATCCAGTGTTGACGGCATCTGGTGGTTTCTTGTGGCAAGCAGCATGCCCAAACTCTTGAGAGATTTAACTTCATCTATAAAATGAATGTATGTGTATATTATTTGATACACTGTATATTCAAAAGTTTGTTAATTCAAAGGATTCATTATTTCATAGAAATTTGTTTTCATTTTTCCCTGTTATTAATTAATAAAACTTGCTAAAATCTATAGGAATTTTTAATTACTTCGCATAGAGTCTCATTGTAACTGCAGAATAGCCTATAAAAACTCTGAGTGACAACAGAATAACATGCAGATAGAGACTCTTAGTTACAGAAGAATAGCCTATAGAGATTCTTAGTTAAAGCAGAATAGCCAATGGAGACTCTTATATTAACAGCTGAATAGCCAATATATAGATCTGTTTATTTTTCTTTTTTCTTAATTTTACAGAACTATATATATTTAGCATACTATTCTCCAGGGTGCTGCTAGCCTGCAAAATTTTTGATTCTTTTCCAGCCAATTCCAATATACTACTTCTCCACTTGGGCCAATTGTCTACCTTCAACTTCCCTTCAGAGAGAAGGTGAAACTCATATAGAACCTGCAGAGAAAAGATGGCAGTAAATTTCTGACATCATTAATTTCATAATAATATTAACTTACATATTCCCTTTCACTTAGGAAAGTATATCTTTCCTGGATTTGGAGGACATCCCAGTTATTTTGCTGCAGTTCCCCTCTTCTTATTCTCCAGGAAAGAGACATCAATTTCTTGACTACCTGACTGTCTATATCTGTTTTGGAGAAATACTTCCTTAGTGCTGCCTGATTATTAGTGGCTGCCTGAGGCAGCCCTTTATTTTGTTTTCATTTGCCGATTATGTTGTATGGCTTCATGTTACGGAAAGATATATATATATATATATATATATATATATCTATATATATAATACGGGTTCATATGCAACTATTATAACACTTATTTTATACGTCGATATATGTATAATACGAGTTCATACGTAACTCTTGTTACACTTAATTTATATGTCAATACATTGTTTTTGCAAATGGCGGCGTTCAGGAAGCTTTAGTTAACGAAGCTGTTCCATCATTATTTATAAAGTTCAGGACACTTTAGCGTCCTCAATCGTTAGTATTACGAATATATATATATTAAATCCCAACGATGCGGCCAAGTAGTTCGAGTTAATTCGGGGGGCGGCAGCCCCACAAGTTTTTAAACTCGAACTACTTGTTTTAATTAGACAGTTTATCTTCACCATGTAAAACCTATATTAAACATTTTTTATTTTACACTGATACTAGTTTGACGTGAATAGATTGTCATATAATTAAAATTAAATTAATTATTTAACTTACTATTTCTGTAAGCAAGGATTGCTTCTTAGGATCCGATGACTTTATCCTCTTGGAAGGAGGTAATTCATGAACATCTTCATTAATCTCCTTTTTCACCTTTTTAGGGCCCTCTATTGTATTCCTTGAAGCTAGACCTTATGGCTTCAGATATTCCAACCTACATACGCTAGTGGAACATGTCCATACTTCCGGAAATTTTTGATAAAAGTCGCTAACTAACACTCTTTTTTTATTTATTCTATTTTACTTTAGAAACATCGTATCACTAAACAAATTATATAGAATTGAAGCGCTATTCATTCCTAATATTTTGGCTACAAGAGTGTCACGATATGCAGGCTTAAAGGCGAACGTAAGCGGCCGTAAGTGATAGGTGCCAAATTGCCAAAAATGTTTTATTAGACAGTGGAAAATACGAATATAGAATAAATGGTGACACCAACCTATGAAGGATAATGATATCTAACGATGGTATGTATATCCTTTTAAATTCCCTTTAGTTTTTGAATTATAATCGAAAACGTATTTTCGTACCTTTATCAGGCCCCTCTAGTACTTAATATCTCATTTAAACAAGGGAATATTCCAGGAGTATACATACAACGTTTAGGCTGTTACTTACTGAAGAGATTGATGTCAAAAAATGGTTTGATATACAATTCTCCACTGTCTAATAATCGGTTCGTTTTCCATTTGTCTCTTCTCCTTCGAGTAATGGTATTGTCACGTGATTGTGAGCCAAAATTAGTAGTATAGCTTAGCCATCATACCATGACCTCTTATGACATTTAATATGCACCCAAATATTTGGTACAAACATTAGACTTTCGAAGTTGATATGTCAAGTAAGGCTTCTCGGTAGCGGTACAGTTTCTTTGATCGGAGTTTATTGTTGTTGTAAGAGGTAAGTGGAAACAGTAAGCATATTGCATGTCTATGTAATTATCAATGGCGAAAATGTATGAGCAATTAACAAAGTATAATCAAAAGAAAATAGAATGTTTCGATCACGTAAGCCTTAATTCCTCAGCTATTATAATACATTAATAATAGCTGAGGAATTTAGGCTTACGTGACAGAAACGTTGTATTCTTTTTTTGATTATTAACGTAGTATAATCAAAAGAAAAACGTTCTATTCTTCTTTTGATTATTAACGTAATATAATCAAAAGAAAAATAGATCGTTTCGGTCACGTAGGCCTTTATTGGCCTTCCTCCGTCGTTGGCCTTCCTCCACTATACTATATAAATTGCTCATAAGTTTTCACAATTGATAATTTAACATCGTAACGACTAGTGATGACTCTTGACATTTCAGTGGCTAGTGCTCCGCTTCACGCGCAGGTCACATGCTAGAGACACTTCCGCCTGGAATGTGACACCTCTGAAAGGCTAATATGACGATTTACAAAATTCGGAAATTTGTGGACATGTTACACATGCATATGACAAATGCATGAGACCTGTGACCAATGGTTTAATAGATATATATATCATGGACTTACTGCAGAGTTTGAACCAGGAGTTTTTAGATGAGGGTATTTCTCAATAACCTCAAGGGCAACCCTGTTCCTTTCTTCTCTTGCAGGGTGGCTCTTGAAGCTATACATTGTCCTGGCAACTCCACTCACTAGTTCTCTGAAAGCTTTCGCAGTAAAACATTCCTGTTTTAAAAGCATTTCAACCTCCAATGAAAACTTTGGGAATGGGAATGGGTCTGGGATCTCCCTTTCTTCCTCGTCCAGAATCACCAAGGTTTTTGTTGGCATCAATCAAAATATTACAGAAAATATATTTAATTTTTTGGAATTTGGAAAGGCAATTCTTTCTTCTGCCTGCATATAAGTCACCTTAGGGAATTGATTTTCTTTGTCATCATGTGTTTTGGAAGCTGCAGGTTTCACACCTTGAAAGTTATCCTGCATAACAAAGCTAAGATTATATCCATTCATGCAGAAAGTCTGAAGAATTATGTTACTCTACATGTATAATCTCTAATGCATGCATAGTTAAAACTTTAAATTATTATCAATTGTTTTCACCTTAGGTTCAGTGTCATCCCTTTCTTCTTAATTGAACATGCTCAATTTTTGCTCTAAACTCTCAGGCTGATCTTCCACAGAGATCGCTGGGGTTACTAAGATCTTTGACCCAGTGATTAAGTTTTCACAGTCTTTGTCTATGTACACCTGCCATTCTTCAGAGAAAATACTAAAGCTAACTTAGTTTTATAAAGAAAAATCAATATACATGCATTTTTAGGGAACATCTAAGTCTAAATTACTATATATTTTCCCTACCTTTGAGTTTGATCCAAATGCTTCCTTAATTGCTGATGTAAAATTATCTACAACATTCCCTTTCTCTGATATTGTTACTGGTCTCTTTCTGTCTCCAAAAATTAAAAGGATCTTTATTGTGATTTTAGGCAATCTTTCAATCTATAAGGCTTACAAACTGCATACACTGTTACTACTGTGGTTACTATGGCGATGTACATTCCATTACAGTTAACACTTTGCCACATTGGAATTTCTCACCATAGTTGCCTTAGCTGATATATTTTGAGAATAAGTTATAGAGAGTCTATCATCATTCAGTGAATCAGATGTATGTATGCCCCTATTGTAAGCTCTTTAAAGCTAAAGCCCTGCTTACAGTTCTCAATTATTTGAGGATTCATGAAAATGAGCCAAGATTTACAGTAACCTGTGGTGTTAATGAATGTCAAAAGCCTATTCCATTGTTGAGTCCCTTAAGAAGCATCTTTATAGAAACCACAGGGATATATTTCAGCTAAGTCATGTTCAAGATGTCATTAGGGAGGAGGAAGATAGTACACATACATGGCAATGCTCAGAGGATGACTGTGAAAGTGTGGAATCTGATTTGTTTGTTGCTGAAGAAGATAATCCTATAGATAGATTTGACAGGGCAAAGGCCTTATTTATAATTAATATAAGGGAGGAAAGACACTTACCTCAGGTTGGCTTGATTATATATACATTTATTGTTGCATGTGCACTGCTATACAGCATATTTGAAAAGTATGTATATAGTATAAAACTGTATCCATTTAGAGCACAGTTGACCAACTTCTTCACAATGTAACATCTTTTTTCAATCTAACACCTGAGTATGTGAAGACTCAAGTTATTGATGTGCTTCAGGATGGCTGTAGTGAGGATGTGAAATCCCAGGTGGAAGATATATTTGTAGACCCAACTATATCATCCCCTTTCAAAGATTTGAATAGTGAAAACAAGCAATCAAAGTTCTTTTCAAAACATTTTGGACTGTTGGTCAGTGTAATATATATTATACATGCATGAGCATCTAATTGCACCTTAATAAAAATGCAGGAGCCAACTGAAAGACGTTTGGGGTATAATTTTAAGACCTTTTATAAGAATGGGAGGTCAATTATGAAGAGAGTTTGGGACTGTAGCTATGAAGTTGATCTCATTGATTCATTGCAAGCCTTAATGAATAACAAAAAATGCATCACAAGTAAGTACCAGTTAATTCATTATAAATTTTTTCTCAATTATATAATTAAGATGGTGTTATGAAAAAGATAGAAATTTGCATTATTAAAGGTCCTGACTCACCACAAGTCATTAAACAAAAAGCTGCGTGACCTCTGTGACGGCTTGCATTTCTCCACCAACCCACTCCTCAAAGCCAACAATGATGCTCTCCAAATCCAACTCTACTATGATGACGTTGAAATTTGCAATCCCCTTGGGTCAAAAAGTAGAATCCATAAGTTAGGTAGGTTCAAAACTATTTAATATCAAGTTACATACTTCATGTATTCCTGTATACATATAGTAGGTTTTACTATACTCTGACAAATATCAACCCAGAGTTCAGATCTACTATGACAAGTATACAGCTGGTCACTGCTGTGAAGCATACCTACATTAAAAAGTATGGAATAGACACCATCCTTGAGTCATTTGCGTACATAACGAAGGAATTGGAAGGGGTATTTGTATGTATATACATAATACATTCTCATGGTTGCAATTGTAATACATTTCATTGGAGGGAGTTGAATTTATGATCAACGGAGGGAAAAAAGGCTGTTTGGTACATTAGTTGCTGTTTCAGCAGACAATCTGGCCAGTCAGTCACTTGGAGGATTTATTGGCCTGCAGTCTGCTCTAAGAAAGTGCCGGTTTTGTTTGGCTGAAGAAAGAGATATTAACTACAAGGTATGAAGCAGATCAATTAAGGATTCACCTTTATACAAGTTAACTTGGCATGTATATTTGTGTTGAACAGTTCATTACAGAAGAGTTACAGCCTAGGACAACAATAAATCACAAAGAGTAATGCAGTGCACTGGCTCTGGAAGACCTAAGAGGTCACATTGCAACCCCCTATGGTGTTTCAAGGGATTCTATTTTGAATTCCTTGAAGTATTTCATGTTGTTAGTGGCCTGCCACCATACATCATGCATGATGTGCTTGAAGGAGCCCTACCTTGGGAGCTGAAGCTCATGCTTAAGTGTTTAATTGATAAACGATACCTAACCCTGGAGCAATTAAACTCCAGAATAAAGCTTTTCCCTTATGGAGAGGAAGAGAGAAATAATAAACCTTCAGAAATACTACGAACCAATCTTATTTCAGTAGACACTAGCTTCAGACAATGAGGTAAGTTATACAGTTTGGTCATTATACACTTAAATAATGCACATTGTATATATATGTGACTATGCATGCATGTGTATACAGCCTCACAACTACGGTGCCTTGGAAGATACCTCCCCTTAATTATTGGACATCTGGTTCCTGAAGGCGATGACAATTGGGAGTGTTTTCTTATGCTACCTAATATCATTGATATTGTGTTCTCGCCTTCCATCTCGGAAGTGCAGATTTTCCACTTGAGACTTATGATCAAGGTATGTATGTTACCTACATATATATGCATCTTGCTTGAAGATGTTCTTTAACCCTGTGATACTGTAGATCCAACATTCAACATTCAAATTATTGTATCCTAATCGCTCTACCATCCCCAAAATGCACTATATGGTATATTATCCTGACATTATTGAGGAGTAAGTTATGACATAGAGCCTACTAAGAGCTCAGATAAATGTTGCTAAATGTTAATACTTATGGCTTCATTTTGATTGTTATACACCAATATTTCAAGAAGTTGGCACAGACTTTAGGCAGCTATATCAATATCCCCAAGTCCTTGGCCAAAAGACACCAAAGGCTGGCCTGTTACCAACTAATGGGTCCAATCTTCAGATCAAAGCACGAAGTTAGGGGAGGTGTGTACTTTCATCAGCAAATATTAGCCTAATTACGAATATGAAAATTATAGATCATTTTTCTTATATAATATGCAGAATCACCAGTTGACGAGGACAGTGAGGAAGTTGAATTAGTGAGGCAGCATTCAAAATACTTCCCCTTTTCCCAGTAAGTATATAGCTAATTTTCCACTTCCTTAAGCATTTACCTTTAATTGAAAGAGTATATTATGGTTATGTTAATTATAGGGTAAAAAGCGTTCAAGTGCGTCAAATTCACTTTCGCCCCACAAAGATTGTGGTTATGGCAGATAAACAGGATAATTCCTCAGTATTTGGCGAAATAGTAAAGATTGCGAAAGATTCAGTCAATGATGTCTTCTTGATTATTAAATGCTTAGAATCTACCTACCTACCTCATTATCATTCTTTTCATTTGCAAAATGTTGATAGCCCTGTCTTATGTATATTTAATTGAACTCTCTTTTAGATTATCATTGCATGACTATACACAAACTGTCAGACAAACTTATAATTATTCCAAAGTATGCACTTTTTTAATTGTAATATATTAATTCAAAAATGGCTTTTCTAAAAGCCCACACTTGCAAAAGGATTTTGCTATGCACACACTGAAGTATCCATTCACACAAACATATCCTTTACTCACCTTCAATTGTGTACCCTTGTATGGCTTTTGTCCTTGTAAGGCTTCTTATAGATTAACATGGAGAGTTTCACAATGGTGAATAAGCCATTACTTTGCAAAAGAGTGATTTTGACCCCATCCTAGCTGATGAGTCCTGGTATTGGGCGAAACAAGTGTTGAAGCTTGTTCTATGAATAGGGTACATGACATATTGAAAAGAAAACTTTCAAGGTCAAGATGTAGTTTATATGGCTTCAAGACATAATTAAGATGACTAATCTCAAGTCAACTCCATCATTAAACACACATGGCCAATCCATATTAGGACTTTCAGGTTAATGTGAACATTATAATAGAGTTGCACTTAAGGTGGCGAGTTAGTGGTATGTAATATTTATGCATGGTTGTATAATCTCAAATCAACTCCCCTTTAGTGTATATGGAACCAATCCAATGATGTATATAAAAGTTCAATTGCAAGATGTGTAAATGTGACTTGCATTTATAAGTGTGAATTAAGAAACCCTAAGAAAGTGCTACACAAAATAGTCTAAACTAAACTTGCTGTTGAAGAATGGATTCTGAAGTTCAAGTGGTTCCTGAGGTTTCAGTAGACAGGCCTATTCAAGTGGGTTTTAATTATACAGGTATAGGTAATTAAACAAAAAATTGATGTCTATACTATATGTATTATTCTGTAGAAAAAGCCTACCCTAGATCAGGTTGTTCCTGATCCATCAAGCCATCAGTTCACTGTTCTCTTGATTAGGCATGGGCAGTGTAATACATATACAGGAGGACGTACTGATTTAGGTAAGGAGCAGGCTGCTAAGACGGGGGAGTTTTTAGCTAGTAGTATAGACACCAATAAAATGGTGTCTCTAGAGTTTTCCCCCTTCAAAGAGCTGAAAAAAAGGCAAAGATAATTCAAGGATTTCTTAAAATAAGGTTTCCCTGTTACACAAAAAAATTAACAGAAGATTCCCCTGTAAGTAACCTTTATGTCAATTAACATATAACATTGCAATCATCCTTATAATCTAATTCATTAATTATTGTGAACAGAACAGCAGATCTGATAAAGACAGATTTCAATCTGCCTGGGATTAAATTTATGCCGAAGGGAAAGACCCTAATTTAAAGGGGAAAATCAAAGTAATAGTGTACCACAAATATGTTATTAGGCATATTTTAAAACAGTAAGTCATTAAACTACAAGTATTACTCTGTTACTACTAACATATGAATGATTCCATAGGGCTTCAAAACACAGTTACAGAAGCCATAGTGATAGCAAACTTTGGCACTGTGGAATTGCCAAAATTGCTTTAAACAGCAATAGGGAGACAGAAGTGTTTAACAGCAGCTGTGAACACTTCTGCAGTTAACATTTATGCACAGACACTAACTATCATTCATAAGTGTGCTGTACATTTCGAATTGATTTTAATGAATGCAACATAATCAACTTAGGACTTTGGCTTGTGGATTATAAAACGATAGTTAGCTGGTTAGGGTGGCTACACCACGAGATGTCAGGTTCCACAAGGTTTAGCCTCGAGAGACCTTGACCTCTTCGGATTCTACTAACTATTGTAGTTAGCGCTACCTTTGTGGTTTTATGGTCTGGCATTTTAGCATTCCAAGCCTGGTACAACCGCTCAGCATACCCCTTTTCCATGGGCTTACTTTCTCGGTAGAGCTCCATGAGGATATTATCCCTCTGAAGGTTCCAGATCACTCCTTGGATCCTTCTCCTTCTAGACACACCTTGCGGTGCATCATTAACCAAATCTAAATCTCGGCTATCAGTTACTTGCAGTACTCCGTCTCCCACCAAGTTCCTTTTGGCTTGGAAGGCAAAAGTTCGACCGGTCTGAGGCAAATGTGGGTATTTGCTCAGCCATTCCCGCTCTTAATGCTTCTGATAGCCACCTCTTTTGGGTTCAGATCGCTCATAGCAATCAATTAGTGCCCTAACCATTTCCTTGGTCCAGAGGGCTGGTTGGCCCGTCATGGGGACCGAAGAAAGGCTATTACATTCAGGTACATTTACCTGTGAGGCACCAGTGGAATCACCTATTCTGGTTGACCCAGGGTTTTCTTCACCACTGGTGCACCTAGGCCACAGGCTGTCTTGAAAATCGTTATTCTCATGACGCAACATAACTCAGTGAAGCTGCCAGACTGGGGGTTAGCCAATGCTGTCAGGGAGGCTGATTTAGCCACAGGATGCCACATGAAAGGCTAAGCACCCTGCTCCGTCGGGGGGTTGAACTGGACAATACCCATCCTCTTGTCAGCTCGGAACCACAACCTCCAATTCCCACGACAGGACTTGCCACCATCTCTGAAAATCAGAGTAAGAGGTTACAGTCAGAAAGCGATGAAGATCGTGCTGCAAGACTTGTCACCCTCTCTGAAAATCAGAGGAAGAGGTTGCAGTCTGAATCGACTAAAAAAGGGGAGTCAAGACTGAGCAGCAGTAACAAATGGAAGAAAACAAGATAGATGAATGAATCTAAACGAAAAAGTACTCTAAGACTGGAGAGAGAAAAAGAGCAAGCAAGATTAAGAATGCAAGTATGGAGGAGGCAAAAACGACTTCTGCAAGTAAAGTGTAACTCCGAAGGAGAAATAACCAGTAGTGTGCCATGTACTAGCATTGTTTCAAATACTAAGGTAAATGTGACCCGCATTAGGTCAGTTTAGGAATCTACTGATGGATTATAGAGTGACAGTTTGAAGGAAGTTCAAAGAGAATCAACCCAAAGTGATGATCCAGTCATGGATGATACTGGTAAGAAAATCTTATCAGCCAAAAGTCTGAAGAGGTGGACATGGAAGTGGGTGGAAGTGTAATTGAGTCTGGTGTTGTTACTGCATCTGCTGTGCAAGTACCAAGACTTGAGATTTCAATACCATCAAAACAAGGTTTAAAGTTGAAAAATAACTTACATAAATTTGAAAAAGCAATTCTTAAGGGGCCGACCCATAAGTGTTTTTCATGTGAAAGGTTGTGCTATGAGCAGTTGGGTGCCCTGTACAGCTGTGAGGTGGCAAATGATCTACTTGCTGTGGTGAATGAATCAGTTCAAGAAAGTATAGAAAGTGTTTGTTTGTGTAACAAGTGCAAGAGTGCTATGGAAAGAAAGAAAATTCCAGCAGGATCACAGTTTAATAAAATAAAAGGACCAGAGGTCCCTTCAGTGTTCATTGGACTAAACACATTAGAGCAGCGTTTGATTTCAAAGCCTACTGTTTTCATGAAAATGGTCATTTTGCCAAGGGGTGGACAAAGGGCTGTTAGAGGCCAGGTAATCAACTCTCCCTCTAATGTTGACCGTGTCATTTCAGAGCTCCCTCATTTACCCAGTGGTGAAGATATTCTTTACATTCAGCAGCCGGACTCTATTCTGATACAATTTACCATACCTGTCGATAATCCAATGTGATCCAAGCTCTGAAATGGTTAAAGCAACATAACCCCTTGTATCGTGACATCACCATCACTAAGATGTCAGAAGACATGTTCAACCATAAAGAAGAAAAAGTCACTGATGGTGAAAATGTGAATGAAGATATTTTAGAAATGGATGAAACAGGAATTGTTAGGTTGGATGCTCTCCAGCCTGTTGTAGAGGCTGTTGACTTAATGCAAGGTAGTATACCAATAGAAAAACAGATACAAAAGTTGCAGATAGTAACAACCACACCACTAAGTGTATTTGAGAATCAAAACGATTTAAAAGTATTGGCTTTTCCGACCCTTTACCCCAATGGTGAAAATGGTTTTGGCACCATCAGAGAAGTCAAAGTTTCACCTCTAGAATATTTTCAAACAAGAATGCTTAGTGATGACTCAAGATGGGCATGTCATCCCGCTTATATATTTTGGGCCTGTAACATTGTAGAAGCCCTGAAGTTGCAGAGCAGCATTTCCATTGCTATGAGGATGCGATCATTCAGAATAGGCCACTGTGAGAAGTCTAACATGGAAACCAACGAGAAGGAGCTACTCACAGCTGGTTTGCTGCAAGAAAGTGTCTGTCAAAGATTGGCAACACAATGCTGACCCATCGTGAGTTGAGTGCCTAGGAGGTAGCATATCGATTGTGTCACTTGTCTTTGAAAGAAAATTCAAGAAAAGTTGTATTCCTTAACACTGCTAGACCAGAAAAGAGAACGGAGTTACTAAAGAGTAGGTCCGAATTCCTTGAATTGGAGGATGATTCCTCTGATATTTTTGCCCCTGGATTCTTTGATATATATGCCTCTAGACCAGACACACCAGAATTTGCAAGCATGAACTTGGCTCACTTTGCAGTGTGGTACGATGCAGATACACGAGGTATTGGGAAAGCTGGAAATTGACCAGCACAGCCTCGAAACCAGTTGCAGAATGACATGGGATGGGTTCGTCTGAGAAGGAAGGAAGCCTGTCTTCGAATCCCAGTACAGACAGTATAAAGTCATGGTGATGACTATTACTACAGTTTGCTGCTACTATACATTCCTTGGAGGAAGGAACCTGAGGATCTGTTGAAAGGTCACTCTTCTGCAATGGAGGCTTTCATTGTACGAGAAGGAGAAATGGTTGTTTGGAATACTCACAATCATGCCTTTGCAGATGAAGTGCAGAAGGCTGTTGTGCAATTACAAGCCTTGGAAGACGATGCCTACCAAGATGTCGTTGCCCCAATGGCACAGCAGCCTCAAAGGGAGGATGCTTCACAACCCTTTATTGAGGCTGAAGGAGGGTTGATGAACCCAGAGCATTTCATGGACCCGGCATGCCTTGATGATGACAACCTGAGTGAAATAGATGAAGAATATATGCTCCTAAATGACAATGATGACAACATTGGAGCTATGAGTAGACACTCCCTTACGGATAGGGAATTTAAACAACTCATTGCAAGTTTGAATACAAAGCAGCGTATTCCATTTGACATTGTTGTGCACTACACTCGTGAGTTGCACAAACACAGAATGAAAATACGCCACAAACCTCCAGAACCATTTCATCTGTTTGTGATAGGTGGAGCAGGCACTGGAAAATCACATGTAATTAGGGCTATTAAAGAGCAAATGGAACGTTCTATGTCAGGGAGTCAAGAGATGCATGCCTGTATGTTGGTGGCACCCACCGGGGTTGCAGCCTTCAACATTGGAGGCCTCACAATCCATAGAGCATTGCGGCTTGAGGTGGAGCATGGCAGAACTGCTCTTCAATTGCGACTGAATGCCCTAGCCCTGCATGACTTGAGGAATCTGTGGCAAGGAGTGCACACCATCATCATTGATGAACTCAGAATGGGGTCTTACCAGATACTGAAGTCGTTCACAGTCGACTGTGTGAGATTTATGGCAATGATGAGATTTTTGGTGGCTTGAATGTCATTGCAGTGGATGACTTGTACCACCTATCTCCATTGAACGGTAGTTTTATATTCAGTTAGAAACTTGGACGCTCATCAGGGTGACTGGCTTCACACCTTTGGAGGGATTTCTTCAAGGTGATTGAACTAGAAGTGAACATGCGTCAGCAGAATGATGCTTCATTCTCCGAGATACTTAATCGGATCAGGACGGGCGTGCGAACCAAAGAAGATGTGAAAGTTCTGCAAACACGTTTGGTTTTGGGTGGGACTGTGGATTTGCTGGCTTCCCCATTTGATACAGCTCTGACATTGTATCCTTGTACAGTAGATGTTGATGGGCTCAATGAAATACAGATAAAAAGCCTAGCAAAGAGCAGTCAAATCTATACTATTGATCCCAAGCATGCAATATTAGGGAGTTGAAGGCAAATTTATGCCAATATAAAATACAATGAGGTTCCCGAATGTCTCATTCCACAAGATGATAAAGACTGTGCTGCACTGCCCTGTAAACTGAAGCTAGCAGTTGGTGCTAGAGTAATGTTGCGACGAAACATTAACTGTGGTGATGGCTTGGTGAATGGTGCCAGAGGAACAATTGTAGGCTTCAAGTGGTCAAGAAATGCAAGGCATCAGAGTATGCCTGGTGAATTACCCACAGAGGTATATGTGAGATTCTTAGATCCCAATGTGGGGAAATTGTCAAAGGTACCAGTTTTCTCGAAGCAACAGGATGTTGTACCAATTCAGCCTATTTCTGCACTTTTCTACGGAAAGGAAGGTACACTCCTGCAGAGAACACAGATTCCCTTGATGCTGTTCTGGGCAGCAACTGTTCACAAGGTGCAAGGATTGTCTCTTGATGCAGCAGTCATGGATTTGGGGAAGGATGTATTTGAACCTGGAATGGTCTATGTAGCTCATAGTCGTGTGCGCACACTGAATGGAGTGGCCCTCCTGAACTTTCAGCCAAAGAAAATGACAGCAAAGAAGAGAGTCCATGAGGAAATGGCAAGGCTACGACACAAATCTGTTCATAGTGGTGAGGAATCAGAAAAAGAGGAGTTAATATCAGGTCATTTTGTCCAGAATTGTAGTCAAAATGAGGAGAAATCAAGTGCTGCAGTAAAGGGGAGTAGTGCTTTGGTACAAAATGACAAGTGCATGTCACAATCTTATTTTAAGATTGCAGATAAAGGGAAACAGGGCAAGGAGCATACATCTGAAACCTTTGGTGGTTGGCAGTCAGTGTGTGCATTCAGACATCCCAATTACATATGTTGACACACTGGTGTTGTCACTGAAAACAACACTTGAAGCTATAGTGACTAGTAACACTTTGAATAGTGAGTCAAGAGTAAGGTGGTCAAAGTGTCATCACAGTGAATTACAGACTATTCTTAAAGTAGTCAATCGTCCTTCCCGGGCAACTTTCAGTAATATGCATCATCAAGTGGATGTTGTAGTAAAAGACAAAGTCTTTCCAGCTTTTACGTCACAGTACAGGCGAGTTTGTACTAAAGGAGGCGGAAATTGTATGTATCATATGCTATCTTTGGCCCTTTGTGGAACAGAGCAGTACATGTGCCACTTGAGATTGGTGACTGCTGATAGCCTCATTGTGCATCAACAACATATGCTAAAAGTGATTCAGCCAACTGCTGGGATACTTCTACCGTTGCAGAGACACGATACTGCTTCAGTTGCTAAAGCAACAGAAGTACAGTGGCTGGAACTACTTCGCAGTTCAATCACTGACAAGTCATGGGGAAACCAATTTCATTCGCATTCACTGGTAATGATTTTGGAGAGGTCCATTTGGTTGTATGGTGTGATGTACAGCAGATGTCTTCAAGATGAAGGAAAGCAGTTCCAACCCATTAAGCAGGATGTCACACCTACTGAATTGCAAGATCTGTTTGAAATGAGAGACAAGAGGTTGAATAACAGCATTTGCTATCGCTCTGATGCAGTCCCAGCAGAGCATGTTCCACTTTTAGGATTTCTGGATGTTCCTTAGGGTTTGCTCCATTTACCACCTTCATGTCACAGTGGGCTCAACTCACTGAAGTATATTTGTAGTTTACGTATAATGTATTTTCTAAGTGTTTGTAAATTTTCTACATCAACAATGTATTTTGATAATAAGTCACACTCTACAGCAATACAGGGTGTTAGAGTTCATATGTACTTTGTAATTTTGAATGTTTTCTATGATTTGTGGTTGGCATTGTCACAGTTATTGTCCTCTTTTATGCTTTATGCTAAGAAGGAAGGATGCATGGAGCAGGCCATTTACAAGCTTTCTGGAAAGTCAACAGTTTCAATTTCTTTAATTGTATACCTCTTTTGGCCTTGACTTACAAAATTCATTGCAAATTTCTAATTGTTCTCACATCATTGCAGGTCACTCCTTACCTTCACAACTAGAAGGAAAAAATATTATAGAAGAAGATACATGTTTTGAATCACTATGAACGCATAACTTAGACCTGCATCCGGGAGACATGAGGAGTGAGCAAGCATTTCATTAGCAAGTCTAACAAGTAAGTGTACATATTATATGATTGCTAATTAACTCGTGCACACTACTGCGAAGTGCTGTTAATATGTAAGTGTATTCTTTTCCTTCAGGTATCCACATATTCCTTCCAACAATTCTGAGAAGTACTGGATGAACATGTTTGGAACCCAAGAAAGAAACCATACCCATACCATATCTGTCATATCTCATTTATTGCACTATTAACTTACAAGTCATTTTAGTGCATACTTCAGTGTTCCTGCAAAACACATTCTGGATAGTACCAAGAGCTAATACTCTTCCCTCACACACTTTTTTCTGTTTCTAATGTACTTATTAATTGATAATTGATCATAGCAGTGTTTAATAGAGTTTACCAATAGGATGAACAAGATTGGTAATAATAAGACCACAGTGACCGAAGGGAGCCAAGTAGTTCGAGTTCATTCAGGGGACGGCAGCCCCACGAGTCTTTTAAATCGAACAATTTGTTTGTATGTACTAGATATATTTACTAGTTGTACTTATTAGTTTTATGTACTGGTTTTATGTTCTAGTTGTATGTACTAGTAACTAGACATATGTACTAGTTGCATGTACTAATTGTACGTACCAGTAACTAGTTGTATATATTAGTTGTATGTACTAGTTGTATGTACAAGCTGAATGGACTAGTTGTTTGACTAGTTTTATGTACTAGTTGTTTAAACTAGTTGTATGTAGTTATATGTACTACTTGTATTTACTAGTTGTGAGTAATGTTTCTATATATTAGTTATATTTACTAGTTATAGTTACTAGTTTTATGTGCTAGTTGTATGTACTAATTGTATGTACTAATTGTATGTACTAGTTGTATGTACTAGCTATATGGACTAGTTGTATGTCATAATTGTTTTTACTTGTGGTATGTACTAGTAAATAATTGCATGTACTAGTTATATGTACTAGTTGTATGTACTAGTTGTATGTCCTAGGTGAATGTAATAATAGTATTTACTAGTTGTATGTTCAAGTTGAACGGACTAGCTGTATGTAGTTAAATGTACTAGATTTAAGTACTATATTGTTGTGTGTAATTGTTGTAACTACTATTAATATGTACTAGTTGTATGTACTAAATGTATGTACTAGTTGTAAGTACTAGTAAGTAGTTGCATGTACTAGTTGTATATACTAGGTGTGTGTTCTAGTAAAAATCTGTATTTACTAGTTGTATGTACTAGTTGTATGTACTAGTTGTATGTAGTTATATGTACTAGTTGTATGCACTAGTTGTATTTACTAGTTGTCGGTAATGTACTAGTTTTATGTACTGGTAGTTTGTAGAAGTTGTATGTACTAGTTTTATGTACTAGAAATTATAAGTATATACTAGTTGTATGTACAAGTTGTTTGAACTGGTTGTATGTAGTTATATGTACTAGTTGTATGTACTAAATGTATATACTAGTTGTAAGTACTAGTAAGTAGTTGCATGTACTAGTTGTATATCCTAGGTGTGTGTTCTAGTAAAAATCTGTATTTACTAGTTGTATGTACTAGTTGTATGTACTAGTTGTATGTAGTTATATGTACTAGTTGTATGCACTAGTTGTATTTACTAGTTGTCGGTAATGTATTAGTTTTATGTACTGGTAGTTTGTAGAAGTTGTATGTGCTAGTTTTATGTACTAGAAATTATCAGTATATACTAGTTGTATGTACAAGTTGTTTGAACTGGTTGTATGTAGTTATATGTAATAGTTGTTTGTACTAGTTGTATGTACTCCTTGTATGTACTAGTAACTAGATGTATGTACTAGTTGGATTTACTAGTTTTATTTACTAGTTTTATGTACTAGTTGTATGTACCTATATGAACTAGTTTTACGTACTTGTTGCGATTAATTGTTGTACGTACTAGTTGTATGTACTAGTTGTATGTACTAGTTCTATGTACAGGTTTTATGTAGTAATTATACGTAGAAGTTTTATGGACTAGTTGTATGTACTAGTAACTATCACTCTATACTTGTTGTATGTGCAAGTTGTTTGAACTAGTTGTGTGTAGTTATATGTACTAGTTGTATGTACTAGTTTTGTGTATTTTTTGTATGTACTAGATATATTTACTAGTTTTGATTACTAGTTTTCTGTACTAGTTGTTGGTACTAGTTGTATGTTCTACTTGTATGTACTAGTAACTAGATGGATGTACTAGTTGTATTTACTAGTCGTATGTACTAGTTGTATGTACTAGGTGTATTAACTAGTAAAAATCTGTATTTACTAGTAGTGAGGACTAGCTCTATGGACTATTGGTATGTAGTTATATGTACTAGTTCTATGTACTAGTTTTATGTACTAGTTTTATATACTAGCTGTATGTACTAGTTGTTTTTACTAGTTTTATGTACTAGTAACTAGATGGATGTACTAGTTGTATTTACTAGTCGTATGTACTAGTTGTATGTACTAGGTGTATTAACTAGTAAACATCTGTATTTACTAGTAGTGAGGACTAGCTGTATGGACTATTGGTATGTAGTTATATGTACTAGTTCTATGTACTAGTTTTATGTACTAGTTTTATATACTAGCTGTATGTACTAGTTGTTTTTACTAGTTTTATGTACTAGTAACTAGTTGTGTGTTCTAGTTGTATGTACTAGTTGTATGTACTAGGTTTATGTATTAGATGTATGTATTGGCTGTATTTACTAGGTGTATGTACTAGTTGCTTGAACTAGTTGCATGTAGTTTTATATACTACTTGTATGTACTAATTGTGTGAAATTAGAGTATGTACTAGTTATATTTACTAGTTGTATTTACTAGTTATATGTACTATTTGTATGCACTAGTTGTATGTGCTAGTAACCGGATATATTTTGTTGTTCTATGTACTAGTTCTATGTACTGGTTGTATGTACTAGTTGTATGCACTGGATATATGTACTTGTTGTATGTACTAGTTGTATGTACTAGATGTATGTAGTAATTTATATACTAATTGTATATACAAATTGTAAGAACTAGTGAGTGGTTGAATGTACTAGTTATATGTAATAGTTGTATGAACTAGATGAATGTGCTAGGTGTATGTACCAGTAACAATCTTTATTTACCAATTGTATGTACTAGTTATATGTACTAGTTGTATGTACTAGTTGTGTGTACCAGTTGTATGTAATAAGAGCTGTATGTACTAGTTGTATATAGTTGTATATGCTACTTGTATTTACTAGTTGTGGGTATTTTTTGCATATATACTAGTTAAATTTACCAATTGTCGTTAGTAGTTCTATGTACTAGTTGAATGTACTGGTAACTAGATATATGTACTAATTGTATGTACTAGCTGTATGTACTAGTTGTATGCACTAATTGTATGTACTAGTTGTATGTCCAAGAAAGTAGTTGCATGTACTAGTTATATGTACTAGTTGTATGTACTAGTTATATTTACTAGGTGTATGTACTAGAAACATTCTGTATTTACTAGTTCTATGGACTAGTTCTATGTGCTAGTTGTATGTAGTTGTATGTACTAGTTGTAAGTACTAGTTGTGTGTAATTTTTGTATCTACTAATTATATTTACTAGTTGTAGTTACTAGTTTTATGTACTAGTTCTATGTAGTAATAACTAGTTGTATATACTACTTGTATGAACTATTTGTATGTGCTATTTTTATGTACTCGTTATATGAACTGGTTATATGTACTAGTTCTATGTCCTAGTTTTAGTACTAGTTGTATGTACTATAAAGTTGTGTACTGGTTGTATGAACTAGTTCTATTTCCTAGTTGTAGTACTAGTTTTATACACTATATAGTTGTATGTACTGGTTGTATGTACTAGTTGTATATACCAGTTGTATGTACTTCTTGTATTTACCAGGTTTATGTACTAGTTGTTTGTAGTTATATATATGTACTAGTTGTTTGTACTTCTTGTATTTACCAGGTTTATGTACTATTTGTATGTAGTTATATATATGTACTAGTTGTTTGTACTAGTTGCGTGCAATTGTGGCATGTACTACTTATATGTACTAGTTGTATGAACTAGTTGTATGTACTAATTGTATGTACTGGGTGTATGTACTAGTAAGTAGTTGTGTGTACTAGTTATATGTACTAGATGTATGAATTTAATTGTACTAGTTTTATGAACTAGTTGGGTGTAATTGTTGTGCGTACTGGTTATATTTACTAGTTGTAGTTACTATATAGTTGTATGTACTAGTTTTATGTTCTAGTTGTATGTACTAGTAATAGTTGCATAATCTAGATATATGTACTAGTTGTATGTACCAGGTGTATTTACTAGGTGTATGTACTAGTAACAATCTGTATTTTATAGTTATATATATATATGTACTAATTGTATGTACTAGTTGTATATAGTTATATGTACTAGTTGTGTGTACTAGTTGTGTGTAATTGTTGTATGTACTTGTTTTATGTACTAGTTGTATGTACTAATTGTATGTTCTAGTTGTATGTATAGTAAGTTGTTGTATGTACTAGATATATGTATTAGGTGTATGTACTAGTTGTATTTACTAGGTGTGTGAACTAGTAACAATCTGAATTTACTAGTTGTATAAATTAATTGTTTGTACTAGTTGTATGTAGTTATATGTACTAATGGTATGTATATACTAGTTGTGTGTAATTGTTGTATGTACTAGTTATATGTACTAGTTGTATGTACTAGCTGTATGTACTAGTTATATGTACTAGTTGTATCAACTAGTTGTTTGTACTAGTTGTATGTATTAGTTGTGTGTTATTAGGGGCTGCCACAGGCAGCCTCCTCTATTGTTTTCATAACGCAATTTATGTATGACTTCATGTTACGGTTATATATATATATATATTGTATACTGTAACTTGTACTGTATATAGTGAACATTACTGGCAATATTAAAATTATAATCAAGTACTAGCTACACATGCAGTTCAAGTTACAAATTTAAAGAGATCCAAGTGACCCCTAGGATAATCCGTATTTCAAACAGTACAAGACTTTAGTCACACTAGTACTCTTGCAGGCTTTGAAATCCTCAACTACTGCATAGAGAGTAGTAGTTGATACAGATCATCCAATTGCAAGGTAGAACACATGGCCTACCAATTACCTTTTCACACCTTAGTATAGATTGAAGATGATGCATCTGTATGCCATATATCAACCAAGATTCCAGTTTTAAAGGGGTCTCAGCTAATAACCACAGCAGATTTGAATTGCCTTGTGAGGGAGCTAAGAACACCGATGTTGGTTGCATGCAATCGCATAATCAACAGGGTTAGAGACCATTTTGTAACTTGTACACAAGGGACATAACATACGTATATAAGGGCCTTGGCCTTTTTGTCCTTGTGTACAAGTTACAAAATGGTCTCTAACCCTGTTGATTATGCGAATGCATGCAACCAACTGTGTAGTTCTTTATTGTAATTTTAATATTGCCAGTAATGTTCACTGTGTAGTGTACTTGAGTGTAATTTGCCTTCACTATACTTAAGCCATTCACTATGAGCAATTTCGTTATGAGATTCTACTGTACACATGGAAAAGGTACACACATGGATAAGAATAAAGCCTTGTTGAACATCAGTAACATAAATTTACTAATTCTGGACGTTTCAACCGGGAGGTCTTCATCAGTAATACAGGAATGGGAATATCAAGTAGGAAATTAGTAAATTCATGTTGGTGACGCTCAACAAGGCTTTATTCTCATAATGATCGCAATAAACACTCCTAATTCTTACACATGGACGAGTAAAAAATGTAAGAAGACAAGACAGAGCTATACGGTCAACTAAACGAATTTCTTTTGCATCAATAAAGGGACAATTCTGCCTCAAACTTAATGGAAACGTACACAAATACCCTTTATCTAACCTTCACTACAACTTGTTTATTCCGTAGCTCCTTCTCGTAGGACTTGTCATAGCCGTTCTCGAAAGGATGATTTTCTGTAACAAAGAGGCGGTGACGTTTTTGCAATGTCACATGATAATCCACTAAATGTGTACGGAGCGATATACGAAGATGTTGATGACGCACTAGAGCAACATCACAATACATCCCCAGATTGCGCAATCGTAAGCTTGAATTCTTCATTATATCTCGATTATTTTGCAACTTTATTTAAGCAAAACTTCGCCAGACGTTTGTCATATACATGTACCATGATATATGTCGGTTTCACAGTTATCTGACAAATTTTTACTAATATAACACTTGGTTTCAATATAAACTTTCTATAGCTTTTCTATAGTCCTATGGCATATTATATGCACACTTTTTCTTCCGTTTTCTACCAAACGGAGACCTAAATAAAAAATCCCTTAATTATAAATGAGTTTTATACCCTAATCTTTATGATACTATGCCCATTCTGTTGATAGGTCCTTTCTTGGAGCCATATGATTTATTTATATTATTTTTTATTTATATAATATTATATTAGATTAGATTAGATTACCTTAGTATATTGTAACTTGTAGTGTATATATATACCTCTATATTTTGTGTTGCTGACGTCCAACTAAGCTCTATTCTTATCCATGTGTGTACTTATATATATTGCACTGTGTAGTGTACTTGAGTGTTATTAGCTAACAAAGTATTTCGCTATAGTTATAGACATTCGCTATGAGCAATTTCGTTACTGTATGTAGTACAGATGGATAAGAATAAAGCCTTGTTGAACATCAGCAACATGAATTTACCAATTCGGGACATTTCAAAACAGAGGTCTTCATCAGCAATACATGAGGAATGGGAATAAAATTCAGTATAAATAGGAAATTAGTAAATTCATGTTGCTGACACTCAACAAGGCTTTATTCTCATAATGATCGCAACAAACACCCCTTATTCCTACACATGGACAAGTAAAAATATTAACAGATAACGCAAGAATAGAAGAGAGAGCTTAAATTACCAAAGTAAAACGGTCAACCAAACGAATTGAGTCTTTCGCATCAATATAGGAACAACTCTGTCTCAAACTTGACGGGGATGTATACAAAAATGCTGTATCTAACCTTCGCTACAACTCGGCTGTTCAGTAGCTCCTTCTTGTAGGGAGCGTTGACTTGTCATAGCCATTCACAAAGGGATGATCTTCTTTAGCAATGAGGGGGTGACGTTTTCGCAACGTCACAAGATTCCACTAAATGTAAACGGAGCGACATACGAGAGGTGATGGTGACGCCCAAGAGAAGCATCACAATACATCTACAGATTGCGCTATCTAAACCTTGAATTCTTCTTTATATCTTGATTATTTTGCTCATTTAATTAAGCAAAACTTCGCCAGACATTTGTCATACACATGTACCATTATATATGTCGGTTTCACAGTTATCTGACAAATTGAAAATTTTTACTAATATAACACATGCTTTCAATATAAATTTTCTATAGCTTTTCTATAGTCCTATGGCATTTTAAATGCAGACTTTGTCCCGATCTGTTTTCTACCAAACGGAGACCTAAATAAAAAATCCCTTAATTAAAAATGAGTTTTTTATAATGTTTGGTTGGGGGGGTGGGTTTATGTTATCTTCAAGCAAGAGTGCATCGTCCTATAAATTTAAATAGAACATGGGATCTAAACCATATTTACATAACCGTAACAGTATACCAATACTATAGAAACTACAGTATCTCTCAACCGGTTACAGGCTTACCTACAGCTAGGGTATATGGACACATTTCTATTGCAATGATATATGCTGTACAAGGATATATGTCCGTATTACGGAATATTGAGGTGTCTGTAAATCAGACGTTAGTTAAATACGTACGTCTACGGGCAACAATCGGGACCTTATATTTGTGTCCGCATAATCGCGACGCATTTCAGAGAGTCCCGTAAAAGGGGTTACACTGGATACTTTAATAAATTCGTATACACATGTTATACACTTCCTTTCATTAAAATTAATAAAATAACTTGATAATCACTTGCATGGTTATCAAGTTTATTTTGTTCAGTTTACGTACGCCTACGGGTGGTATAGTTTACGTGTCGCTAAAACAGGGCTGAGTTAGTCCGCCATTCTTTATTTAGAGGTATATCGTCTGGTATATCATGCAAGAAATGAAACTCACTACTTCCATTGTATCCATCCTCGTGTTTGAAATCATCTGAAATTTTTATCACACAGCTGCCATCTTGTCCAACAGCCGAAGTTTGCTATAACGGCTGAAATTTGGAGTTTGAAGAGAGCATTTGGCGGTAACAATATTATCGATATCACTATAACAACCTACGCTACAACGATGAACGCCGAAAAGTGGCTTTTGCTTATAACAGCGTTTTTCAACGCTACAGCTATCTATATATGACTTCCTTAGTGAACGCCAAACATTATCTCTAGTGAGTATATTGATTATCTTTTACTAAGCATTAACGCTAATATGTATAAGTAGTAGACCTCTTATATTATATACGTGCTGCTTATAAATTAACTTATAATTTTGTAAAGACGATTTGGCCTTTGATCGCCGTCTCTAAACAAACAGCAGGGTACAATCCATATAAAGATTTATATTTACACTACTCCATGTCAAGAATCGGTGAACACAAAGACGTAGCGTGCTACACTGTAGAGGGAGGGAAACACATTATCAAATCAAGTTATAAGAGGCAGCCCCGTACTCGAGCTACTTGCTCATATTTCAGTATTAGGGCATCAAGCGTATACGCTTCACCGGTTCCAATTCGTCGTTTGAAGTCGGTAAGTCTTTAAAACCTTGTACGTAGGCTTTACTTTGGTTTTCATCAGTTCAGTTTTCATCAGTGCCGTTTTCATCAGTGGCGCTAGTGAAGAGAAAGCTAATTAAAGCTTAGAATAGTATGCCAAAGTTAGCCTAAGCATTGGGCATTTCGTTTACAAGTATTCAAAGATGGAAGCCATATCAAAACTTTTTTGAAATACAGTATAGGGATTTTATGGTGCCTCCAAATATAGACCTTTCTGTTAATCCTATAGTCTTACAGCTCATGACTTCCCTCTACTAAAGTCTTACAGTACATTTAGGCAGAGGGGTTCTACATTTGCCTAAATTTGTTCGAGTTTAACTTGACAGAGGCATTCTAAGTCAATCTAAAGTTGTTCGAGTGTAACTTGACAGAGGCGTTCTAAGTCTGTCTAAAGTTGTTATAGTGTAGCTTAGCAGAGGGGTTCTACATTAGTCTAAAGTTGTTTGAGTGTAAGTTGACAGAGGCATTCTAAGTCTGTCAAAAGTTGTTAGAGTGTAGCTTAGCAGAGGGGTTCTAAGTGTGTCTAAAGTTGTACAAGTGTAGCTTAGCTAAAGTCTTACAGTACATTTAGGCTGTCAGTTTACTTCTAGCTTAAATTAGATTCCCGTGTTTACAAACATGACAGTATTTGTTTATAAACTGTTTATAATAAACACTCTAATGTTTGTATCATCTATTGATAATCATGCTAATCAGTAATAAGAAGCGTACGGCAAAGACAACGACGGCGCCTGCCAAATGAATACACTAGTCTTTTGCACTCTGAAGACCTTTTTGACTTTTAGCTGTATTACATGATATCCATAATTATGTCCGGCGCCGTACGTAATCATTTTGTCTTTGTTTACGACAAATTACATCTATGCGTAGATATACCTTTACTATAACGTTTAATATACTTTTTCAAATTAAGTTATCAATAAACAAGGGCAAATATTACAATGATTGTGATAAAGATGATGGTACTGTAAGGATGAGACAGTGACATTTAATCATAGATTATGTATACGACGTAGCGTTACGTAGTATAGATAATCCATGGTTTAATATAGGCATAATTCCTTTGGTGACATTCCCTTGGTATGCTAAGGACGGCTGGGACCAATGTATTTTAACTACGTGAATGAAAAGAAAATCTTACCCCTTTGTGTGAAACTCTTTGGATATGATTTAGGGATGAACAATAACCAGTGTCCACCTCCCACCACCTTACAGTACCATCATCTGAACCTGCAGAAATGTACACTTAGCTGTCGGTCTGTGAATGCTGACACCAAGTTTCAGCTGCACATCTATCCATTTTAAAGAGTCTATTTCTTCATTCGGATTCCCTTCCTTTTCCTCCTACTTTCTAAAACTGCTAAGATTCATCTTAAATTAATACTTAAATCCGACTTCTACTTAGGACGACTTCTACTTAGGAAAAGAACAATGACTATGGATTGGTATCCGCCTACGCGCGGCTGTCACCATGTTTGTTGAAATTCCGTTTTTGGGTACAGCGTTTCCGGGACGTATGATGAGCTAAAACGCTTTTAAATAAATGACTTGATACGTCGAATAGCCTTTGAAGAGGGATACAATAAAGGATTTCATATGATTCTCGTATATCACTTTGAACGTTACCAATTCGTTCGGCGATTAGCCGAAGTATTAGGGTCATGGTACGATAAGGGGAGCAGATTCAAGTCCAATTCCTATAGATAATCTATGATATAGAGCGATCGATGTGGTTACGCTTCCGGTTGTATAGAATAAGCTATGTAGCGTCGGCAATGACGCCAAGCTTCTCAAGCTGTCGATCGAAAGGCTACCTTGCTAGGTAATATAGGTATAGAATGGAGAAAAGACAGGAACTTGCCATTATATACAAAGAATCACGTAAATCGTTTATGTATCTGTAGTAGTAGTACCGCTAAGTTCTTTAATGAATACAGCATATCCCTAATAACATTGTCATGTACTAAACTGACTCCACTAGTTAATAGAAGAGAAGTAAAATAGGGTATCCTTTTAGTACAGTAAAGAAAAACGCTTCAGATGGGTAAATTGTCCAGCAAACTTTGAGTGTCTTTATCTTAGAACATGGAGTCTCCTAATATAAATCTGTTAAAGGAGAGTTACTCTCTGAACTCATCGTTACAATGCATCTCTCACTTGATTAATAATAAGAGAAATATATGCTTTTTAAATTATAGTAGCACAAAATGTGGTTCCAGATTATATACACTGTCAAAAGAAACGATAAAGTGTGTCTGACTACGGCCATCTTAACACTTCTAAGACAAAAATTGGGAAGCATAACAACCCTTGCTCACATCATGTTATGTTGTTTCCAATCCATTTAAAAGTTGTATACAAACCTAGTCTTATCATGCAATACTTAATTGTTTTTGGAAAACTTACAGGCACATCCCATATTTAGCAATTGGAATGTAGTTAATGACATTCTCTATTTAAATACAGTGCAAGTTACAATATACTAAGGTAATCTAATATAAATAATATAATTTAATATAATATAATGTAATTAATTCATATGGCTCCAAGAAAGGACCTAGAAACAAAATGGGCACATCATCATAAAGTTTAGAGTATAAAATTCATTTTAAATTGAAGGGATTTTTTATTTAGGCCTACGTTTGTTAGAAAACGGAGGACAAAGTCTGCATATAAAATGCCATAGGACTATAGAAAACCTATGGGAAATTTATATTGAAACCATGTGTTATATTAATAAAAATTTTCAATCGGCATATATCATGGTACAAGTGTATGACAAATGTCTGGCGAAGTTTTGCTTAATTAAATGAGCAAAATAACCAAGATATAACGAAGAATTCAAGGTTACGATTGCCCAATCTCGTGATGTGTTATGATGTTTCTCTAGGGCGTCACCAACACCTCTCGTATGCCGCTCCGTAAACATTTAGTGAATCTTGTGACGTTGCGAAAACGTCACTGACTCGTTGCTAAAGAAGATCATCCTTTCGTGAACGGCTATGACAAGTCGACGCTCTCCTACGAGAAGGAGCTACGGAATAAGCGAGTTGTAGCGAAGGTTAGATAAAGCGTATTTGTATACGTTCATGTTAAGTTTAAGCCAGAATTGTTGCTATATATTGATGTAAAATAAATAAAATAAATTCGTTTAGACCACCGTAGTAAAACTTTGGTACTTTAGGCTCCGTCATCTCTTCTTTTGTTTCCTGTTAATATTTTTACCCATCCACGTGTGTACGTACGTATGCAGGAGTGTAATTGGATACGTAGGGGTGGATTTGGATAAATATTCGTGCGTGCAAGCTCATACGGTACATATAGTCACATTTATCCAAGTTTGTATTCAGTATAGTGAATATTCGATAGATTCAACTGTATATTTATGAACACATTCATCCATGTTTGTACATATTATCCATTATGGGTGTATGTATCGATGTTCTATTCATCCATATTTGTACATATTATCCATTATGGGTGTATGTATCCATGTTGTATATATGTATCCATGTTGTATATATGTAACTTAACTAGAAAAACGGTTTGGCTCGTGTGTACCTATTACCTCATTTAGAGCATTTTAAAAGTCTTTGAATATGACTGTGTGTCCTTGCAGACTCCCTACACATTAATTACTCTATATAAGAGTATATAATCACCGTATATGCGTACTCTGATAAGAACAGCAATGTTTACATTCCAATTACTAAATATGGAAGGTGTTTGACCACAGAATGGTTGGCGTTAATTGCGACCGTGCAAAAGCAAACCGGGGAATACGCTTCTCTTTTAAAACGATTTGAACAGAGACGGTAGATTAGAGGAAGCTTTTTTCTACATATATATATATATATATATAGTGTAATTGGATATGTAGGGGTATATAATTGTCCATGTGTAGGAATAAGGAGTGCTATATTAAGCATGTTTAAATACAATCAAGTACTACACAGTGCAAGTTACAAAAATTTACATGGATGCAAGTGACTCCCAAGATAATCACACTGAGGTATATAATATAATACGGATGCAAATGACTCCCAAAATAATCACAATCAGGTATATTAAACGCTACAAGACTTTAGCCACACTGAAATTCTCAACTGCTGCATACAGAGTAGTAGTCTCTACAGATTGTTCATGAAATAAATTAAAGGCCCCAGCCTTTATGTCCCTTGTGTGCAAGTTGCCAAATTGTCTCTCACCCTGTTGTTTATGTGAATGCATGCAAGTAACCAACGGTACTCCTAGCTCACACTCAAGGCAAGTCAAATCTGCGGTGATTATTGGCTGAGACCCCCTGCCTGAGACTGGAATTTTTGCTGATAATGGCATGCAGATGCATCATCTTCAGTCTATACTAAGGTATGAAAAGGTAATTGGGAGGCCATGCGTTTAACCTTATATGATCTGTAGAGACTACTACTCTGTATGCAGCAGTTGAGAATTTCAGTGTGGCTATAAAGTCTTGTAGCGTTTAATATACCTGATTGTGATTATTTTGGGAGTCATTTGCATCCGTATTATATTATATACCTCAGTGTGATTATCTTGGGAGTCACTTGCATCCATGTAAATTTTTGTAACTTGCACTGTGTAGTACTTGATTGTATTTAAACATGCTTAATATAGCACTCCTATATATATATAGATAGCTTTCCAAGGTATATAAATGAGTGAACAAGTAGTTCGAGTTTAAAAACTCGTGGGGCTGCCGTCCCCGAATTCACTCGAACTACTTGGCCGCATCGTTGGGCTTTGTTATATTATTTATAATCCTAACGATTGAGGACGCTTAAGTGTCCTGAAAATTATAAATAGCGATAGAACAGCTTCGTTAACTAAAGCTTCCTGAACGCCACCATTTGCAAAAACGATGTATTGACGTATAAATTAAGTGTTACAATAGTTGCGTATGAACTCGTATTATACATATATCGACGTATAAAATGTGTTATAATAGTTGCGTATGAACTCGTATTATATATATCCGTAACATGAAGCCATACATAAATCGCGTTATGAAAACAATAGAGGGCGCTGCCGCACTAAAAACTGAATTTAGTTCCTTATGAAACTGCATTTATGGTATGCACAGTGCAGCCAGAACTGGCTAGCTAATTTAAGATAACTGGCTAGTTAATTTTAACTTAATTAACTAATTCTAGCTAATTAAGTTAATTTTATGTATAATTGCATGTAACATTAATAATACATCCTTTTTACCCAATGCAGAAGGAATCATCCCAGAACAGTGACCATGGAAAAAACAGTAAGAAATACTGCACAGAACACCAGCCAACTTAGCCATCATTGATACCGTAAAGTGACAATATTTTATGTGTGAGTTTTATCTATAATTATGCGAGGCAATAACTGGGCGCACGAATTTCTATTGCACTATTTAATTACTGTATTTATAAAAATCGACAACACTAACTTCAAGCACGTCGCAACGAATTACTTATTCAAGCATTGATACTGAACGTGTTTGTGGAAGAATCAGCGACAGCGGCAATAATGTTGAAGTGGCCATTTTTGAGTAAGTCAAAAATCATCACTTCTGTTTACTATATATATAATAGTTATTATTAGTTCAGAATAGTGCCTTCATGTGATTCTAGAAGACTGTGGGTGGGGCAGTTGTCTAGAGGTGGTAGGTGGGGCAGCTAGCTGCTCAAGGGGTGGCGCAAATCTTGATAGACAAGATCGAATGCATATAAAAAGGGCTAATGTGTTTAGGGGCCAAATTTTCAATAATCTCAATAATTTTTCACATGCATACAATTGTATTTTTACGGTAAGTTGTTATATGCTGTGTGACTGGGTTTTCTTTTGTATATATTTTAGTTGCCTTTCTATTCTTTATTCCAGGCTATAGATGTCTGAAACATGAAAAATACATGGCATGTATGCACTCTAACACCACTCCATTTGCATACATCTCACATGAACAGACTGTCATGATAGGCACTATCTATAAACATAATTACACTCAGTCTGTCATTTCTTGGCTCTGTTTCTGGTGTCAAATTAAATCACCCTGTGGCTAGGGTCGGTTACCCTGTAGCTGGGGTTGCTCACCCTGTGGCTGGGTTCAATTACCCTTTGGCTGGGGTTGCCCACCCTGTGGCTGGGGTTACTCACCCTATGACTGGGGTCCTGGACCCTGCTGCCGGGGTCCTGCACTCTCATGCTGGGGTCACTCACACTATATCTGGAATGGATTGTCTTGTGTTTGGCAATCTGAAATATTTACTTCTACTTACAGTATGATCCATGAAATAAAAATGTACACTGACCTGAATGAAATGAACCTTGATGGTTACACAATCCTTATGTCAGTAACATATTAGCCTCGCCATGGTCATTTTACAACTAATTGGTTGGAGTACCAGGACATTCCAATGAAGCATTATCATTTGGTTTTTGTATTGCACAAGAATATGTGCATCCATCAACGAAGGCAATGGTTCAGGTGTACATTGCATCACCTGCTACGCAGAAGGCACTACTGTAAGGGTAACTTTCGCTTAGCTCGTGCATTAAGTAAACTGCTATTGCTGGGTGGAGATGTTGAACTGAACCCAGGCCCACGTCAGAATAAGATACATGATGAACTGACAATGCCTAAATCAGCTGTTAATCCAGTTATGGATCAAACTGGAATTGAAGGTCAAGAATACATGGACAACGAAAAAAAGAAATGTTCTACACTGGCCATGCTGTCAGCATGTCAGAGAAAGTGGCTAGATGCTGAAACAGTTGAAAAGCACCGTATAAGGTTATTAAAAATGTCCGAGAACCAGAGACAGCGGCTGCAATATGAGACTGAGAAGCAACGTGCTGTGAGGCTTGCTACACTCACTGAAAATAACAGGAAACGGCTGTACTCAGAAACCAAGGAAGATCGTGCAACAAGACTTGCCACCCTCTCTGAAAATCAGAGTAAGAGGTTGCAGTCAGAAAGCAATAAAGATCGTGCTGCAAGACTTGCCACCCTCTCTTCAGACTAAAAAACGAGAGTCAAGACTGAGCAGCAGTAACAAATGGAAGAAAACAAGATAGATTAATGAATCTAAATGAGAAAGTACTCTAAGACTGGAGAGAGAAAAAGAGCAAGCAAGATTAAGAATGCAATCATGGAGGAGGCAAAAACGACTTCTGCAAGTAAAGTGTAACTCAGAAGGACAAATAACCAGTAGTGTGCCATGTACTAGCATTGTTTCAAATACCAAGGTAAATGTGACCCGCATTAGGTCAATTTACGAATACACTGATGGATTGGAGAGTGACAGTTTGAAGGAAGTTCAAAGAGAATCAACCCAAAGAAAAGATTCAGTCATGGATGATACTGGTAAGGAAAATCTTATCAGCCTAAAGTCTGAAGAGGTGCACATGGAAGCGGGGGGAAGTGTAATTGAGTCTGGTGTTGTTACTGCATCTGCTGTGCAAGTACCAAGACTTGAGATTTCAATACCATCAAAACAAGGTTTAAAGTTGAAAAATAACTTACATAATTTGAAAAAGCAATTCTTAAGGGGCTGACCCATAAGTGTTTTTCATGTGAAAGGTTGTGCTATGAGCAGTTGGGTGCCCTGTACAGCTGCCATGCGGCAAATGATCTCCTTGCTGTGGTGAATGAATCAATGAATCAGTTCAAGAAAGTATAAAAAGTGTTTGGTTGTGTAACAAGTGCAAGAGTGCTATGGAAAGAAAGAAAATTCCAGCAGGATCACAGTTTAATAAAATGAAAGTACCAGAGGTCCCTTCAGTGTTCATTGGACTAAACACATTGGAGCAGCGTTTGATTTCAAAGGCTACTGTTTTCATAAAAATGGTCATTTTGCCAAGGGGTGGACAAAGGGCTGTTAGAGGCCAGGTAATCAACTTTCCCTCTAATGTTGACTGTGTCATTTCAGAGCTCCCTCATTTACCCAGTGGTGAAGATATTCTTTACATTCAGCAGCCAGACTCTATTGGATATAAACCAAATGACTCTGTCCTGATACAATTTACCATACCTGTCGATACTCCAATGTGATCCAAGCTCTGAAATGGTTAAAGCAACATAACCCCTTGTATAATGACATAACCATCACTAAGATGTCAGAAGATATATTCAACCATAAAGAAGAAAAAGTCACTGACAGTGAAAATGTGAATGAAGATATTTTAGAAATGGATGAAACAGGAATTGTTAGGTTGGATGCTCTCCAGCCTGTTGTAGTGGCTGTTGACTTGATACAAGGTAGTATACCAATAGAAAAACAGATGCATAAGTTGCAGAGAGTAACAACCTCACGACTAAGTATATTTGAGAATCAAAATGATTTAGAAGTATTGGCTTTTCCGACCCTTTACCCCAATGGTGAAAATGGTTTTGGCACTATCAGAGAAGTCAAAGTTACACCTCTAGAATATTTTCAAACAAGAATGCTTAGTGCTGACTCAAGATGGGCATGTCATCCTGCTTATATCTTTTGGGCCTGTAACATTGTAAAAGCCCTGAAGTTTCAGAGCAGCATTTCCATTGCTATGAGGATGCGATCATTCAGAATAGGCCACAGTGAGCAGTCTAACATGGAAACCAACGAGAAGGAGCTACTCACAGCTGGTTTGCTGGGAGGACACCTGGAAGATAACCCTCACTTGTGTGAAAATTGTTATAGCTTCATGAGAGATATTCGAGGCACACAGGCTTATTGGAACTCAAGCTTGCCTCCTGAGGCTTCAACAAGAAAGTGTCTGTCAAAGATTGGCAACATAATGCTGACCCATCGTGAGTTGAGTGCCCAGGAGGCAGCATATCGATTGTGTCACTTGCCCTTGAAAGAAAATTCAAGAAAAGTTGTATTCCTTAACACTGCCAGACCAGAAAAGAGAACGCAGTTTCTCCAGAGTAGGTCTGAATTGCTTGAATTGGAGGATGATTCCTCTGATATTTTTGCCCCTGGTATCTTTGATAGATATGCCTCTAGACCTGACACACCAGAATTTGCAAGCATGACCTTGGCTCACTTTGCAGTGTGGTAGTATGTAGATACACGAGGTGTTGGGAAAGCTGAAAATGGACCAGCACAGCCTCATAATCAGTTGCAGATTGACATGGGATGGGTTCGTCTGAGAAGAAGGCAGGCCTGTCTTCGAATCCCAGTACAGACAGTAGAAAGTCATGGTGATGACTATTACTACAGTTTGCTGCTACTATACATCCCTTGGAGGAAGGAACCTGAGGATCTGTTGAAAGGTCACTCTTCTGCAATGGAGGCTTTCATTGTACGAGAAGGAGAAATGGTTGTTTTTAATGCTCACAATCATGCCTTTGCAGATGAAGTGCAGAAGGCTGTTGTGCAATTACAAGCCTTGGAAGACGATGCCTACCAAGATGTCGTTGCCCCAATGGCACAGCAGACTCAAAGGGAGGATGCTTCACAACCCTTTATTGAGGCTGAAGGAGGGTTGATGAACCCAGAGCATTTCATGGAACCGGCATGCCTTGATGATGACAATCTAAGTGCAATAGATGAAGAATATATGCTCCTATATGACAATGATGACAACATTGGAGCTATGAGTAGACACTCCCTTACAGATAGGGAATTTAAGCAACTCATTGCAAGTTTGAATACAAAGCAGCGTATTCCATTTGACATTGTTGTGCACTACACTCGTGAGTTGCACAAACACAGAATGAAAATACACCACAAACCTCCAGAACCATGTCATCTGTTTGTGATAGGTGGAGCAGGCACTGGAAAATCACATGTAATTAGGGCTATTAAAGAGCATATGGAACGTTCTATGTCAAGGAGTCAAGAGATGCATGCCTGTATGTTGGTGGCACCCACCGGGGTTGCAGCCTTCAACATTGGAGGCCTCACAATCCATAGAGCATTGCGGCTTGAGGTGCAGCATGGCAGAACTGCTCATCAATTGCAGCTGAATGCCCTAGCCCTGCATGACCTGAGGAAACTGTGGCAAGGAGTGCACACCATCATCATCGATGAAATTAGTATGGTGTCTTACCAGATACTGAAGTCAGTTCATAGTCGACTGTGTGAGATTTATGGCAATGATGAGATATTTGGTGGCTTGAATGTCATTGCAGTGGGTGACTTGTACCAGCTATCTCCAGTGAACGGTAGTTTTATATTCAGTCAGAAACCTGGACGCTCATCAGGGCGACTGGCTTCACACCTATTGAGGGATTTCTTCAAGATGATTGAACTAGAAGTGGACATGCGTCAGCAGAATGATGCTTCATTCTCCGAGATACTTAATCGGATCAGGACGGGTGTGCACACCAATGAAGATGTGAAAGTTCTGCAAACACGTTTGGTTTCGGGTGGGGCTGTGGATTTGCTGGCTTCCCCATTTGATACAGCTCTGACATTGTATCCTCGTATAGTAGATGTTGATGGGCTCAATGAAATGCAGATAAAAAGTCTAGCAAAGAGCAGTCAAAGCAGTATTGATCCCAAGCATGCAATATTAGAGAGTCGAAGGCAAATTTATGCTAATATTAAATACAATGAGGGTACCGAACGTCTTATTCCACAAGATGATAAAGACTGTGCTGCACTGCCCCATACACTGAAGCTAGCAGTTGGTGCTAGAGTAATGTTGCGACGAAACATTAACTGTGGTGATGGCTTGATGAATGGTGCCAGAGGAACAATTGTAGGCTTCAAGTGGTCAACAAACACAAGGCATCAGAGTATGCCTGGTGAATTACCCACAGAGGTATATGTGAGATTCTTAGATCCCAATGTGGGGAAATTGTCAAAGGTACCAGTTGTCTCGGAGCAACAGGATGTTGTACCAATGCAGCCTATTTCTGCACTTTTCTACGGAAAGGAAGGTACACTCCTGCAGAGAACACAAATTCCCTTGATTCTGTGCTTGGCAGCAACTGTTCACAAGGTGCAAGGATTGTCTCTTGATGCAGCAGTCATGGATTTGGGGAAGGATGTATTTGAACCTGGAATGGCCTATGTAGCTCATAGTCGTGTGCGCACACTGAATGGAGTGGCCCTCCTGAACTTTCAGCCAAAGAAAATGACAGCAAACAAGAGAGTCCATGAAGAAATGGCAAGGCTACGACAAGAATCTGCTCATAGTGGTGAGGAATCAGAAAAAGAGGAGTTAATATCAGGTCATTTTGTCCAGAATTGTAGTCAAAATGAGGAGAAATCAAGTGCTGCAGTAAAGGGGAGTAGTGCTTTGGTACAAAATGACAAGTGCATGTCACAATCTTATTTTAAGATTGCAGATAAAGGGAAACATGGCAAGGAGCATACATCGGAACCATTGGTGGTTGGCAGTCAGTGTGTGAATTCAGACATCCCAATTACATATGTTGACACACTGGTGTTGTCACTGAAAACAACACTTGAATCTATAGTGACTAGTAACACTTTGAATAATGAGTCAATAGTAAGTTGGTCCAAGTGTCATCACAGTGAATTACAGACTATTCTTAAAGTGGTCAATCGTCCTTCCCGGGCAACTTTCAGTAATATGCATCATCAAGTAGATGTTGTAGTAAAAGACAAAGTCTTTCCAGCTTTTACGTCACAGTACATGCCACTTTGCACTAAAGGAGGCGGAAATTGTATGTATCATATGCTATCTTTGGCCCTTTGTGGAACAGAGCAGTACATGTGCCACTTGAGATTGGTGACCGCTTATAGACTAATTGTGCATCAACAACATATGCTAAAAGTCATTCAGCCAACTGCTAGGATACTTCCACCATTGCAGAAACGAGATACTGCTTTAGTTGCTAAAGCAACAGAAGTACAGTGGCTGGAACTACTTCGCAGTTCGATCACTGACAAGTCATGGGGAAACCAATTTTATCTGCATTCACTGGTAATGATTTTGGAGAGGTCCATTTGGTTGTATAATGTGATGTACAGCAGATGCCTTCAAGATGAAGGAAAGCAGCTCCAACCAATTAAGCAGGATGTCACACCTACTGAATTGCAAGATCTTTTTGAAATGAGAGACAAGAGGTTGAATAACAGCATTTGCTATCGCTCTGATGCAGTCCAAGAAGAGCATGTTCCACTTTTAGGATTTCTGGATTCCTCTCATTTCGCTGCCATTCTTCCAATGGTGTCTGCAAAATGTTCCTTAGGGTTTGCTCCATTTACCACCTTCATGTCACAGTGGGCTCCTGAAGCGTGATATGCACGAATGTGCCAAATACCATCATCGGTTGCAGTGTTTGTGTATCATGGCAAGTGAATGGTAGAATACGGTGACTGCAAAGGCTGATGTGGTGATGTCAAGTTATATAGAATTTAGTTTTTGGGGCTACTTTCAACTCACTGAAGTATATTTGTAGTTTACGTATAATGTATTTTCTAAGTGTTTGTAAATTTTCTACATCAACAAATGTATTTTGACAATAAGTCACACTCTACAGCAATACAAAGTGTTACCATGAGTTCATATGTACTATGTAATTTTGAATGTTTTCTCTGATATGTGGTTGGCAGTGTCACAGTTATTGTCATGCTTTATACTAAGAAGCAAGGATGCATGGAGCGGCAATTCAACAGTTTCAATTTCTTTAATTGAATACCTCATTTGGCTTTCACTTACAAAATTCATTGCAAATTTCTAATTGTTCTCACATCATTGCAGGTCACTCCTTATCTTCACTACTAGAAGGAAAAAATATTATAGAAGAAGATACATGTTTTGAATCACTATGAACGCGTAACTTAGACCTGCATTGGGGAGACATTTCATTAGCAAGTCTAACAAGTAAGTGTACATATAATATGTTTGCTAATTAACTCATGCACACTACTGCGAAGGGCTGTTAATATGTAAGTGTACTCTTTTCCTTCAGGTATCCACATATTCCTTCCAAGAAATCAATGCATTTCTGAGAAGCACTGGATAAACATGTTTGGAACCAAAGAAAGAACCATATGCATACCCATACCATATCTGTCATATATCATTTATTGCACTATTAACTTACAAGTCATTTTAGTTCATACTTCAGTGTTCCTGCAAAACATATGCTTCATAGTACCAAGAGCTAATACTCTTCCCTCACACTCTATTTTCTGTTTCTAATGTACTTATTAATTGATAATTAATCATAGAAGTGTTTAATAGAGTATACCAGTAGGATGAACATGATTAGTAATAATAAGGCCATAGCGACTGAAGGGAGCCAAGTAGTTCGAGTTCATTCGGGGGGCGGAAGCCCCACGAGTTTTTTAACTCGAACTACTTGTTTTTGTATCTACTTATTATATTTAATAGTTGTAGTATATACTAATTCTATATAGTAGTAACTAGTTGTATGTACTACTTGTAAGTACTATTTATATGTCCTATTTGTATGTACTAGTTAAATGTACGGGTTATATGTACTAGTTCTATGTCCTAGTTCTAGTAATAGTTGTATGTACTATATAGTTGTTTGTACAGGTTGTATTTACTAGTTGTATGCACCAGTTGTATTTACTTGGTGTATTTACTAGTTGTGTGTAGCTATATATATCTACTAGTTGTGTGCACTAGTCGTGTGCAATTGTTGTATGGACTAGTTATATTTACTAGTTGTATGTACTTGTTGTATGTACTAATTCTGTGTACTAGTTGTATGTACTTATCTGTACTAATTTTATGTACTACTTGCGTGTAATTGTTGTACCTACTGGTTAAATTTACTAGTTGTAGTTACCAGTTGTATGTACTAGTTTTTTGTACTAGTTGTATGTACTAGTGGCTAGTTGCATTTACTTATCAGTAACAATCTGTATTTACTAGTTGTATGTACTTATTGTATGTACTAGTTCTATGTATTAGTTGTGTGTAATTGTTGTATGTACTAGTTAATGTACTAGTTGTATATACTAGCTGTATGTATTAGATATATGTACTAGTTGTATGTACTAGTTGTGTGGAAGTTTTGTATCTACTAATTATCAGAGAGTACAGAAGTACTCTCTATGTAGGGATGGTACGGGTTGTTTTGTTTTCCCCATACATTGGTATAGGAGCGAAAATCCGAAATAGATTGAAAATCGCCGATAAAAAGCTATGTATAGTTACAAATACACCAGCCATTCTGTAAACTGGCCTTAAAGGCAAGCGACCGTGTTCCGCTAGAAAATGAGCGAACTTTGAAATATCCCACCCGCTGTAACTAAACAAGGAAATAAGTTTTCGGGCTACTGCTGAAGCGAAAATACTCCAAATTTTCTACGCTGTATTCTTTTGTAGAAGCGAGAGCGATAACGTTATTATTGAGCATTACGATTTTCGTGGCCAAGAGTCAAGGCTTCAATAAATTCGCCATTTTAATGACGTCATATTCAGTCGAAGATTGCGAAACCAAAATGGTCTATTATATAATTCCTAGCTTATGCTCCATAAAAAGTACAGAAACTAGAGAATAATAAAAATTTTCTACAAAAATAGTAAAGATGTACGGATGGCACAAAAAGGAGAGAAACAAGAAAGGGATGTTACACAGTGAAGTATTAGCTATACATGAATCCTACAAGCAAGGGTGTTGTATGATTCATGCATAGCTAATGCTTTACTGTGTAACATCCCTTTCATGTTTCTCTACTTTTGGTGCCATCCCTATATCTTTACTATTTTTGTAGAAAATTTTTAATATTTCTAGTATTTACTAGTGGTAGTTACTAGTTTTATGTACAAGTTCTATGTAGTTATATATATGTACTAGTTGTTTGTACTATTTGCGTGCAATTTTGGCATGTGCTAGTTATATGTACTAGTTGTATGACGTTAATTGTACTAGTTTAATGAACTAGTTGGGTGTTATTGTTGTACCTACTAGTTATATTTACTAGTTGTAGTTATTAGTTGTATGTACTAGTTTTATGTACTAGAAGTATGTATTAGTAGCTAGTTGCATGTACTAGTTATATGTACTAGTTCTACGTACTAGTTTTATGTACTAATTGTATATAAAAGTTGTCTATACTAGTTGTAGGTACTAGTAACTATCAGTATATACTAGTTGTATGTGCTAGTTGTTTGAAATTGATGTATGTACTAGTTATGTGTACCAATTTTATGTGCTTGTTGTATGTTCTAGTTGTATATATATTCTTGTTAGTAGTTGTATGTACTAGTTATATGTACTAGTTGTATCTATTAGCTTTATGTATTAGTTGTATGTAAAAATTGTATGTACTAGTAACAATCTGTATTTACTAGTTGTATGTACTAGATGTATGTAGTCATATGTACTAGTTGTATGTACTAGTTGTGTGTAATTGTGCATGCACTAGTTATATGTAGTAGTTGTATGTAATAATTGTATGTTCTAGTTGTATGTACTAGTAAGTAGTTGCATGTACTAGTTATATGTACTAGGTGTATGTACTAGTTGCATGTACTAGGGGTAAGAACTAGTAACAATCTGTATTTGCTAGTCGTATGTACTAGTTGTATATACTAGTAGTATATACTAGTAGGATGTACTACTAACTAGTTGTATATACTAGTTGTGTGTTATTGTTCAATGTACTAGTCAAATGTACTAGTTGAATGTACTAGTTGTATGTACTAGGTGTATGTACTAGGTGTATGGACTAGTAACAATTTGCATTTACTAATTGAATATACTAGTTGTATGTACTAGTTATATCTATTAGCTGTATGTATTAGGTGTATGTACTAATTGTATGTACTAGTAACAATCTGTATGTACTAGTTGTATGTAATTATCTGTACTAATTTTATGTTCTAGTTGGGTGTAATTGTTGTACATACTGGTTATATTTACTAGTTGTAGTTTCTAGTTTTATGTAGTAGTTGTATGTTCTAGTTTTATGTACTAGTTTTATGTACTAGTTGTATGTAGAAGTTGTATATACTAGTAACTAGATGTGTGTACTTGTTGTATTTACTAGTTGTATGTACTAGTTGTATGTACTAGTTGTAGGTACTAGTGGTATGGACTTGTTGTATATGTGTTCTAGTCTGTAGTTGTATGCACTAGTTATATGTACTAGTTGTATGTACTAGATGTATGTACTAGTTTTATATACTAATTGTATGTGGTAGTTGTAGTTACTAGTAATTAGTTGCATGTACTAATTATATGTACTAGTTGTATGGACTAGTTTTATATACAAGGTGTATGAACTAGTAATAATCTGTATATACTACTTGTAAGTACTAGCCGTACGGAATATTTGTATGTAGTTATATGGACTAGTTGTATGTACTAACTGTGTGTAATTGTTGAATCTACTAGTTATATGTACTAATTGTATGTACTAGGTGGATGTACTAGTTATATGTATTAGTTGTATTTACTAGTTGTATGTACTAGTTCTATGTACTAGTTCTATGTACTAGTATCTACATGTGTGTATTAGTTGTATGAACTAGTTCTGTGTTCTAGTTGTATGTACTAGTTGTTTGTACTAGTTGTATATATGTACTAGTAAGTAGTTGCATGTACTAGTTTTATGTACTAGTTGTATGTTTTAGTTGTATGTCCTAAGTGTATTTAATAGTATATAACAATCTGTATTAACTAGCTGTATGTACTAGTTGTATGGACTAGTTGTAAGTACTAGTTGTGTGTACTTGTTGTCACTACTAGTTATATGTACTAATTGTAGGTACTAATTGTATGTACTAGTTGTATGTACTAGTAAGTAATTGCATGTACTAGTTGTATATACTAGTAAGTAGTTGCATGTACTAGTTTTATACTAGGTGTACGGGCTAGTAAAAATCCGTATTTAATAATTGTATGTACTAGGTGTATGTACTAGTTGCATGTAGTTATATGTACTAGTTGTATGTCCTAGTTGTGTGTAATTGTTATATGTCCTAGTTATAGGTACTAATTGTATTTACTAGTTGTATGTACTACATAGTAACTAGTTGTATGTACTACATAGTAACTAGTTGTATGTACTATCTGTATATACTAGTTTTATGAAGTAGCTGTATCTACTAGTTGTGTTTACTAGTTGTATGTATTGGTTGTTTGACCTAGTTGTATGCATTTATATGTACTACTTGAATGTACCAGTTGTGTGAAATTTGTGTATGTACTAGTTATATTCACTAGTTGTAGTTACTAGTTGTATGTACTAGTTTTATGTACTAGTTGTATGTTCTAGTAACTAGATACATGTACTAGTTGTATGTACTAGTAACAATCTATATTTAGTAGTTGTAAGTACTAATTTTATATACTAATTGTATGTACTATTATGTACTAGTACGTAGTTGTATGTACTTATCTGTACTAGTTTTATTTACTAGTTTAATGTCCTAGTAGGTAGTTGCATGTACTAGTTGAATGTACTATATAGTTCTATGTACTAGTTTTTTATACTAGTTCTATGTAAAAGTTGTCTATATTAGTTGTATGTACTAGTTACTATCGATATTAACTAGTTGTATGTACTAGTTGTTTGAACTAGTTGTATGTAGTTTTATGTCCCACTTGTATGTACTAGTTGTGTGCATTTTTAGGGGCTGCCAAAGGCAGACTCCTCTATTGTGTTCATAACGCAATTTTTGTATGGCTTCATGTTACGGATATATACAGTACAAGTTACAATATACTAAGGCAATCTAATCTAATCTAATATAATATAATATAAATAGATAAATAAATAAATAAATAAATAAATAAATAAATAAATAATATAAATAATTCATATGGCTCCAGGAAAGGACCTAGCAACAGAATGGGCATAGTATCTTAAAGTTTAGGGTATAAAACTCATTTTTAATTAAGGATTTTTTAATTAGGTCTCCGTTTGGTAGAAAACAGAGGACCAAATCTGCATATAAAATGCCATAGGACTATAGAAAAGCCATAGAAAATTTATATCGAAACAAGTGTTCTATTAGTAAAAATTTTCAATTTGTCAGATAACTGTGAAACCAAAATATATCATGGCACATGTATATGACAAACGTCTGGCAAAGTTTTGCTTAATTAAATGAGCAAAATAATCAAGATATAATGAAGAATTCAAGGTTACGATTGAACAATCTGGGAATGTATTGTGATGTTTCTCTGGTGCGTCACCAACACCTCTCGTATGTCGTTCCGTACACATTTAGTAAATCATGTGACGTTACGAAAACGTCACCGCCTCGTTGCTAAAGAAGATCATCCCTTTGTGAACGGCTATGACAAGTCGACGCTCTCCTACGTGAAGGAGCTACTGAACAGCCGAGTTGTAGCGAAGGTTAGATGAAGCGTTTTTGTATATGTCCTCGTCAAGATTGAGGCAGAGTTGTTCCTATATTGATGCAATAGACTGAATTCGTTTGGTCAACCGTAGTACTTTGGTAATTTAAGCTCTGTCTTCTCCTCTTACGTTATCTGTTAATGTTTTTACTTGTCCATGTGTAGTAATAAGGAGTGTTTGTTGCGATCATTATGAGAATAAGGCCTTGTTGAGTGTAAGCAACATGAATTTACTAATTTCCTATTAATTGAATTATATTCCCATTCCTCATGTATTGCTGATGAAGACCTCGGTTTTGAAACGTCCCGAATTAGTAAATTCATGTTGCTGACGTTCAACAAGGCTTTATTCTTATCCATGTGTACTACATACAGTAACGAAATTGCTCATAGCGAATGTCTATAACTATAGCGAAATATTTGTTAGCTAATTACACTCAAGTACACTACACAGTGCAATATATATAAGTACACACATGGATAAGAATAAAGCTTAGTTGAATGACAGCAACACGAAATATAGAAGTATATACAGTATATATCTAATATATATATACTGTATACTGACATCAACTTGTGATGTATATAGTAACATCTAATATAGGGTGCAAGTTACTGACAAATGTATATATAAAATTACAATCAAGTACTACACAGTACAAGTTACAAATCTATGAGAGCCAACTGACTATACAATATTAAAATTACAATCAAGTACTAGCTACACAGTGCAAGTTACAAATGCAAGAGGGCCAACTGACTATACAATATTAAAATTGCAATCAAATACTAGCTAGACAGTGACAGTTACAAATTTAAGAGGGCCAAGTGATCCCTATAGGATAATCAGCATTTTAAATAGGACGTATAGTTGCAGACTTTCAAATGCTCAACTACTGCATAGAGAGTAGTAGTTGATACAAATCATCCAATTGCAAGGTAGAACACATGGCCTACCAATTACCTTTTCACACCTTAGTATATAGACTGAAGACGATACATCTGCATGCCATATATCAACAAAGGTTCCAGTCTTAAAGGGGTCTCAGCTAATAACCAAGTGCACAGCAGATACTAAGGTGTGACAAGGTAATTGGTAGGCCATGTGTTCTACCTTGCAATTGGATGATCTGTATCAACTACTACTCTCTCTGCAGTAGTTGAGCATTTGAAAGTCTGCAACTATACGTACTATTTAAAATGCTGATTATCCTATAGGGGTCACTTGGCCCTCTTAAATTTGTAACTGTCACTGTGTAGCCAGTATTTGATTGCAATTTTAATATTGTATAGTCAGTTGGCCGTCTTACATTTGTAACTTGCACTGTGTAGCTATATATATATATATATATATATATATATGTAATACGAATTAATACGCAACTATTATAACACTTATTTTATACGTCGTTATATGTATAATACGAGTTCATACGAAACTATTGTAACACTTAATTTATATGTCAATACATAGTTTTTGCATATGGCGGCCTTCATGAAGCTGAAGCTTTTCTATCATGTTCAGGACACTTAAGCTTCCAAAATCGTTTGGAATACCAGTAGATAGCCATATTGAAGCCCAACAAAGGGGGCAAGTACTTTCAGTTAGAAGCGCAATGAAAAAGACAAGTAAGTATGGTCAATATCCATGAATCCTCTTTTGATTTAAGTAAATACTGTAATACTAGGCCTATGTCAGTCTAGAAAGACGTTCTAATGTCTACGATCTGTGTAACCTCTGTCAGTGCTAAATTGTTATTGTAATTCTACCTGTACAGCCGTAGGACTGATTTGTTACAAATTTTGAACAGAGACGTTCTATGTGTGTCTAAATTTGAACGAGTGCAGCTTGATAGAACTTCCACGTATGTCTGAGAGTTGTACGAGTGTAGCCTGACAGAGGCGTTCTAAGTGTATCTAAAGTTGTATGAGTGTAGCTTGACAGGGGTGTTCTAAGTGTCTCTAAAGTTGTACTTAGCAGAGGCGTTCTACCTGTGTGTAAAGTTGTACTTAGCAGAGGCGTTCTACGTGTGTCTACAGTTTTAGTGTAGCTTGACAGGGGCATTCTTAGTGTATCTACAGTTATTCGAGTGTAGCTTAGCAGAGGCGGTCTAAGTGTATCTACAGTTGTTTGAGTGTAGCTTATCAGAGGCGGTCTAAGTGTATCTAAAGTGGGTTGTATGAGTGTTATAATTAATTAAAACTTAAATACAATTAATTAAGAAAAAGTGTTACAAGTGTTACAAAGTGTTACTATACTGGTGATTAATTAAAAGTTATATTAGACACTGAATTGAACACGTTGTTGTATGTCTGCAGAAGAGAAAAACAAGTGTCAGATTAATATATAAATGAAATGTTTAAACTCACATTACGTGGGTATAGACCCCTCCCACGCCTCCCTCCTTTACAGCCATGTCTGCGGCCACTCCCCTGAGATCCTTCTGGGGGAGCCTTCCCATTTTTGCACTTGTGGCATACAATTCTAAAACCGAAGTTGTAGAATTGGCAGCTACACAGAGAAAATGATATCCAATTTACATTTTATTAGAAATATTCCCTTACTTGCTGCAGGTCCACCCTCTAGCCCTCCCTTTAGGCTGGGACTGGGGTGGGGTTTTGGGGTGGGCTTCAGGTGGGGGTTCCAAATCCTCTGGGGTTTTGGTTTTTGGTGGGGATTTTGGTGATGGTGGGGGTGGGGGTTGAGTTTTTTCTTCCGTCGGTTCCTCTTCTAAAACCGTTAGTTCCTCTTCCTATTAATGAAAGACATTAAATTTATTCTACATGCTAAATCTCCTAAAAAAGCTTTACATCTGTATCCTCATCAGCCCTACTACTTCTCATGAAGGATATGCCCTTATGCATGAGTTATAATCCCTTATAAATTTTAAAATAGGAGGAGTTTTGAATATACAAAAGCCTGAAGACAAAGATCAAAGTGCATGAAGGAAGTAGCAAGAAGACCTCAACTCATATATAACTTTTGTGACTACAGTTATTATTATAATTATTATTATTATTATTATTATATAAGAAATTCACAAAAGTCGCTGACATGAACTTTATAGCCTGCTGAGACTTACCATCGCGTAGTCCATCTTTCGATTGTTGCTTTTAATGTTGTTATAGTAACACATTGACAAAGCAACCAGCTGCAAAGTCATTTCCCTTGGCGATTGTCTGGGCACATGGATATGTTGAAGGATAAATTCGTTCACCGATAACTTTTGTACCTAGGCCTGTGCACAGGCTTATTTTAATCCGAACGATAGATGCATCACGCGTAAAACCGTTCCTTTAGCGGTTTATGGATTGACATAACAACCTTCGTGTCGATACTGTAAGGATGACTTTTACTGTCAAAGATCTTGGAAGAGACTACAGGCTGCTTCTTTCAACAGCGCTTTTAAGTGCTAAAGCTCGCAATGACACTCTCTGCGACCAATCTATGTTTCAGCGCGCGAGTGCCTCTTCGGTGAGTTTCATCATACACTTGCGCACACACATATATATATATATATATATATATATTTAAGTGCCATGTAAATGATGAACACAGCTTTACATTCATTAATTACATACAGACTCTACGAACAACATATTGTGTTTTATTAGCAAATTGTCTATAGAAAGTACCGCTTGTGAATTGTTTTAACACACTAACGCCCTATCAGTAGCCTTTTTGTCGTTTAAATATAAAAACACAGCTTAAATAAAGTACAAACATCTTTCGTTAACATTTTAAGCTATTTATTCTATAACATTTTATTATTCCGAGCGTTTTCATTTTTATTGGGGTATAATCATTCGAATATATGACGCAATACCGGAAATGATGGCGTAATTTTGAAAATCGTCTATAGAAACTTTTCCCACATTATCAATCCGAATTTCTGTTCGGTCCATCAGAGTCCTAAAGTATGCTGGCTGCTTTTTATATTATAGTACTTGATTTTAAAGGCTGACAGGATAGGAAAGTTTAAAGACTTCTTTATGGTTAAATTATATGTATACCCCTTTTACCCTTGCTTAATAAGGCTATACTACACTACTATACAAATTAGTCTGATATCTAGAAAAGTCACTATATAGTGGTCAAGGAGGAGAAGTGTATTTTTATGCTCTAATGAAGATTGCACTAAAGCAGGTTGGGTAACTTCATTTTCTATAACAAAATAAGCTACAATGATTTTATAAAAATTCCTTAACAAATTAAATTGATAAATAAAGGTCATACAGAAAGTTTCTTGTTTTAGATACATCAACTGTTGAGTATACTGTATCTGTAGAAAAATAATATTAACTTCGCTACAAATTATATATGTACTGAAAGAAAACTATTAGAACAGTAGACTATACATATTCACAGCTATTCCAATGTGCTAGAAGGCCTTATCGGAGAATACCACTCCTCATCAGTAGCACTGTGTATTCAGTATTCTGGAGTTGTTAAGTTACCAAATACCCAGACTTTCGAAAGGGATTAGTCATCAAACAACAACCTAGCAACTCTACTACAACTACAATCACTACATCTAATGATATACAGGGTAACACTATTAATATTAAGATACAGTAATTATTAGTTTTCAATAATACCTGTATTTCACATGCAAAAACATGTCTCACCATCAGGGTGGAAAATTTTCATTCCAAATTGCCATTTCAGTGAAAGTGGTGCGCATCCCAGGAAGGTCACTTATTGATACTTGTAGCTTAATTATACATTTGTGTGTTCACAAAGGCCAAGAAATTAAAATTTTTATCAACAATTAAAAGGTTGTACTGTCAAATGCTCTGTATGCATAACTACACTAACTTACCTGAATTGATGTTAAAATGGCTGACACATAAGTTGAACTCCATCTATTCTGTAAAATATACTTTCATCTGTATAAACTACAGAATGAGAATGGCATATATCACAACCTCTAATACCTTGGTAGACCTTTCTATAGCATTACTGTAACCATATTCTGCACTTTATTTTAACAAATCAATAAAACCTAATTATTGGATACTGTTAACACATATTAGTTTAGTTTTACATGTGTGATGAAGTTGTACACTGTAATTGAAACATGTACAATTCATTACATGGTTACATTGATTTACCATTAGGGTGAAACATTTTTGATAAAAATTTGACTGAGGGTGCCTTATTTGTGTACTCTTCAGAAAATTCCATTTTTAACCGAAAGGTTCCTATGCAAAATGGAGTCCGATATCTACATACTTTACAAATTTATTAATATACTCTCCAATTTTACTCTATGACAGAAGTACTCATTAAAGTAATTCTCTTGCCAGTCATGTGTAGAAACATGTCCATACTGCCTTACAGCAAATGAGTGGTATTACAATTTGACATAGTCAATGAGATATGGGGTATTAAGATGCACACATTATCAAGCTGACTCACCATCCTCAAAAAGCGTATCTTTGGGTCTAGTGGAAGGAAAACAGTTGTCAATAGCCTCCTTTGAACCCAATCATGTCATCCCTGGGTCATAGTACCTATCAATCTAACCAGACAAACGACCTACTAAATCCTGGCGGTGGGTCTTCTTGTAACCTAAACTTGCAGAGATAAAATTTAGGGAAAATAAATATACCGTGGCAGGCTTATACCCTAACTAAATCGCTGAAACAAAGGAAAACATTTTACGTCTTCTTAATCTGAAATAAGCCAAAGGATTATTAAAAGTTCCGGGTATTATCTGATTACTTATTAGATAATTAATAACCTTCCTCGAATGATTCATTGCGAGAATGTTCGCAGACTTCACTATCCTGCACAAGCAGAGAGGACAGAACATTTTCCTTTGCCATTCCAGGAAACATTCGGTACTAACATGTGACTCCACGTGAAAGCCGTTCCAGAACACGTGACTTCCATTCCACACGGGCGCCGTACAGCTGTTACACATTAAATGGTGTTAACTCATTAATGCTTTTACAAGTTAATTTCTCAGCATAGGAATACCTAATGCCTCTCAAAATTTATATTAAATGTGCCAACTACCATCATTGGTAGCAGTGTTTGTGTATCAAGGCAAGTGCATAGTAGAATGCAGTGACTGTGAAGATTGATGTGGTGATGCCAAGTTATATAGAATTTAGTATCTGAGGCTTCTTTCAACGCACAGAAGTTAATTTGTACTTCATGCATAATGTATTTTCTAAGTCTTTGTAAAGTTTATACATCAACAATGTATTTTGACAATCAGTGACACTCTACAGCAATACAGGGTGTTAGTATATATGCGGTTTGTAATTTTGAATGTTTTCATTGATGTGTGGCTGGCAGTGTCACAGTTTAGTATCGTCTTTTATGCTTTTCTAAGTAGCAAGGATGCATGAAGAAGGCAATTTAAAAGTTTTCTTGTAAGTCAACAGTTTCAATTTCTTGAATTGTATAGCTCATGGCTTTCACTTACAAAGTACATTGCCAATTTCTAATTGTTCTCATGTCAATGCAGGTCACTCCTTATCTTCAGAACTAGACTTTGCTGAGGGAAAATTATATTTTAGAAGATCTTAAATCTGCATCAGGTAGATATGAGGAATGAGCAAGCATTTGATTTGAAAGTCTTACAAGTAGGTGTACATATAACATGATTGCCAATTAACTCATTCACACAATTGCCAAGTGCTGTTTAATATATAAGTCTACTCCTTTCCTTCAGGTTTCCACATATTCTTTCCAATGAATTAATGCATTTCTTCCCTCACACTCTATTTTTAGTTTCTTATGTACTTTTTAGTTGATGATTGATCGTAGAAGTGTTGAATACAGTATACCAGTAGCATGAACATGATTGGTAATAACAAGGACACAGCAACCGAAGGGAGCCAAGTAGTTCGAGTTAGTTCGGGGTGGCGGCAGCCCCACAAGTTTTTAACTGGAACTACTTGTTTGTATGTACTAGTTGTATGTACTAGTAAGTACTTGCATATACTAGTTATATGTACTACTAGTATATACTAATCGTATGTACTAGTTGTATGTACAAGTAAGTAGTTTTATATACTAGTTATATGTACTAGTTGTGTGTATTATGTTGTATTTACTAGTTGTGGGTTATTGTTGTATGTACTAGTTATATGTACTAATTGTATGTATTAGCTGTATGTACCAGTTATATATACTAGTTGTATGTACTAGTTGAATGTACTAGTAACTAGATATATGTACTAGTTGTATGTACTAGTAAATAGATATATGAACTAGTTGTACCTACTAGTAACTAGATATATGTGCTAGTTGTGTGTACTAGTAAATAGATATATGTACTAGTTGTATTTACTAGTTGTATGTACTAGTTTTATGTACTAGTTGTATATACTAGTTGTATGTACTAGTTGTATATATGTTCTACTAAGTAGTTGTATGTCCTAGGTCTAAGTAATAGTAACAATCTGTATTTAGTTATTGTATGTACTAGTTGTAAGGACTAATTGTATGTATTAGCTGTATGTACTAGTAAATAGTTGCATGTATATACCAGTTGTATGTACTAGATGTATAGTCTAGTCACAATCTGTATTTATTAGTTGTATATTCTAGTTGTATATACTATGTAGTAACTAGTTCTATGTACTAGCTGTATGCACTAGTTCTATGTACTATTTTTATGTACTAGCTGTATGTATTAGTTGTATATACTAGTTGTATGTACTAGTTGTTTGAACTAGTTGTATGTAGTTATATGTACAACTTGTATGTACCAGTTGTGTGAAATTTGTGTATGTACTAGTTATGTTTACTAGTTGTAGTTACTAGTTGTATATACTAGTTGTATGTACTAGTTGTTTGAACTAGTTGTATGTAGTTATATGTACAACTTGTATGTACCAGTTGTGTGAAATTTGTTTATGTACTAGTTATGTTTACTAGTTGTAGTTACTAGTTGTATGTACTAGTTGTATGTACTAGTTTATATACTTGTAGTATGTACAGGTGACTAGATATATGTACTAGTTGTATGTACTGGTTCTTTGTACTAGTTGTATGTCCTAGTTATATATCCTAGTTGTATGTATAGGAACTAGTCATATTTACTAGTTATATATATATTCTAGTTAGTAGTTGTATGTACAAGTTATATGCACTAATTTTATGTACTAGTTGTAGGTACTAGGTATAAGTACTAGTAACAATCTGTATTTAGTAGCTGTTTGTACTAGTTTGTATGTTCTAATTTTGTGTTGTAGTATCAATCTGTATTTAGTAGTTGCATGTACTGGTTATATGTCCTAGTTGTATGTACTAGTTGTATATTCTAGGTGTAGGTACTAGTAAGAATCTGTATTTACTAATTGCATGTACTAGTTGTATGTACAGTGAATCCTCGGTTATCCGAACCCCAATGGTCAAATGGCGAAAAAATTTTGTTCGGATAAGTGAAATACAATCAAATATGTAGAACGGTAGAACGATTTCTTTGGACGATGAAGCACGCCTACAAAACACGTATAGATTCAATACTTAAAACTGTTCTCTTTCGCTTAGGCTTCACAGTGCTAGTAGACTCCGCCATCTTCGATCGAGCAAAAAACATTAGCGCGACTGAAACGTGTCACATTCGCATACATTGGTATCATAATTGTGTAATCCACGTGTCATGTGCAAGCTTATTTTGTGATTCGGATAATCGAGGATCCGGATAATCGAGGTTCGGATAATCGAGGATTCACTGTAGTTATATGTACTAATTGTATGTACTAGTTGTGTGTAATTGTTGTATGTACTAGTAAGTAGCTGCACGTTCTAGTTGTATGAACTAGTCGTAAGTTGTAGTTGTTTGAACTACTTGTATGTAGATATATGTACTACTGGTATGTACTAGGTGTGTTTAATTTTGTATGTACTAGTTATATTTACCGGTTGTAGTTACTAATTTTGTGTACTAGTTGTATGTACTAGTTGTATGTACTAGTTGTTTGAACTGGTTGTATGTAGTTATATATCCTACTTGTATGTGCTAGTTGTTTGAAATTTGTTAATGTACTAGTTATATATATTAGTTGTAGTTACTAGTTGTATGTACTAGTTGTATTTACTAGTTGTATGTACTAGTAACTAGATATATGTACTAGTTTTATGTACTAGTTCTATGTACTAGTTGTATGCATTAGTTGTATGTTCTAGCTGTATGTTCTAGTTGTATGTACTAATTGTATGTACTAGTAACAGTCTGTATTTACTAGTTGATTGTACTAGTTATATTTACTAGTTGTATGAACTAGTTGTATGTACTAGGTGTATGTAATAGTAAGTAGTTGCATATACTAGTTGTATTTACTACCTCTATATACTAGTTTTATGTACTACCTGAATATACTAGTTGTATGTACTACTTGTTACAATCTGTATTTACTACCTCTATGTACTATTTGTATGTACTAGTTGTATGTAGTAATAACTATTTGTATGTACTTGTTGTATGTACTAGTTGTATGTACTAGTTGTATTTACTTATATGAAATAACTGTGTGCATATACTGGTTGTTTTCGTTGTTTGTACTAGTTATTTGTAGTAGTGGTATGTGGTAATTGTATGTACTAGTTGTAAGTACTAGTAAGTAGTTGCATGTACTAGTTATATGTTCTAGTTGTATGTACTACGCATGTGGAACATGTCTACCAATTTCCGATTTTTGTAAACATTATATTAGCGCCTACAGAGGTGTCACATTCCAGGCGGAAGTGTCTCTAGCATGTGACCTGCGCGTGAAGTGGAGCAACAGCCACTGAAACGTCACGAGGCATCACTACTCGTTATCGATGTTAAATTATCAATTGTGAAAACTTATGATAGTATAGCGGAGGAAGGCCAATAAAGGCCTTCGTGACCGAAACGTTCTATTTTTCTTTTGATTATTCTACGCTAATAATCAAAAGAAAAATAGAACGTTTTTCTTTTGATTATACTACGTTATTAATCAAAAGAGGAATAGAATGTTTCGGTCACGTAAGCCTTAATTCCTCAGCTATTATTAACGTCGTATAATAGCTGAGGAAGTAAGGCCTATACGTGACCGAAACGTTCTATTTTCTTTCGATTATACCTCGTTAATTGTTCATACATTCTCGCCATTGATAATTACATAGATATTAGTAGACATGCAATATGCTTACTGTTTTCACTTACCTCTTACGACAACAAAAAACTTCGATCAAGGGGCGCTACCGAGAAGCCATACTTGACATATCAACTTCGGAATGTTTGTATAACGTGTTACCAAATATTTGGGTGCATATGCAACGTCATAAGACGTCAGGCCGTCTGTCACGTGACAATACCGTTATTCGAAGGAGAAGAGACAAATGGAAAACGAACCGATTACCAGACAGTGGAGGATTGTATATCAAACCATTTTTTGACATCAATCTCTTCAGTAAGTAACAGCCTAAAATTTGTATGTATACTCCTGGAATATTACCTTGTTTAACTGAGATATGAAGTACTAGAGGCGCCTGATTAAGGTACGAAAACACGTTTTCGATTATAATTCAAAAACTAAAGGGAATTTAAAAGGAGTATACATACAATCGTTAGATATCATTATCCTTCATAGATTGGTGTCACCATTTATTCTATTTTCGTATTTTCCACTGTCTGGTAAAACGTTTTTGCCGATTTGGCACCTATCACTTACAGCCGCTTCCCTTCTCATTTAAGCCTGCAATCGTGACGCTGTTGTAGCCAAAATATTAAAAAAGAATAGCGCTTCAATTCTATATAATTTGTTTAACGATACGATGTTTCTAAAGTAAAATAGAATAAATTAAAAAAGAGTCTTAGTTAGCGAGTTTTTTTGAAAATTTGCGGAAGTGTTGACATGTTCCACTAGCGTAGTTGTATGTACTCGGTGTATGTACTAGTAACAATCTGTATTTACTAATTGTATGTACTTGTTGTATGTACTAGTTGAATGTAATTATAGGTACTAGTTGTATTTACTAGTTGTGTAAAATTGTTGTATGTACTGGTTATATGTACTAGTTGTATGTACTAGCTGTATGTACTAGTTATACGTACATGTTCTATCTACTAATTGTATGTACTACTTGTATTTATTAGTTGTATGTAGTTATATGTTCTAGTTGTATGTACTAGTTAGGTGCAATTGTTATATGGACTGGTTTTATGTACTAGTTGTATTTATTAGTTGTATGTACTAGTTGTACGTACTAGTTTTATGATCTAGCTGTATTTACTAGTTGTATTTACTAGTTGTATGTACTAGGTGTTTGAACTAGTTGGATGTAGATATATGTACACCTTGTATGTACTAGTTGTGTTAAAGTTGTGTACGTACTAGTTATATTTACTAGTTGCAGTTACTAGTTGTATGTACTAGTTGTATATTCTAGTTTTAAGTACTAGTAACTAGATATATGTACTAGTTCTATGTAATAGTTCTATGTAATAAATTTGTATACTAGTTGTATGTACTAGTTGTATGTATTAGTTATTTGTACTTGTTGAATGTACTAGTTCAATTTACTAGTTGTATATGTGTTCTAGTTAGTAGTTGTATGTACTAATTATATGGATTAGTTGTACATAGTAATTGTTTGTTCTAGCTGTATCTACTAGTTGTATGTACTAATTGTATGTACTAGTAACAATCTGTATTTACTAGTTGCATGTACTAGTTGTATGTAGTTGTATGTACACGTTGTATATACTAGTTGTGTATAATTGTTGTATGTACTTGTTTTATGTACTAGTTGTATATACTAATTGTGTGTATATACTAGTTGTATGTACTATCAAGTAGTTGCATGTACTAGTTATTATGTTATAGTTGTATGGACTAGTTTTATGAACTAGGTGTATATACTAGTAACAATCTGTATTTACTAGTTGATTGTACTAATTGTATGTAGTAGTTGTATGTAGTTATATGTACTAGTTGTATATACTTGTTGTTTCTAATTGTGGTATGTACTCGTTATATGTACTAATTTTATGTCCTAGCTGTAGGTACTAGTTATATGTACCAGTTGTATGTACTAGTTGTATGAACTAGTTCTATATACTAGTTTTATGTACTAATTGTATGTACAAGTTTTATGTACTAGTTGTATGTTCTAGTTGTCTGTAATTTTTGTATCTACTAATTATATTTATTAGTTGTAGTCACTAATTTTATGTACCACTTGTATGTACTATTTGTATGCACCAGTTGTATGAACTAGTTTTATGTACTAGTTACTAGTTGTATACACTAGTTGTATGTACTAGTTGTATTTACTTGTTGTATGTGCTAGTAACTAGAAATATGTACTACTTTATGTAATAGTTCTATGTACTACTTATAGTACTAGTTGTTTGTACTAGTTGTATTTAGTAGTTGTGTGTACCACTTTTATGTAGAAGTAGCTAGTTGTATTTACTAGTTATATGTACTCGTGGTATGTACTGTATAGTTGTATGTATTAGTTGTATGCACTACTTTTATGTAGTGATATGTACTAGTTGTATGTACTAGTTGTGTGTAATTGTTGTATGTACTAGATATATGTACTAGTTTTATTGACTAATTGTATGTACTAGTTGTATGAACTAGTAAGTAGTTGCATGTACTTGTTATATGAACTAGTTGTATGTACTAGGTGTATGTATTAGTTACAATCTGCAATTACTAAATGCATGGACTAGTTGTATTTACTAGTAGTATTAAGGTATATGTACAAGTTGTATTTACTAGCAGTATTTATATGTATGTATATGTATGTACTAGTTGTATGGACTAATTGTATGTACTAGTAACTATTTGTATGTACTTGTTGTGTGTATTTTTGTATACTAGTTATTTTTACTATATAGTTGCAGTTACTAGTTTGTAATGTACTAGTTTAATGTACTAGTTGTATTTAGTTATATGAATTAACTGTGTGCATATTCTAGTTGTGTGTATTTGTTGTATGTACTAGTTATTTGTAGTAGTTGTATGTAGTAATTGTATGTACTAGTTGTAGGTACTAGTAAGTAGTTGCAAGAAATAGTTATATGTTCTAGTTGTATGTACTCGGTGTATGTACTAGTAACAATCTGTATTTACTAATTGTATGTACTAGTTGTATGTACTAGTTGAATGTAATTATATGCACTAGTTGTATTTACTAGTTGTGTAAAATTCTGGTTATATGTACTAGTTGTATGTACTAGTTATACGTACATGTTCTATCTACTAATTGTATGTACTAGTTGCATGTATTAATACTAGTTGTATGTATTAGTTGTATGTATTAGTTTTATGTACTAGTTGTGTGAAATTGATTTATATACTAGTTATATGGACTAGTTGTATGTACTAGCTGTATGTACTAGTTACATGTACTAGTTGTATATACTCATTGTATGTTCTTATAACTAGTTGTGTGTACTAGCTGTATATACTAGTTGTATGTAGTTATATATACTACTTTTAAGTACTATTTGGGTGCATTTTTTGTAAACTAGTTAAATTTATTAGTTGTTTTACTAGTTTTAAGTACTAGTTGTATGTACTATTAATTACTTGCAAGTACTAGTTATATGTACTGGTTTTATGTACTAGTTATATTTACTAGGTGTATGTACTAGAAGCAATCTGTATTTACTAGTTGTATCTATATACATACAACTAGGGCATACAACTAGTACAGGCAACTACATACTAGTAGATAGAAGTAGTTCATACAATTAGTACATACAACTAGTACATATAAATTGTTCGTACAATAATTACACACAACTTGGAAATACAACTAGTACATATAACTACATACAACTAGTACATAAAATTAGTACATAAAGATTGTTACTAGTACATACAACTACTACACACAACTAGTACTTACAACTAGTACATGCAACTAGTTAATACAGATTGTTACTAGTACATACAATTAGTACATACAACCAGAACATACAACTAGTACACACAACTACTAACTAGAACATACATACAACTAGTAAATACAACTAGTACCAGCAACCATGCAACTACTTACTAGTACATAAAACTAGTACATAAAATTAGTACATACAATTAGAACATATAACTAGTACATGCAAGTACTTACTAGTACATACAACAAGTACATACAATTAGTGCATACAACTGGTATATATAACTAGTACATACAACAATTACACACGCCTAGTACAAACTATTAGTACATACAACTAGTACATACAACTAGTACATATAACTAGTACATACAACAACTTACTAGTACATACAACTAGTAAATACAATTAGTACATTAAAAAAGTAGATATAACTAGACAATACATCAATTACACACAACTACTACATACAACTAGTACATAAAACTAGTACACAAAACTAGTACATACAACTAGTACATACATCTAGTACGTACATCTAGTCACTAGTACATAAAACTAGAACATACAACTACATTCAACTAGTACATACAACTAGTACCTTCAATTAGTAAATGCGGATTGTTACTAGTACATACACTTACTTTATAAAACTAGTACACACAATTATTACATATAACAAGTACATAAAACTACTTGCTAATATATACAGCTAGTACATACAACTAGTACATACAACAAGTACATTCAACTGGTACATACAACTTGTACATACAACCAGTAAATACAACTATAAAGTACTATATAGTACAACAACTAGGACATAGAACTAGTACATATAACCAGTACATATAACGGGTGCATATAAATAGTACATATAAGCGGTACATACAACTAGTAACTACAACTAGTAAATATAATTAGTAGATACAAAAATTACCGACAACTAGAACATACCACTAGTACATACAACTAGTACATACAGTTAGTACAGAAAACTAGTATATATATAGAACTAGTTCATACAACTAGTACATACAACTAGTACATACAACCAGTAGAAATAACTAGTTTATGGAACCACTTACTAGTATATACAACCAGTTCATACAATTAGTATATACAACTAGTACTTATAAAAAGTATATGCATACAACAATTACACACAACTAGCAAATACAACTAATACATACAACCAGTAAATACTGATTGTTACTAGAACATTCCATTTGTATATACAACTAATCCATATAACTAGTATATACAAGTACTAACTAAAACATATGTACAACTAGGACCTACAACTAGTACATACAACAAGGACAAATAACTAGTAAATACAACTAGTACAAACATCTAGTACATACAATTAGTACATAGAACTAGTACATAGAACAATTACATATACCTAGTTACTAGTACATACAACTAATATATATATCTAGAACATAAAATTAGTAACTACAACTAGTAAATATAACTAGTACATACACAACTTTAACACAACTAGTACATACAACTATATAGTAAATACAGCTAGTATATACAGTTAGTACATAAAACTAGTACATACAACTAGTACATACAACTAGTACCTATAACCAGTACATATAACAATACACACAACTAGTACATACAAATAGTACATATAGTGTGTGCCACCATAACTTGCCCCAAAATATTATAATGTATATTTTGATCAAATTCAAATTTGGAATGAGCAACATGTACAAAATTTGTAAGAGTGATTACTTAAGAAATTGTGATTAAGATATAAACTTTTTGTGTCGCCATGGTAACACAAGTTGCGAAATCTCTAGAAAATGGCCGCACTTTCAAATTCTCCCTTATTTAGAATTTTTGAATAGCAGCTTTGTACATTAACTATAGATTTTAGTGAAAACCTTTACAAGGGTATTACCTCTAAATGTTACAGAGCGGAATTTAGATTTCTTCCTTTTTGGAGACTTTATCAAGGTAAATTTATCGAATATATGGTATCATATATATAGAAATTTAAAATTAATTGTTAAAGGAAATTCTTTTATAGTGATATGATTAAAAGAAGTATGCATAAAGTAAGAAAGATTACAGAACAAAAATTTGAAAAAAGCAATTATCCAAGGTTTAGCTGGCTATGAATTAGGTGAAAAAATATGACGATGGGATTTATATATCTTCACTTCTTCTTCTGCTTCTACTACTCCCAAATTCTTCTTATAGGCTTCTATATAGTCTCTAAATGTTCTGAAGTATTTCCTGACATCATCAGTTGTAACTGAATCAAGTGCTGGTTGCACTGTTTGGCGTAGATGCTGAAATGTGTAGTCGCATTGGTTTCTGGCATAAAGTTTAGCTCTACACCATACTCTTTCAATCGGGTTGAGTTCACAATGGAATTTGGGCAGAAAAAGACACCTGTGACCTCTTGTTGCTATATGATTTTCCACCTTACTCTTTTCAAATTTGAAATCGTGCATGTTACTCAAACAGTTAATCATATCTGCCTTTACCATTTGAGAAGTGTCAATCCCTCGTTCTTGTAGTACCATTTTGAGACCTTTTTGCACACCATGGTTGTCTACCATTGTTTGTCTCTTCCCATTCCAGATTGTGTCATGCATAAAGGGTTGAGAACCACCAGGTCCTACATTCATTCGTTTCGCATTCAGGGCATCTTCAGCAAAAGCTCGATGGTTTGAGCTCTGATCAAAAATGAAGACCAAGCTATGACTGCTGGAGGGGTATTTTAGTTCAGCAATGGTAACAGCTTTTTCCACCTGACTTAGGAATTTGTAATTAGTCCAGTAACCATCTGCTGCTGAACCTATTTCTATGAGTTCTCGTGCTTTCTTGGGCAAATTAGGGAATTCTGGCCGAATTTCTTCATATTCTCTATCAGTCAGAGTTAACATGCCACCGTATTCTTCAACAAAATCGCTGACCATAATTCCCTTGCCATCGCCTTTTGGCTTGAAGAAACTCCTACCATGCTCAATCCAATGATAAGCAATATCTTCATTCGAATGAAAAACGGATTCATCATGGAAAATGAGAACCAATTTGCATGTTGCATCTAGTTTTCCCACAGTGTAGCTGGCAGTAAGGTTATCAGTACCCAGTGGGGGTGGAAGATGGCTGTTTTGTAGAATGTCAATTTTGCGGATAAACTGCTGTCTGTAGGCAACAACATCTTCACGTTCATGACCATCTACATAAGTACCTTTTTGGTCTCTTTTATAGTTAAAACCCTGAAGATGTAACCACCTGTAGGCAGTGCGTAAGGATATACTTTGTGGGATATTCCTATTATGGCTGGTAGATTGGATTAGGTTGTCATTAACATAGTCTTGAAACATTTTGGCTGTCAGCCTAGGTCCTTTTTTATTATAGGCCTTTAAACGTATCCATGTTAAGGACTGTTCTTTCAAGTCTTCATCATCTAAAAGGCAGTGCCTCCTGTGCTTGCCTCTCTTAAAGTCACAGAAACTTCCACATGACTTGTAATACTTACTTCTCCATCCTCTAATGGTTTTCTCTCCCATATTTATCCATGTGGCAGTGAGTTTTGATGACTCCTTCACTTTTAAACCAAAGTTGTTAATCACAAAATCCATCAAAAAAACACTCAACATCATTTTGTCATCTCTTTCAAGGCCATCAATCCATTCTGTGTAAGTTTCCCTAGCACCTTCATAAAAAAACCATATTACCTATCTTCATGCTCATTATCACTGTCATAATCACTACTAGAATCTGCTTCAATAAAGAGATCTTCCTCTAATTGGACATCCTCATCCTCAGACCTAATTAGTTCATTGTTTTTCATTTTTTTGGTTTCCTTACCTTCTCCAAGGAACTTGTAGTGGTTCTCTTTTTGCTGTCTCCATGTCATCAAAACAATCAACAATAAATCAGTAACAAAAAGTCGGCCATTTAATTTTTTAATATTTCGCAATCAAAAATGATGTAATCCCTAGTTTGCATCTTAGCAACAGTGATCTGATTGGCTAAAACCATTTTTTTGCTATTCCTCAGTCCTTTTAATTAAAATATCAAAAATTAAACAAGGATATTACAGTAGTCACATTTAAAAGCTTATGAGACCAAAATATGGCAGAATTTTGAAGGGGCACGTTATGATGGCACACACTATATAACTACATACAACTAGTACATACAACTAGTTCATACAACCAGTAAATACAGATTGTTACTAAAACATACACCTAGTAAATACAACTAGTACATGCAACTATATACTTACTAGTACATACAACTAATACATATACAATTAGTACATAAAACTATTACATATAACTAGTAGTTACAACAATTAAAGACAATTAGTACATACAACTAGTACTTACAATTAGTACATACAACTAGTACTTACAATTAGTACATACAACTAGTACTTACAATTAGTACATAGAACTAGTACATAGAACAATAACATATACCTAGTTACTAGTACATACAACTAGTATATATATCTAGAACATAAAATTAGTAACTACAACTAGTAAATATAACTAGTACATACACAACTTTAACACAACTAGTACATACAACTATATAGTAAATACAGCTAGTATATACAGTTAGTACATAAAACTAGTACATACAACTAGTACCTATGACCAGTACATATAACAATACACACAACTAGTACATACAAATAGTACATATAACTACATACAACTAGTACATACAACTAGTTCATACAACCAGTAAATACAGATTGTTACTAGAACATACACCTAGTAAATACAACTAGTACATGCAACTATATACTTACTAGTACATACAACTAATACATATACAATTAGTACATACAACTATTACATATAACTAGTAGTTACAACAATTAAAGACAATTAGTACATACAACTAGTACTTACAATTAGTACATACAACTAGTACTTACAATTAGTACATACAACTTGTAAAAACAACTAGTGCATTCAACTAGTACATAAAATTAGTACATTGAACTAGTACATTTAACTAGTACATTGAACTAGTACATACAACTAGTTACTAGTACATACAACTAGTACATACAACTAGTACTTACAATTAGTACATATAACTAGTTCATGCAGCTAGTACATACAACTAGTTCATACAACTAGTACATACAAGTAGTAGCTAAAACTAGTAACTACAACTAATAAAGATAACAAGTATACAAACATACACCCAACTAGTACTTACAAGTAGTACATACAGCTACATACACATAGTACATACAGCTAGTACATACAACTAGTTATAAGTATATACAACAAGCACATATAACTAGTTCATACAATTAGTACATATAACTAGAACATACATGTAGTACATATAACTAGTATTTAAAAAAATTTCACACAACTAGTACATACAACTAGTACAAACAACTAGTTACTAGTACATACAATTAGTACACACAATGAGTAAATACAACTAGTACGTATAACGACTACATACAGCTAGTACATATAACTAGTACATACATCAATTTCACACAACTAGTACATAAACTAATACTTAGAACTAGTTCATACAAATAGTACATACAACTAGTTACTAGTACAACAACTAGTACATACAACTAGTAAATACAGATTGTTACTAGAACCTACACCTAGGACATGCAACTATATACTAACTAGTTCATACAACTGATACATACAAATAGTCCATACACTAGTACATATAACTAGTAGTTACAACAATTACACACATCTAGTACTTAAAACTAGTACATACAACTACATACAATAGTTCAAACAACTAATATATATATATACAACTGGTAAAAACAACTAGTACATACAACTAGTACGTACAACTAGTTACTAGTACGCACAACTAGAACATACACCTAATATATACAAGTGTTACATATAACTAGTACATGCAGCTAGTACATCCAACTAGTACATACAAGTAGAACATAGAACATGTACTTATAACTAGTACATTCAGCTAGTACATACAACTAGAACATATAACCAGTACATACAACAATTTTACACAACTAGTATATACAACTAGTACATAAAATTACACACAACTTATACATACACGTAGTACATACAAGTGTTACATATAACTAGTACATGCAGCTAGTACATCCAACTAGTACATACAAGTAGAACATAGAACATGTAGTTATAACTAGCACATAAAACTAGTACATACAACCAGTATATACAACTAAGATATAACAAGTACATGCAACTACTTACTAGTACATACAACTAGTAAATACAATTAGTCAATACAACTAGTACATATACCTAGTACATACAACAATTACACACAACTAGTACATACAACTAGTACATATCACTACATACAACTAGTACATACAACTTGTACATATTACTAGTACATTGAACAATTACAAACAACTAGTACATACAACTAGTATTTACAACTAGTACATAAAAGTGGTACACACAACTAGTTACTACTACTTACAACTAGTACATACAACTAGTAAATATAACTAGAACATACAACTAGTACATATCTCTAGTTACTAGCACATACAACTAACACATACAACTAGTACATATAACTAGTAACTACAACTAGAATTTATAATTACTACATACACAAATTTCACACAACTAGTACATACAAGTAGTACATATAAATACATACAACCAGTTCAAACAACTAGTACATACAACTAGTACATAGAATTAGTAACTACAACTAGTAAATATAACTAGTACGTGCAAAAATTACACACAACTTGTACATACCAGTAGTACATATAACTTCATAAAACTGGTTCAAACAACTATTACTTACGACTAGTACACACAACCAGTACATACAACTAGTTATTAGTATATAACTCCAACTAGTACATACAAGTAGTACATAGAACATGTACATATAACTAGTACAAACTAGTACTTATAACTAGTACATATAACAATTACACACAACTAGTATATGCATACAGTTATTACATATAACTAAACACATTTGGTACATGTAATTAGTACATACAACGAGTACATACAACTAGTACATATAACTATTTCATGCAACTACTTCCTAGTACATAAAACTAGTACATACAATTAGTACATACAAGTAGTACATACAACTAGTTACTAGAACATACAACTAGTACATACAATTAGTACTTGCAACTGTTACATATAACTAGTACATACAACTAGTACATACAACTAGTACATTCAAGTAGTACATTCAACTAGTTACTATTACATAAAACTAGTACATACAATTAGTACAAACAACTATTACATATAACTAGTTCATACAACAATTACACACAACTCGTACATACAACTAGTATATATAACTTCATACAACTAGTATAGATAACTACATACAACTAGTACATACACCTAGTACATGCAACTAGTACAAACAACTAGTACATATAACTAGTACATGCAACTAGTAAATACAGATTGTTACTAGTACATACAATTAGTACATACAACTAGGACATACAGCTAGTACATACAACTAGTACATATAACTAGCACATACAACTACTAACTAGAACATATATATATACAACTAGTACATACAATAAGTACATACAACTACATACAACTAGCACATAGAACTAGCACATACAACTAGTAAATAAAATTTGTTTCTAGAACATACACCTAGTAAATATAACTAGTACATACAACTAGTACATATAACTAGTACATGCAACTGCTTACTAGTCCATACAACTAGCACATACAGATAGTACATACAACTAGTAAATAAAACTAGAACACACTAGTACATACATCTAGGTACTAGTATATACATTAAACTAGTACATAAAACTAGTAATTACAACTAGTAAATTTAACTAGTATACAAAAAATACACACAACTAGTACATACAAGTAGTACATATAACTACATACAACTAGTTACCAGTACATACAACTATTACATACAACTAGTGTATATAACCAGTACATACAACAATTTCACACAACTGGTACATGCAACTGATACATATAACTATATGCATACAACTAGGACATACAGCTAGTACATACAACTAGTACATATAACTAGTACATACAACTACTAACTAGAACATATATATATACAACTAGTAAATGCAACTATTACATACAACAAGTACATATAACTAGTACATACACTAGTACAAACAACTAGTAAATACAACATGTACATATAACTACATACAACTAGTTCAAATAACTAGTACATACAAATAGTATATACTGATAGTTACTAGTACATACAATTAGTTCATGCTTCTACCTACTAGACACACAACTAGTACATAAGACTAGTACAGATAAGTACAAACAACAAGTACATATAACTAGTATATACAACTAATATATACCTGCAATTAGTACACACAACTAATACATATATATATAACTACATACAACTAGTACATACAACTAGTACATATAAGTTGTACATACAACAATTACAAACAACTAGTGCACAAAACCAAAGTAGTACATACAACCAGTACATGCAACTATATACTACATACAACTAGAACTACAACTAGGACATAGAACTAATACATATAACCAGTACATATAACGAGTACATACAAATGGAACATACAAATAGTACATACAAGTATTATATACAACTAGTGACTAATATATAGAACTAGTACATATAATTTTAACTACAACTAGTCAATATAACTAGTAGATACCAAAATTACACCCAACTAGTACATACAACTAGTGCTTAAAAAGAGTACATACAGCTAGTATACTAGTGAATAATAAAACATTTCTACAAAAATAGTAGAAGATAAAGGGATGGCACAAAAAGCACAGAAACAAGAGAAGGGATGTTACACAGCGAAGAAGTATTTATGCATGAATCATACAACACCCTTTCTTGTAGGATTTATGCATAAATAAATCTTGGCTGTGTAACATCCCTTTCTTGTTTCTGTGCTTTTTGTGCCATCCCTACATCTTCTACTATTTTTGTAGAAAATCTTTATTATTCTCTAGTTTCTGTACTTTTTATGGAGCATAAGCTAGGAATTATATAATAGACCATTTTTGTTTCGCAATCTTCGACTGAATATGACATCATTAAAATGACGAATTTATTGAAGCCTTGACTCTTGGCCCACGAAAATTGTCATGCTCAATAATAACGTTATCGTTCTCGCTTCTATAAAAGAATACAGCGCAGAAAATTTGGAGTATTTTCACTTCAGAAGTAGCCCGAAAACTTATTTCCTTGTTTAGTAACAGCGGGCAAAGAAGATGAAGAAGATGAAGAAGATGAAGAAGAAGAAAACTAAAATGGGATATTTCAAAGTTCGCACATTTGCTAGCGGAACACAGTCACTTGCCTATAAGGCCAGTTTATAGCATGGCTGGTGTATTTTTAACTATACATAGCTTTTTTCGGCGATTTTCAGCCTATTTCGGATTATTGCTCCTATACCAATGTATAGGGAAAACAAAACAACCCTTTCCATCCCTACATAGAGAGTACTACCGTACTACCGTACTCTCTGATAACACTAGTATATACAACTAGATACTAGTACAAACAACTAGTAAATATATACAACTAGTACATACAACTACTACATATAACTAGTACATGCAACTACTTACTAGTACATACAACTAGAACATACAATTAGTACATACCACTAGTACATATAACAAGTGCATATAACAAGTACACACAACTAGTACATACAATAAGTACATACAACTACATACAACTAGCACATAGAACTAGCACATACAACTAGTAAATAAAATTTGTTTCTAGAACATACACCTAGTAAATATAACTAGTACATACAACTAGTACATATAACTAGTACATGCAACTGCTTACTAGTCCATACAACTAGCACATACAGATAGTACATACAACTAGTAAATAAAACTAGAACACACTAGTACATACATCTAGTTACTAGTATATACATTAAACTAGTACATAAAACTAGTAATTACAACTAGTAAATTTAACTAGTATACAAAAAATACACACAACTAGTACATACAAGTAGTACATATAACTACATACAACTAGTTACCAGTACATACAACTATTACATACAACTAGTGTATATAACCAGTACATACAACAATTTCACACAACTGGTACATGCAACTGATACATATAACTATATGCATACAACCCGTACCTACAACTAGTACATACAATTAGTCAATACAAATTGTTACTAGTGCACACACCTAGTACATACAACTAGTTCATACAATTATTACAAATAACCAGTACATGCAGCTAATCACTAGTATTTACCACTAGTACATACAACTAGTACATACAACTAGTACATATAACTAGTACATACAGCTAGTACTTACAACTAGTATATATATCTAGTACATACAACAATTTCACACTTTAGAAACAAAAGCCTTTACAGAGAACCTTGTTACTTCTTGCCTTAGCTTACTAAGGCAAGGAGTATCTGGCTTGGACAACCCTCAGTCAGTTATGTTTTCCCTTCTTCGGGTTTTTAGCCAGAAGCCTCGGCTTTGCCTCCTTCTGGCAGCAGCAGACAGCTGCACGTCGGGCCAAAGTTGACCGTCATAATAGGAGGGAGTACCTCCATACACCAATCCACCACTGCTTTCCAGAGGTCGACAGGCAAGGACTGGTACAGGACTACTTATTGTCCAGGCCCCAATCCCTCAACAGATAGATGTCGCCTCAATATCCTCACAGCCGAACAGAGAACAATTCTCTGCATGGCTCTCATCACTTATACTGCACTTTTTGACAGCTTTGGAATTCCCCTAAGGTCTTCCAGGAGCGTCTCCACTGTCCCCAAAGCACCAATTATCATCGGGACTACCTTAATTCGGTAGCCCCTAAATTGTTTCCTCCTATCAGCCGCCAGCTTCTGGTACTTTTGGAACTTCTCTTGCCATCTTCCATTAATATTGCTGTCAGTAGGAACTGACATTTCAATAATGTAGATGGACTTACATAGCCAATCCTCAACCACTAAGTCTGGCCTTCTTTCTGTCATTTCTTCATCTGTAGGGATACTAGGATCCCACAAGATTTTGACAGACCTATTCTCATAGACTGGTTTTGTTTCTAATTTGTACCAGGGCTCTTCCTGCTTGAATCCATATTCTTTCAACAATCTCCACAACACTATCAGTATTGCCCGGTCATGCCTCTCTTTGTAAAGAGGGCTCACACATGTTTAGTATGTGTTTGACCGTTTCCATAGCCTTGCCACATTCTCTGCACATTAGGAGGCTAAAAATCCTCAGAATCCTATTTCGGTACCACCTAGTGTGCAGCACATCATCTTAGGCTGCGAGAATCAGAGCCTCAGTTTGAGGTCTGAGTCTCCCCTCAGAAAGCCACACATAAGACTCCCTATTTGTGACTTGTCTACGCAAGTGGAACATGTCAACACTTCCGAAAATTATCTACAAAAGTCTTTTAATTTATTGTATTTTACTTTAGAAACATTGTATCATTGAACAAATTATATAGAATTGAAGCGCTATTCGTTCGTAATATTTTGGCTACAAGAGCATCACAATTGCAGGCTTAAAAGAGAAGGTAAGCGGCTGTAAGTGATAGGTGCCAAATTGGCAAAAATGTTTTACCAGACAGTGGAAAATACGAAAATAGAATAAATGGTGACACCAATCTATGAAGGATAATGATATCTAACGATTGTATGTATACTCCTTTTAAATTCCCTTTAGTTTTTGAATTATAATCGAAAACGTTTTTTCATACCTTTATCGGCCGCCTCTAGTACTTCATATCTCAGTTAAACAAGGTAATATTCCAGGAGTATACATACAAATTTTAGGCTGTTACTTACTGAAGAGATTGATGTCATCCTCCACTGTCTGGTAAGCGGTTCATTTTCCATTGGTCTCTTCTCCTTCGACTATAGGTATTGTCACGTGACAGTCAGCCTAATACCAGTAGTATTGCCAAGCCGTCATATAATGACGTCTTATGACGTTCATATGCACCCAAATATTTGGTAACACGTTATACAAACATTACACTTCCGAAGTTGATATTTCACGTAAAGCTTCTCGATAACGATACAGTTTCCTTGATCGAAGTTTTTGTTGTCGTAAGAGGTAAGTGGAAACAGTAAGCATATTGCATGTCTGCTAATATCTATGTAATTATCAATGGCGAAGACATATGAGCATATAATCAAAAGATAAATAGAACGTTTCGGCCACGTAGGCCTTTATTCCTCAGCTATTATTTATCTACTACGTTAAGAATAGCTGGGGAATTAAGACCTACGAGGCCGAAACGTTTTATTTATCTTTTGATTATACTACTTTAGAACGTTTAGGTCACGTAGGCCTTAATTCCTCAGCTATTATTTATTTACTACGTTAGCAATAGTTGAGGAATTAAGGCCTACGAGGCCGAAACGTTTTATTTATCTTTTGATTATACTACTTAAGAACGTTTAGGTCACATAGGCCTTCCTCCTCTACTATAGGTTAATTGTTCGTAAGTTTTCGCAAATTGATAATTTGACAACGTAGTAATAAGCCTCTACAATATCACCTATGTAATTCAAAAGAGAAATATACCAATCGTCATTCTTGCTTTGATAAAATAGCTTTTAGATAGCTATCATGCCCATAACATAAGGCTAGTTTTGCATGGAGCTGTAGACTTAGTGACATTAAGATTCTTAAAAAGCCAAACCTAATTATAACTGCGATCCATAAAGCTTAAGGCAAAATTTACTGCGACACTCATAAGTAGAAATAGTAAGACAGAATAGCATTAATTCATTTTTGCTTTCCTTTGAATGTTTAGATGCCATTTGTGAAAATGTCGGGAAGATCTTTTAACTGTGGCTTTTGCCGCACATTGGTGTATGAATGTCTACCTAAAAGGAGTGCTGGTACATCTGAGGAGAAGGAGAGTAAAAGCAAGACTGAGAAGGTTGAGTCCAATATTGTAGAAAGATTTCAAAGCTTATTTGTGGGACCGCAATTTGTGATTGGCCCAAACTATTTTGAGAAAAAAAGTCTTAAACCCATTAGTTTGTTTGAATCCCACTGTAAAATGATAGAAAAGCTTTTGCAAAAGGTTTTAATACTTCAACATTTAAGGAAAACTATGTAAAAGCTTTTTCTTCTTTCAATTGGTCTGAATTGTCCTCGTCTGAAAAGGAAAGACATTCTTTGTCAAACTGTGTTGCTTGTGCTATGCAGTTTCCATAAATCCAGAAAACCTTTCCACTGAAGCCTTTTTTGAAATATCAGATTATGAGAAAGAAAATGCTTCAAAGGAAACATATAATGGGAAAAAAACAGAATTTTGCTAAGCCCCTGAGTGACCATTCTAGAAATAGGTGTTACAGTAAAGGGGATGTTAATAAGTTAGTTAAAGAGGCACAAAAGGAGTTAATCCTAGAGTTTAAGGGCATACTTGATTCTAGTACCCTTCAAGCTGTTTATTCAAATAATATTAGTTTAAGCAAGGCTGATAGCTTTCGCAAAGAACAATTTTTTTGAGCCACCCACTGATGACAAAGCCCCAAAAAGGAAACGGTATCCACTGAGACCACATGAATGCAGCAAATTTCCAGAACTTTGTGAATGCTTAAAAACATGGGACGCTAATACTAAATTTATAGCTAGTGATATAGCTAAATTGTTTAATGTCAGTGCTACTGATGGCAGTAATAAAATTAGGTTACTTGCTCAAGAAATTAATCCTTCAATTCCAGGGCTTGAAATAGTTCCAAAGCCAAAGTCTACAAAAAAAGATTCCAAAGCACATCTATGGCAGTACCTGTACCTCCTAACAAAAGGCGATTAGTAGACATTGACCGTTCCCTTGTCCAAAGTGGTGTATTAAATGAAGGCATTCCATGTATTCCCATTACTTTAGTACGATATCACAAAGGAGAAAGGGTTGAAACTGTTGCCCAAAGTCGTAAATTTCCTTTGTTTGACATTCAAAATGGTTTACTGAAGGCCCATGACAAATTTATGAGGCTTCATACTGATGTTGAGATTGAAGCAATGAGTAAGGAATATATTCTAGGTGTACTTAGGAAAGGGGCAGGATATTCTATGAATCAATTTGAAAATTTGAGTTTGGAGGAATTGAAACACCTCCTTTCCAAATATGAGAGGACAAGGACTATCTGGATATGGCATGACCACTCAAGTCTAGCATCACATGGTATTTTAGCCATAATGGTTGGGGTTATGTATGACCCTATTGTGTTCATGACTGAAAATGAAATAGGTAAGAATGTAGAAGAGTTTCTCCAAGAAGGAGAAATTCATGCAGTTGCTCATGGGTCCTCATCACTACAAGATCAGGCTACTTTAATTCCTGAGCGACTCTCAGAATTGGATGGTCTAAGTGATGAGGTTCTAAGTTCAACTGGAATCAGAATTACTGATAGGCTACGTTTCTTCAAGGGTGATAAACCTGCATGCAGCACAATTTGAAGCTGGAATCACATGTGGTGGAAATTATCCTTGTGTTGCTTGTGTTTGTCACCGTAATAGTTTTGCAGATTTTCAGCATGCAGTTAAGTGTGAACAAAGGACGCTGCAGAAAAATCTTAAAGTGGCTACAGGAGGACACTTTGGTAAAGTTCCTGGTAAGATAAAGTACTACGAAGAATTAAACACAAATCAGTTAAGAATTGAGTTAGAGAAAAGGGGTGTTAAGGACTATCCGTCTGATAAAAAGGGTAGATTAAATGTCCTAAAGGAAATGCTCCGGGGGGTGCAAAGAGTTCCCTCTTTAGTGATGATGACACCTGAAAGTTCATTAGATGAGTTTCATCTAGATAGCTACAGTGTCCTTCCTTGTGAGCCTCTCCATGATTTAAAGGGCTATCTAGGTGCTGTCTTTAGACAATTGCCCTCGGTTTTGGGGCCTTCAAGGCTAAAAACTTCCTTGTGTGATTATTTTAGTACCTTGTGGAAGAAGGCAAATTTGTATGGTTCTGACCTTCGTAAAGCACTAGTAGATGTAGCTTACATATTCCACTTATATGATACTCCAAGTACTGTGGCTACTTTTATTTACTGTCTTGTTCAACTGTCCAATATTCTGTATTCAAAAGATTCTAACAGAAGTCCCAAACAATGCCTACAGTTTTATAATTGTGCATATATTGTTCATGAGCTGCATTGTGAGCTGTTTGGTGACACAATGATCTCAAATTATTTTCATGCTTTACTTGTGCATGGTCCTATGCAACATGAAGTTGTTAGCTGCAGGTCAACCAACACTGAAAATGAGGAGAGAATCTTCAAGAGTGCTGAATCAGCAGCAAAGTGTACTGATCACAAGCCAGAAAACATGCTACCAGGGGTACTGAAAAGACTTCAATGTAAAAGGAATCAAAAAACCAGCAACCCTTTGTTAAATTTGAGAAAGGAAAACTCAAGAATTAGTCAGTCTGCTTCAAAACGTCCTTCCTACCCAGGCACTATCTTCAAGGAAGAGTTTATTAATAGAAGGACAGATTCCTACAAGGCTCACCTTAAAAGAATAAGTCCTTATTTAAAGTGTGGTGAAGGGGTTTGGTGGTACAGAGACTCTTGTGGCAGCTTTTGTTTCCATGACTCGCAGGATGGTGAAGAAATCTCATCTAAAGGGCCTGAATTGTTACATTTCCGTAATGCTTCAATGGAAGATGTTGCTGAAAGGTCCGAATCCTGTTGGAAGGAGGTTATTGAAAGGAAAATAACACTTCCTATAATCATGGAAAGAGAAAATGGAAGGGAAGGTAACATATCTGAAATTTCCTCTGCTAAGTGTGTGAGTTTTCAAGTGAACCTGAGTTTTCATTTGAAGCAACATTTATCCAGCCTACTTTGGCTTCTCCTAAGTCTTCCACTCCATGTAGGAAAACAATTCAGAGTGAGGAAAGTTCTATAGCATCTGAAACTGGTGAAGATGGTTTTGTCCAAAAGGAAAATAGTAATGGAATGATGAGCAAAATCCTAACCTGAACACAGAAGGTACTGTAGATGTACAAGTAGATGAGGTACTGAATAGTTGTCCTGAAGTATCGCTTGAATCATCAGTGTGTAAAGCTATTGCCAAATTGCTTGGCTCTTCCACTGATTTGAATGTATTTGATCAATTGCGGTGTATGTATAAGCAAGGAGATAGGCATATGTTGCCTTCTCAGAAGGAAAGGTATCATTCACTAGCCCGTTACTTTAGGAAAAAGATCTCAGCTAAGAAACGTAGTTTAGATCTCCAAATAGCCCAAGTATCTCCCATTAATACCATGTACAGTGAGTATGCTAAGGACATAAAGCTTTGCTTGAAATTGGTATGTAATCTTCATTAGAGAGTCGTTGTGTGGCTCTATTATAAGAGTCGTTGTGTGGCTCTATTATAAGAGTCGTTGTGTGGCTCTATTATAAGAGTCGTTGTGTGGCTCTATTATAAGAGTCGTTGTGTGGCTCTATTACAATTTCTAATAAAGGCTTTTTTCAAAGCCATCACTTCTCAGAAGATTGGCCATGCATATGCTAATGAGTCTATCTGTTCAGATCAACATTCTACCCAGCCATGCATATTCCACTTCATTGTTATGCTGAAATGTATGTCAGTCATCAGTACATACTTCACTAATTTATTGGTAATGAGGATGCATGAAAGACTTAACAAAGTCTAGGTATCCCTCTTTGCTGGCTGGTTAGTGTTCAATGTACATAACATCAAGTCATTTTAAATTTCCCAACACAATACATACAGTTAAAGGATTTGTCCATATGGCTTCATTTCTAGGAACACCACCAAATGTCCTTGAATGGACAATTTCTTTGGTGCTGGTCCCAATAGTGAACCACATATGGAACAGCATAGATGTAGAGACAAATACAGCTAAAGTTCCTTACATGTGCAAAATCATTTTAGCAAAAGTTTAGGTGACACAACACAATGCATACAATTAAAGGACTTACCTCAAAAGTATGGGGTCCCAAAGTGCTGAAGGATTTGTCCATATGGCTTCATTTCTAGGAACACCACCAAATGTCCTTGAATGGACAATTTCTTTGGTGCTGGTCCCAATAGTGAACCACATATGGAACAGCATAGATGTACAGACAAATACAGCTAAAGTTCCTTACATGTGCAAAATCATTTTAGCAAAAGTTTAGGTGACACAACACAATGCATACAATTAAAGGACTTACCTCAAAAGTATGGCTTCCCAAAGTGCTGAAGATTTGTCCATATATGGCTTCATTTCTAGGAACACCACCAAATGTCCTTGAATGGACAATTTCTTTGGTGCTGGTCCCAATAGTGAACCACATATGGAACAGCAGAGATGAACAGACAAACACAGCTAAAGTTCCTTACATGTGCAAAATCATTTTAGCAAACGTTTAGGTGACACAACACAATGCATACAATTAAAGGACTTACCTCAAAAGTGTGGCTTCCCAAAGTGCTGAAGATTTGTCCATATGGCTTCATTTCTAGGAACACCACCAAATGTCCTTGAATGGACAATTTCTTTGGTGCTGGTCCCAATAGTGAACCACATATGGAACAGCATGGATGTACAGACAAATACAATTAAATGATACTAATTTACACGCAAGACAATAACAATAAAGTGAAAACAAGGTAACAATACGTTGATAATAAGGTCATATCTTCACCTGCTAGTGCATGAATAAGGTGGTGAGAAAGTGAATAACCAGCCTATAATGGGCGTGATGACACACCCTCCAACCAACAGTATAAATAGACTCCACCCAGCATAGCTACAACAGCTGATACAGCAAAAAATGGCAACTTTTAACTTCGGAAATTTCGATAAATGCCATATAACTATAATCCAAAAAGAGAACGGAGAAAAAGGAGGAAAAGGAGAAAAAAGAAAGGCCAAGACCAAGAAGCCAGGGAACCTACCAAAGCTGTGTAGGTTCCAAGACAAATGTAAAAAAGGACCTGGAGAGTGCGAATACAGGCATGTGGAACCTCACCTGCTTGAAGGCTGCAAGAGGCCATTTATGTTGTGTTGGGGGAGGCCATGTACAAACCCAAAGTGCAGGTTTGTACATCTGGAGGAGGAAAAGGAGCCAGCTGCAAAAAAGAGAAAACAAAAAAAAAAAATAAAAAGAACTAACAAACGGCTTTTTTCAAAGCCACCACATGTCAAAAGATTTCAACAATCTAAACAAACTAAAATGAAACGCCACATTACACAAATCATGTAAATAGTCTATATTAAAAAACTACGTTACACAAATCAACTAGAAAGTCTAAAATGATACATTACACAAAAGTCTAAAATGATACGTTATACAAAAGTCTAAAATGATATGTTATACAAAAGTCTGAAATGCTACGTTACAACGTAGCATTTCAGATTTTTTAGTTGATTTGGGTAACGTAGCATTTCAGACTTTCTAGATGATTTGTGGGATCTCCAATAATATACGGAAGAAGCATCCATTTGCAATAATGACATCACCATTCGATTCAGTTTCGCATGACGATTCCATTTCAAGTGTCGGCGGGCGCTTATCTCCTTCCTCATATACGGCTTTGATGGGCGCTTATTCCCTAGTTTCCTAGGCAGTTTTGTAGCGCTTGTTTGTCAAGAGATTCATCCGAAAGTCTTTTTGTCAAGTGGAGATTCGCCTGTAAGTCTTCTTCGGAGATTCACCAGTAAGTTTTCTTGTTTGTCAAGATTCACCCGTAAGTTTTCTTGTGTGTCGAGTGGAGATTCACCCGTAAGTTTTCTTGTTTGTCGAGTGGAGATTCACCCGTAAGTTTTACTCCTCCTTGATAAATCCGCTATCTACTTTGATCTCTATTCTTGCACTTTCCAGCCTCAATGTCACTTTGTTTGTTTATAAACAATATGTAATTATTATAATTGCAATTATCACTTTTGTTGGGTGGAGCTAGTCTCTAATTAGCTGAGATGCAGATGTTGACGTGTTACATCGTCATTAGTTCTGTATCTTATATTTTTATTTATCAGACATTAAAGTGTACTGACTGTTATTACTGTTATTAGTCATCTAATGTGACCATCATAATTGATGGGTAGGGACTAGACAAGGTTACTCTATGTGGCCACTTTCTCCTGCCTCTCAATTGCGATGGTGACACAAGTGACATTGTCAGCTCTAGCTAGCATCCTATATAATATCTGTTTGCATTCCTTAATCAAGGACGTATTTAATGTACATTTAAGGCTGTAACTTTTTCAAATGGAAAGATATGAAGCTAATACTTGCTGCCAGCATTCACAGACATCTGTAAAGCATGCCCAATGAATTTTTGAAAATTTGAAGTATGTCAATATTTGCCGTATCCCTCACCATACATATTTTTGGGGTAAAATGGCAAGTCAACGCACTGTATGCAATGTTATCTGAAGACATTCTAGCAAATAAATTCAGTAGTTGTGCTCATTTACATTTAAACCTACTAAATATGTGCTCTAAAGAACGGTTGGCATAGGGCTAGGGTTAGGTTTAGGGTTAGGAATGGTGATTTTAACAACTAATTACCTTTGTCTCTTTCTACAGATTGAAAAGAAAGAGAAGACACATCAAAATATTGTTAACTCATTTAATTAGCCTGTTTTTTGTAATCTCAATGCAAATTAATTAAATAAATTGTGAAATTGTGACTAATTTTAGGTACGAATTTGTTCATGATGTAATCCTCCTTGCGCAATCGTAATACATGAGTATATGTACATATTACGCAATTATCGTCGGTAGCATGAATAACTGCTTAAGGTTGTGTAAGCTTTCAAGTCAACCAAACTTCCAAGATTTTCACGATTTTAATTCTATTCAATTGACTAATTAAAATTCATACGTTAAATTAAGGCGGTTCATTTCGGCGGTTTGAATATTGAAAATGTCGTTCATGGAAATTGGTGAAGTTGCTTTTGGTCCCACAGAGGACTTGATCCACTGGATGCAGGTCAGGCACTTGTTTGCAAGTGCCAGGGACTGCCCAAGCTGCAATATTGCCATGGTGCTCAGCATCAGAAATGACATTTCTGATGGGTACAGGTACATAAATTATTTCCTGAAATCTTTCTGAGACACAAAAATTTAGAATGAATTAAATTCAATTTACAAAAATTAGTATAATGTAAAAGTATGCATGGTTCAATTATACAAATTTAGATTGAGATGTCCTACTTGCAATAAAGGAGTTGCTCTGAGGAAAGACAGCTTCTTTGAGAAATCAAAGTTACCTCTAAAGAAGTGGCTACTGTTGATACATCACTGGGCCCGTCAGCATATGGTTACCGTAGCAGCAGAGTCACTGGAGGTAACTGAAAGCACTGCATGTGCTGTTTATCAGTGGCTCTGAGAAGTTTGTTCCACAAAACTGTGTTCCACCCGTATTCTTTTGGGTGGTCCAGGCAAGATCATCCAAATCGATGAAAGCCTTTTCAATCACAAACCTAAAGTAAGAGAAAATTATTTTTTCATAACAAAACTTAAGCTAATTATACATATATATCATTAACTTCTAAACTTGTCTGTATACATATATAGTATCACAGAGGTAGAGCAGCCACACATGAAAGGTGGGTATTCGGGATGTGCGATACATCATTTGAGCCAGCCCTTGGCTATATGGAGCTGGTTCCAGACAGAACTGCTGCAACCCTGCTCCCAATCATACAGGCCCATGTCAGACCAGGTACTAAGATAATATCCAATCAGTGGAGAGCGTACAACTCGGTAGCACAGCTACCCAATGTAACCAGTCATGGAACTGTAAACCATTCAGTTACTTTTGTAGATCCCACAACTGGAGATCATACCCAAAATATTGAATCCTATTGGTGCAAGGTTAAGTTAAAATTCAAAGCGATGAAGGGTGTATCTCAACTTCAGTTATGGTCTTATTTGGACGAATTCATGTGGAGGGAAAGGTATGGCGAAACGAAGAAAGATGCATTTGATAACATTATTTAAGACATCGCCCACCAATACCCGGTTCCCTAGTTGACTTAACCTTTTAATTTACACTTTTATGTTTATTATTTTTATTCTCTATATGTAACTTTCTATATCTATGCTTTCCAATACTCATTTTACAAACTAAAAGTAATGATTTAATGACCTCATACACTCAGCCACTCTATTCATGTGATGAGACTTAATGTTTACAAGCAAACATACACACAATACAGTTACATCAACAGTTAACGCTTGAATTATGTGTAACTACTTATCCACGCATGAAACCAACCAAGATATGAACAATGAACACTTATTGAGATGGTGAACTCACAGATATTATGTAGAGCATTCGTGGTTCCAGCTTTAACAAATTCACGTACGTTCTTTAGGATGATGTATGGCCTAAAAGTACATAGATATAGAAACACAGGAATGCAAACAGATATTATATAGGATGCTAGCTAGAGCTGACAATGTCACTTGTGTCACCATCGCAATTGAGAGGCAGGAGAAAGTGGCCACATAGAGTAACCTTGTCTAGTCCCTACCCATCAATTATGATGGTCACATTAGATGACTAATAACAGTAATAACAGTCAGTACACTTTAATGTCTGATAAATAAAAATATAAGATACAGAACTAATGACGATGTAACACGTCAACATCTGCATCTCAGCTAATTAGAGACTAGTTCCACCCAACAAAAGTGATAATTGCAATTATAATAATTACATATTGTTTATAAACAAACAAAGTGACATTGAGGCTGGAAAGTGCAAGAACAGGGATCAAAGTAGATAGCGGATTTATCAAGGAGTAAAACTTACGGGTGAATCTCCACTCGACAAACAAGAAACTTTCGGGTGAATCTCCACTCGACAAACAAGAAAACTTACGGGTGAATCTCCACTCGACAAACAAGAAAACTTACGGGTGAATCTTGACAAACAAGAAAACTTACGGGTGAATCTCCGAAGAAGACTTACAGGTGAATCTCCACTTGACAAAAAGACTTTCGGATGAATCTCTTGACAAACAAGCGCTACAAAACTGCCTAGGAAACTAGAGAATAAGCGCCCATCAAAGCCATATACGAGGAAGGAGATAAGCGCCCGCCGACACTTGAAATGGAATCGTCATGCGAAACTGAATCGAATGGTGATGTCATTATTGCAAATGGATGCTTCTTCCGTATGTTATTGGTGATCCGATTTGTGTAACGTCAACTAGAAAGTCTAAAATGATACGTTACACAAATCATCTAAAAGTCTAAAAGGAAATACTACGTTACATAAAACATCTAACCTTCTCGTTCTTTCACTGAGGATTTTCGAATCCTAGTCCTTCGCCGACCCACGCTGTACCTTCTCATTCTTCCACTGAGGAATTTCGACTTCTAGTCCTTCGCCGACCCTCGCCGAACAAGTGACTAATCAATCGAAAACATTTTTTCATTCTGCTGCGTCATCATGACATTGTATTATAATAATATAAACTTCATGTGCGAGTCACATGACATTCACGCTACTTCCTGTAAATGTTCAAATATTTCACACCTAAAAGCGGCTTCAAAAAATCGGAACTATAACGGACATGTTCCACATGCGTATGGTATGAGCCCTGTTGAGACTTTTCGGCTAGGTTACATTTTAACCTTTCAGTCTGAGCCTCCCGGAGCTCACGTGCCACTCTCCTCCATTCTCTTACACTATTTTGTGAGGGATCTGTCTTTAGCCACATTTCCGGTTCTAGTTCTATTCCGTGGCTTCCCAGTATCAATCTGGCTTCTTTCAAGACAGTCCTCCTCTGCTTTGAGCACTCCAGCCACTTTTGGTGTTTAACCACAACAGCTGTGAGTGGATCATTGGCAGTATGGAGGTATCTTGACAGATTCACAACAGCCCTGTCGTGATCCAAAGGAAAACTACAGAGCCCTCTACCACCTTGAGAGCGAGGCAAGTTCACTCTCTCAATGGCAGAGTTATAGTGATGACACTGGTACTTTCTCATGATCTTTCTCACCATTCGGTCCAGTTTTGGAAGCTCACTTTGTGTCCACCTCAAAACTAGGTAAGAGTATCTCAACGGAGAGGCACACAACATGTTAGAGGCTTCAGCAGCAGTCTTACCATTGAGGTGAGAGCCACACACTTTGTGGAGTCTCCTCTATTCATAGATCAAGCAAGGTTTGACCTTGCTGTCATCTACCTCAAACATTTGACCTTGCTGTCATCTACCTCAAATACATCTACAACAATTTCACACAACTAGTAAATACAAGTAGTTCATATAATTACATACAACTAGTACATAAAACTAGTGCATGCAACCACTTACTAGTACTTACAACTAGTACATACTATTACTATATACAACTACTACACATAACTAGTAAATAAAACAATTACACACAACTAGTATATGCATACAAATATTACATGTAACTGCATGCAACTAGTACATACAACTAGTACATGCAACTATTACATATATCTAGTTACTAGAACATAGAGCCAGTACATACAACTAGTACATTAAACTAGTAACTACAATCCGTAAATATAACTAGTATACAAACAAGTAGTTCAAGTCTAAAAACTCGTGGGGCTACCGCCCCCGAACTTACTCGAACTACAAGGCCGCATCGTTGGGCTTTGATATATTATTCTTAATCCTAAAGATTGAGGACGTTATAAGTGTCCTGAAAATTATAAATATATAGCCACAGAAAAGCTTTGTTAACTAAAGCTTCCTGAACGCCGCTATTTGCAAAAACGATGTATTGACGTATAAATTAAGTGTTACAATAGTTGCGTATGAACTTGTATTATATATATATCCATTACATGAAGCCATACATAAATCGCGTTATGAAAACAATAGAGGGTGCTGCCACAGACAGACCCTAAAAGTACACTCAACTAGTACATACAAGCAGTACCTATAAGTACATACAACTAGTACATACAAATAGTACATCAACTAGTTACTAGCACACACCACTAGTACATACAACTAATACATACAACTAGTACATACAGATAGTACATAAAACTAGTTCATACAATTAGTGTATACAACTAGTATCTAGTACATAAAACTAGTACATACAAATAGCACATGCAAATAGTACATACAGGTAGTACATACAACTAGTTACTAATACATTGAACTAATACATACAACTAGAAACTACAACTAGTAAATATAATTAGTAAAAACAAAAATTACACACACCAAGTTCATACAACTAGTACATACAACTAGTACACACAGCTAGTACATACAACTAGTTCATATAAGTAGTACATGCAACTACTTACCAGCACATACAAGTAATACATACAATTAGTACATAGAACTTGTACATATAACTACTACATACAACTACTAACTAGAACATATATACAAGTAGGACATACAACTTGGACATACAACAAGTGCATATAACTAATACAAACAACTAGTACATACAACTAGTACATAAAACTAGTACATACAACTAGTACATACAACTAGTACATACAACTAGTACATACAACTAGTACATACAACAAGTACATTCAATTAGTCACTACAACTATTAAATATAACTAGTACATACAAAAATCACACACAACCAGTACATACCTGTAGTACATATTGATACTAGTAGATATAATTAGTACATACAACTAGTACATACATCTAGTACATTCAACTAGTACATAAAACTAGTAACTCAAACTAGTAAATATTACTAGTACTTACAAAAAATAGACACACCTACTACATACAAGTTTTATATATAACTACATACAACCAGTTTTAATAACTAGTACATACAACTAGTATATACAAATAGAACAAACAACTAGTACATACAATTAGTAACTACAACTAGTAAATATAACTAGTACATACAAAAATCACACACAACTAGTACATACCTGTAGTACATATTGATACTAGTATATAGATACAATTAATACATACAACTAGTACATAATATTAGTACATACAACTGGTACATGCAACTACTTACTAGTACTTAAACTAGTACATTCAATTAGTACATACAACTATTTCATATAACTACTTCATACAACAATTACCCACAACTAGGACTTAGAACTAGTATATATAACTACATACAACTAGTACATACAACCAGTACATATAACTAGTACATGCAACTAGGAAATACAGATTGTTACTAGTACATACAATTATTATATACAACTAGTACATACATCTAGTACATACTACTAGTACATATAACTAGTGTATACAACTACTTACTAGAACTCATATACAACAAGTACATAAAACTAGTACATACAACTAGCACATACAACTAGTACATACAACTAGTACATTCAACTAGTACATTCAACTAGTACATAAAATAAGTACATACTTCTAGTTAATAGTACATACAACTAGTACATACAAGTAGTACATAAAACTAGTAACTCAAACTAGTAAATATAACTAGTACTTACAAAAAATACACAAAACTAGTACATACAAGTAGTACATATAACTACATACACCTAGTTCAAACAACTAGTGCATATATACAACTAGTATATACTGAGAGTTACTAGTACATACAACTAGTACATACAACTTCTGCATACAATTAGTACATAAAATTAGTACATAGAACTAGTACATACAAGTATTACATGCAACTACCTACTAGTAAACACAACTAGTACATAAAACTAGTACAGATAAGTACATACAACTAGTACAAATAACTAGTATATAAAACTAGTATATACATACAATTTGTACACACAAGTATATATATATAACTACATACAACTAGTACATACGACTAGTACATATAACTAGTACATACAACAATTGCACACAACTAGTACACAAAACAAGTGCGTATATATAATTACATACAACTAGTACATACAACAAGTAAATACAACAGTACACACAACTGGTACATTCAACTAGTACATTCAACTAGTGCATTCAACAAGTACATACTTCTAGTTACTAGTACACACAACTAGTATATACAAGTAGTACATATAACTACATACAACTAGTTAAAACAACTAGTACATAGAACTAGTGCATACAACGTCTGCATACATCTAGTACATAAAACTAGTACATAGAATTAGTACATACAACTAGTACATGCAACAACCTACTAGTACACAACTAGGACACTAGTACATAAAACTAGTACAGATAAGTACATACAACTAGTATATACGTATGACTAGTATATACAACTAATATATACATACAATTAGTACACACAACTAGTACATATATATAACTACATACAACTAGTACATACAACTAGTACATATGGGTACTGACTGTGCCCCTGTAGTTGCTAATCTTTTTCTGTTTGCCTATGAGTATGAGTTTATGAAAGGACTACTTAAGGATAACATCACCCTAGCTATTAAATTTTCCAATACTTATAGGTATATTGATGACCTTTTATGTATTAACAACAAGGATTTGGAACTGTCAATTAGTGATATTTACCCCAAAGAACTTATTCTTAAAAAGACAAAAACCAGCCCTAAAAAATCCCCCTTTTTAGACTTAGATATAACCATTACTAACAATCAATTTATCACTAAAGTATATGATAAGCGAGAGGACTTTAACTTTGATATAGTAAATTTCCCCCATTTAGATAGTAATATTCCTAATACCCCAGCCTATGGTGTCTTTATTTCACAACTAATTAGGTATTCTAGAATATGTCGTGACTTCTCCAGTTTTCAGGCTAAAAGTTTGCAGTTATGCAGTAGGCTTATTAAGCAGGGTTACAAATACTTTAAGCTAAAATCAACCTTTAAAACCTTCCTATCCCGGCAGCCTCTAGTTAGAATCAAGTATAAGCAAAAAGTAGCTAGTATGCTTAAGGACTGTCTTGTGTTACCCCATATTGTGTTATCCCACCTCCAAAGAAATGTTACTACTAGAAGACCTAAGGGTATACTTACGTAATATGTCCTACTTGTGTCTATAGTTATGCTGAGTCTGTTTTACCTGTACAAGCAAGATTACTAATAGATTTATAATCAATTCATAAAAGTTAATTGGACCTACATTCCTTTCATAAAATTAAATTTCATCATGTGTCTTAGTTAACACCTTATTCAACTTTTGGCGCCAAAATAGTGTATATAAGGCCCCTAGATTTAGCATAGTGAGCCAAGGATTCACAGAAGATCAAGATAAAGAAAAAGACAAAGACTCCCAGGATCACTGATGAAGGGTGGAATTCCCAGAAACGGCTGTCTGACCCAGTGGAGAAGAAGATGAAAGAAGGGAAAAGAAGGAAGAAAAGACTACTGTATCTTCATCTAAAGCTCTCTTTAGGTTTAGTTCCCCTATAGGCTCTTTTTACAGAATAGGCATATAGCATGTAGGAAAATGGTATCTTAGATTTTTCATATAAATAGTAAATACGATTACTACATACAACTACTACATATAACTAGTGAAAAATCTAAGATACCATTTTCCTACATGCTATATGCCTATTCTGTAAAAAGAACCTATAGGGGAACTAAACCTAAAGAGAGCTTTAGATGAAGATACAGTAGTCTTTTCTTCCTTCTTTTCCCTTCTTTCATCTTCTTCTCCACTGGGTCAGACAGCCGTTTCTGGGAATTACACCCTTCATCAGTGATCCTGGGAGTCTTTGTCTTTTTCTTTATCTTGATCTTCTGTGAATCCTTGGCTATAACTAGTACATTGGACAATTACACACAACTAGTATATACATACAACTATTCACATATACTACATACTTCTAGTATATACAACTAGTCACTAGTACATCCAACTTGTACATACAACTTGTACATACAACTAATATATACAACTACTAAATACACATTGTTACTAGAACTTACACCTAGTTCATACAACTAGTACACATAAATAGTATACATAACTAGTACATGCAACTACTTACTAGTACATACAACTAGTACATATAATTATTACATACAACTACTACATACAACTACTACATATAACTACATACAACTAGTACATGCAACTAGTAAATACAGATTGTTACTAGTATATATAATTAGTACATACAACAAGTTCATAGAACTAGTACTTAGAATTAGTATATATATCTAGTTACTAGTACATTCAACTAATACATAAAACTGGTAACTAAAACTAGTAAATTTAACTAGTATACAAAAAATACACACAACTAGAACAAGTAGTATATATAACTACGTAGAACTAGTATACACAGGTAGTACATATAACTAATTAGCAGTACATACGACTAGTACATACAATAATTACATACAACAAGTTCATAAAACTAGTACATAGGACTAGTAAATATATCTAGTTACTAGTACCTTCAACTAGTACATAAAACTGGTAACTACAACTTGTAAATTTAACTAGTATACAAAAAATACACACAACTAGTACATACAAGTAGTATATATAACTACATACAACTAGTATATACAGGTAGTACATACAACTATTACATACAACTAGTGTATATAACAAGTACATACAGCAATTTCATACAACCAGTACACAACTAGTACATACAACAATTTCACACAACTAGTACATACAACTAATAGAGAACTAGCACATACAACCAATACATGCCACTAGTGCATACAAATAGTACATACAATTAGTACACACAAGTAGTACATACAACTAGTTACTAATACATAGAACTAGTACATATAACTATATATTAATTACAACTAGTCAATATTATTAATAGATACAAAAACAAGGAGTTCGAGTTTAAAAAACTTGTGGGGCGCCAGGCGCCCCTGAGTAAACTCAAACTACTTGGCTGGTTCTCATAGGTTAACCGATTTCCGATCGACTCTTGTTGGCCATCAATTTTTCAAGTCCATATCTCGTAGAAAACGTTTTTGCACAAGCTTTATGTTATATTGTATTAGTAAGGGTGGTTTTTAAGTCCATTTCATTCGTTCAATGTTCTAAGCTAAGGACGAGAAAGCTAATTTTAAGCTAGGAAATGAAAGCTAGCCGAAAGTCCACCATTTTAGACAGATATATATATATATTTATACAGCACAAGTTACAATATACTAAGGTAATCTAATATAAATAAATAAATAATATAATATAATATAAATAATTCATATGGCTCCAGGAAAGGACCTAGCAAGAGAATGGGCATAGTACCATAAAGATTAGGGTATAAAACTCATTTTTAATTAAGGGATTTTTTATTTAGGTCTCCATTTGGTAAAAAACGGAGGAAAAGTCTGCATATAAAATGCCATAGGACTATAGAAAGGCTATAGAAAATTTATATTGAAACCAAGTGTTATCTAAGTAAAAATTTTCAATTTGTCAAATAACTGTGAAACCGATATATATCATGGTGCATGTATATGACAAACGTCTGGCCAAGTTTTGCTTAATTAACTGAGCAAAATAATCAAGATATAATGAAGAATTCAAGGTTACGATTGCGCAATCTGGTGATGTAAGGAGATGTTTCTCTGGTGCGTCACCAACACCTCTCGTATGTTGCTCCGTACACATTTATTAAATCATGTGACATTCCAAAAACGTCACCGCCTCGTTGCTTAAGAAGATCATCACTTTGTGAACGGCTATGACAAATCGAAGCTCTCCTACGAGAAGGAGCTAGCGAACAGGCGAGTTGTAGCAAAGGTTAGATAAAGCGTTTTTGTATAGATCCCTGTCAAGTTTGAGGCAGAATTGTTCCTATATTGATGCGAAAGACTGAATTCGTTTGGTCAACTGTATTACTTTGGTAATTTAAGCTCTGTCTTCTCTTCTTACGTTATCTGTTAATATTATTATTTGTCCATGTGTAGGAATAAGGAGTGTTTGTTGCGATCATTATGAGAATTAAGCCTTGTTGAGTGTCAGCAACATGAATTTACTAATTTCCTATATACTATAGATATACTCAAGTACACTACACAGTGAAAGTTACTGGCAATATTAAAATTACAATCGAGTACTACATAGTACAAGTTAAAAATTTAAGAGGGCCAAGTGACTATACAATAATGAAATTACAATTAAGTACTAGCTACACATGCAGTGCAAGTTACAAATTTAAAGAGATCCAAGTGACCCATAGGATAATCAGTATTTTAAACAGTACAAGACTTTAGTCACACTGTTGCAGGCTTTGAAATTCTCAACTATTGCATAGAGAGATACAGATAATCCAATTGCAAGGTAGAACACATGACCTACCAATTACCTTTTCACACCTTAGTATAGACTGAAGATGATGCATCTGCATGCCATATATCAACAAAGGTTCCAGTCTTAAAGTGGTCTCAGCTAATAACCACAACAGATTTGATTTGCCTTGTGAGGGTGCTAAGAATACCGACGGTTGGTTGCATCCATTCGCATAATCAACAGGGTTAGAGACCATTTTGTAACTTGTACACACGGACATAAAAGGCCAAGGCCTTTATATACATATGTCATATGATGTCCCTTGTGTACAAGTTACAAAAGGGTCTCTAAGTACTTGATTGTAATTTTACTATTGTATAGTCACTTGGCCCTCTTACATTTGTAACTTGTACTGTGTAGTAGTCGATTGTAATTTTAATATTGCCAGTAACTTTCACTGTGTAGTGTACTTGAGTATATATATTGTATATAGGAAATTAGTAAATTCATGTTGCTGACACTCAACAAGGCTTAATTCTCATAATGATCGCAACAAACACTCCTTATTCCTACACATGGACAAATAATAATATTAACAGATAACGTAAGAAGAGAAGACAGAGCTTAAATTACCAAAGTAATACAGTTGATCAAACGAATTCAGTCTTTCGCATCAATATAGGAACAACTCTGCCTCAAACTTGACAAGGACGTATACGAGAATGCTTTATCTAACCTTCGCTACAACTCGCCTGTTCGCTAGCTCCTTCTCGTAGGAGAGCGTTGACTTGTCATAGCCGTTCACAAAGTGATGATCTTTAGCAACGAGGCGGTGACGTTTTCAGAATGTCACATGATTTAATAAATGTGTACGGAGCAACATACGAGAGGTGTTGGTGACGCACCAGAGAAACATCTCCTTACATCACCAGATTGCGCAATCGTAACCTTGAGTTCTTCATTATATCTTGATTATTTTGCTCAGTTAATTAAGCAAAACTTGGGCAGACGTTTGTCATATACATGCACCATGATATATATCGGTCTCACAGTTATTTGACAAATTGAAAATTTTTACTAATTTACACTTGCTTTCAATATAAATTATCTATAGCCTTTCTATAGTCCTATGGCATTTTATATGCAGATTTTGTCCTACCAAACAAAGAACTAAATAAAAAATCCCTAAATTAAAAATGAGTTTTATACCCTAATCTTTATGGTACTATGCCCATTCAGTTGCTAGATCCTTTCCTGGAGCCATATGAATTATTTATATTATATTATATTATTTATTTATTTATATTACATTATATTAGATAACCTTATATAGTATATTGTAACTTGTACTGTATATATATATATATATATATCTGTCTAAAATGGTGGACGTTCGGCTAGCTTTCATTTTCTGGCTTAAAATTAGATTTCTCGTCGTTAGCTTAGAACATTGAACGAACGAAATGGACTTAAAAACCACCCTTACTAATACTATGTAATGTAATGCTTTTGCAAAAACGTTTTTTACGAGATATGGCCTTGAAAAATTGACGGCCATCAAGAGTCGATCAGAAATCGGTTAACTGAATATCTATGAGAACCAGTCAAGCAGTTTGAGTTTACTTAGGCGCGCCTGGCGCGCATATGTGACATGTCCACAAATTTCCGATTTTTGTAAATCGTCTTATTAGCGCTTTCAGAGGTGTCACATTCCAGGCGGAAGTGTCTCTAGCATGTGACCTGCGCGTGAAGCGGAGCACCAGCCACTGAAACGTCACGAGTCATCACTAGTCGTTACGATGTTAAATTATCAATTGTGAAAACTTATAAGCAATTTATATAGTATAGTGGAGGAAGGCCAACGACGGAGGAAGGCCAATAAAGGCCTACGTGACCAAAACGTTCTATTTTTCTTTTGATTATACTACGTTAATAATCAAAAGAAGAATAGAACGTTTTTCTTTTGATTATACTACGTTAATAATCAAAAAAGAATAGAACGTTTCTGTCACGTAAGCCTTAATTCCTCAGCTATTATTAACGTATTATAATAGCTGAGGAATTAAGGCTTACGTGACCGAAACGTTCTATTTTCTTTTGATTATACTTCGTTAATTGCTCATACATTTTCGCCATTGATAATAACATAGATATTAGTAGACATGCAATATGCTTACTGTTTCCACTTACCTCTTACAACAACAATAAACTCCGATCAAAGAAACTGTATCGCTACCGAGAAGCCTTACTTGACATATCAACTTCGGAAGTCTAATGTTTGTACCAAATATTTGGGTGCATATTAAACGTCATAAGACGTCATTGTATGATGGCTCAGCTATACTACTAATTTTGGCTGACAATCACGTGACAATACCATTACTCGAAGGAGAAGAGACAAATGGAAAACGCACCGAATATTAGACAGTGGAGAATTGTATATCTAACCATTTTATCAATCTCTTCAGTAAGTAACAGCCTAAAAGTTGTATGTATACTCCTGGAATATTCCCTTGTTTAACTGAGATATTAAGTACTAGAGGCGCCTGATAAAGGTACGAAAATACGTTTTCGATTATAATTTAAAAACTAAAGGGAATTTTAAAGGAGTATACATACCATCGTTAGATATCATTATCCTTCATAGGTTGGTGTCACCATTTATTCTATATTCGTATTTTCCACTATCTAATAAAACATTTTTGGCGATTTGGCACCTATCACTTACGGCCGCTTACGTTCTCCTTTAAGCATGCAATCGTGACGCTCTTGTAGCCAAACTATTAAGAAAGAATAGCACTTCAATTCTATATAATTTGTTTAGTGATATGATGTTTCTAAAGTAAAATAGAATAAATTAAAAGAGTGTTAGTTAGCGACTTTTATCGAAAATTTCCGGAAGCATGGACATGTTCCACTAGCGCGCCCCACAACTTTTTTAAACTCGAACTCCTTGTTTTTGTATCTATTAATTATATTGACTAGTTGTAATTAATATATAGTTATATGTTCTAGTTCTATGTATTAGTAACTAGTTGTATGTACTACTTGTGTGTACTAATTGTATGTACTAATTTTATGTACTATTTATATGCACTAGTTGCATGTATTGGTTGTATGTACTAGTTCTCTATTAGTTTTAAGTACTAGTTGTGTGAAATTGATGTATGTACTAGTTTTATGTACTAGTTGTATGTACTAGCTGTATTTACTAGTTATATGTACTAGTTGTATGTACTAGTTATTTGTACTAGTTGTATGTACTAGTTGTGTGAAATTGTTGTATGTACTAGTTATATGCACTAGTTGTATGTAATAATTGTATGTACTAGTCGTATGTACTGCTAATTAGTTATATGTACTACCTGTGTATACTAGTTCTACATAGTTATATATACTACTTGTTCTAGTTGTGTGTATTTTTTGTATACTAGTTAAATTTACTAGTTTTAGTTACCAGTTTTATGTATTAGTTGAATGTACTAGTAACTAGATATATATACTAATTCTAAGTACTAGTTCTATGAACTTGTTGTATGTACTAATTATATATACTAGTAACAATCTGTATTTACTAGTTGCATGTACTAGTTGTATGTAGTTATATGTAGTAGTTGTATGTACTAGTTGTATGTAGTTATATATACGCACTTGTTTTGTGTACTAGTTGTGTGCAATTGTTTTATGTACTAGTTATATGTTTTTATATATATATATGTACTTGTTGTGTGTTCTATTTGTATGTATTTACTAGTTGTATATACTAGTTATTTGTACTAGTTGTATGTACTTATCTGTACTAGTTTTAAGTACTAGTTGTTTGTACTAGTAGGTAGTTGCATGTAATAATTGTATGTACTAGTTCCATGTACTAGTTTTATGTACTAGTTGTATGCACTAGTGGTTTGAACTAGTTGTATGTAGTTATATGTACTACTTGTATGTACTAGTTGTGTGTATTTTTTGTAAGTACTAGTTATATTTATTTACTAGTTGTATGTACTAGTTATATGTACTTGTTGTATGTACTAGTTGTATGTACTAATTGTATCTACTAGTATCAATGTGTACTACAGGTATGTACTAGTTTTGTGTGATTTTTGTATGTACTAGTTATATTTACTAGTTGTAGTTACTACTTGTATGTACTAGTTGTTTGTTCTAATTGTATATACTAGTTGTATGTACTAGTTGTTTAAACTGGTTGTATGTAGTTATATATACTACTTGTATGTTGTAGGTGTGTCTATTTTTTGTAAGTACTAGTTATATTAACTAGTTTGAGTTACTAGTTTTATGTACTAGTTGAATGTACTAGATGTATGTACTAGTTGTATGTACTAATTATATCTACTAGTATCAATATGGACTAGAGGTATGTACTGGTTGTGTGTGATTTTTGTATGTACTAGTTATATTTACTAGTTGTAGTGCAGAAACTATTGTATATATTGGCCAAAACTATAGGAAATATTATGGGATATTTGGCAAAAACTATGGGATATATTGGACAAACACTATTGGATATATTATTAGATAGTTGGGTAAAGCTATGCACTATATTAAGTAAAAACCATGGGATATTTTAGCAAAAATATGGGATATATTGGTGAAACACTATAGGATATATTGGGCAAAACGTTTAGATATATAGGGCAAAAACTATGGGATATATTAGGCAAAACCTTTGTAATATATTGGGTAAAAGCCGTGGGATATATTTGTCTCAAATTATGGGATATATTGGAAAGAAACCTTGCTATATATTATGGCATATATTGGGCAAAACTATGGAATATATTGGGCAAAAAGTGTGATATTTTAGCAAAAGCTATGGGATATATTGGGAAAAATCTATGAGATATATTTGGCAAAAACTGTGGGATATATTGAATAAAAATTATGGGATATATTAGCAAAACTCTGTTATATATTGGTCCAAAGTTTATGGATATATTATGGCATATATTGGGCAAACACTATGGAATATATTGTTCAAAAACTATAGGATATACTAGGCAAAAACTATTAGACAAATAGGGTAAACACTATGGGATATATTAGGCAATACCTAAGGGTTATATTGGGCGAAACGTATAGGATATATTAGGCAAAACTATGTGATATATTGGACAAAAAGTATGACATATTACGGGATATATTTGGCTAAATCTATGAGATATATTATGGGATATAATGGGCAAAAACTACAATATACTGGGTAATAACTATGAGATCTTAAGGGCAAAAACTAGATATATATTGGGCAAACACTTTGGGATATATTGGGAAAACACAATGGGATATATCATGCAAAAGCTATGGGATTTATTGGACAAAAACTATGTGATATATTATGGGATATATAGAGCAAAGCAATGGGTATTTATTGGGTAAAAACTGTCAGATGTATTAGGCAAAAACCACGGGATATATTATGAAATATTTGGGCAAAACCGATGGGATATATTTTTAATAAAGGCTATGGGATATTTTGAGCAAACACTATGGGATATAATATGGGATATATTTAGCAAAACTATGGGATATATTGGGTAAAAACTATGGGATATTTTATAATATATATTGGGAAAAACTATAAGATATATTATGGGATATATTGGCAAAATCTAAGGGATATATTGTTCAAAAACAATGGGATATATTGGGTAAAAATGTTGGGATATATTAAGGCATACATTGGGCAAAACATATGGGATATATTAGGCAAAACTATGTTATATTGTGGACACAAACTATGGCATATATTGGGAAAAACTTATGGGATATATTGGCAAACCTATAGGATATATCTTGGGATATAATGGCAAAAACTATGCGATATATTGTGCTAATACTATGGTATATATTGGGTAAAAATTATGGGATATATTGGGCAAAAACTATGGGATTTTTTACGGGATATTTTGTATGTACTAGTTGTACGTACTAATTTTATGAACTACTTATATGTACTAGTTGTATGTTCTATTATATGTACTATATAGTTATATGGGTATGTTCTAGATATTTGCATTAGTTGAATGTACTAGTTATATGTAATAGGTGTATTAAAAAGATCCATGAACTAGTTGTAGCTTCTTTAACTAGTTACTGTAGGAACTGGGTAGGTACTAGTTGTATGTACTAGTTGTATCTGCTAATTGCTTGTACTCGTGGTATGTACTAGTTGTATGCACTAGCAGTAGATATACAGTGCGGTCCACTTAATTCGAATCTCCCGGGAATCGGGAAAATTTGAAATAACACGAATTTTGAATTATCGGGATTATGTTCAAAATAGCAAAGTGATGTCTAAACAGCAAAAAATACAATTGAAATATAGCGAAAAAGAGAAAATTACGCAGCAAGTAGCAGTAGCAATGTCCTTTTTCTTCTTTCCAGATGGACCGTTGTCCACGAGATGGATGATCTCCAGTTTTCATTTGAGGGTAAGTGATTGGTACCGTGAACGTTGCATAGCTAGAGAATAATACCGCACTGAGAATGATTAATGACGATTTAGCTAAAATTCTTAACTGTTAAAGGTGCGATTGCCGCCTAAATAACTTTGAGCTCGCTTATTTGTGTTAACATACTTCCGTATTCTCTACGAAATAAACGAAAATTCCCAACGAAATTGATATACTGGGATAATACAGGGAACCGGAGTTCATATCGAAATAGGCAAAATTTTGTTAAAAACGGATTTAAATTAAGTGGACTGCCCTGTATTTACTAGTTTTACGTACCTTTTAAATTCCCTTTAGTTTTTGAATTATAATCGAAAACGTGTTTTCTTACCTTAATCGGGCGCCTCTAGTACTTCATATCTCAGTTAAACAAGGGAATATATATAAAAGGGAATAAGGATTATACATAAAACTTTTAGGCTGTTACTTACTGAAGAGATTGATATCCAAAAATGGTGAGATATACAATCCTTCAATGTCAAATAATCGGTTCGTTTTCCATTTGTCTCTTCTCCTTCGAATAACGGTATTGTCACATGATAGTCAGCCTAATACTGGTGTATTACCAAGCCATCATACAATGACGCCTTATGACATTGCATATATATGCACCCAAATATTTAGTAACACGTTATACAAACATTAGACTTCCGAAGTTGATATATCACGTAAGGCTTCTCGATAGCGATGCAGTTTCCATGATTGAAGTTGTGTTGTTGTCGTAAGAGGTAAGTGGAAACAGTAAGCATATTCTTGTATACTAATATCTATGTAATTATCAATGGCAAAAAGATATGAGCATATAATCAAAAAATAAATAGAACATTTCAGCCACGTAGGCCTTAATTCCTCAGCTATTATTTATTTACTACGTTAACTATAGCTGGGGAATTAAGGCCTAGAAGGCCGAAACATTTTTTATCTTATGATTATACTACTTTAGAATGTTTCGGTCACATAGGCCTTAATTCCTCCGCTATTATTAACCTAGTTTAATCAAAGAAGAATAGAACGTTTTGGTCACGTAGACTTTACTTGGCCTTCCTCTGTAGTTGGCCTTCCTCCGCTATACTATCAGAAAAGTTGCTCTTAAGTTTTCACGATTAATAATTTCACATCGAAAACGACTAGTGATGACTCGTGATGTTTCAGTGCTGGTGCTCCGCTTCACATGCAAGTCACATACTAAATACACTTCGGCCTGGAATGTGTCACTTCTGTAGGCGCTAATTTGACGATTTACAAAAATCAGAAAGTCGCAGACATGTTCCACATGCATAGTTTTTGCACATTATTTCCTACAGGTTTTACCCAGTATATTGCATAGGTTTTGCCCAAGTTATCCCATAGTTTTGTCCAATATATCCTATAGTTTTTACCCATTATATCCCACAGTTTTTCCCTAATATATCCCATACTTTTGCCTAATATATCCATAGATTTTGCCTAATATATCCCATAGCTTTTGCCCAATATATCTCATAGTTTTTGTCAAAAATATCCCATAGATTTTGTCCAATAATTCCTAAAGTTTTTACCGAATATATCCCACACTATTCTCCCGATATAACTCATACTTGTTGCCCAATATATCCCATAGTTTTTGTCAAATATATCCCATAGTTTTACTCAATATATCCCATAGTTGCTGCTCAATATATCCTATAGCTTTTACCGAGTATATCCCATACTTTTGCCTAATATATCAAATAGATTTTGCCCAATATATCTCAAAGTGTTTACCGAATATATCCCACAATGTTTCCCAATGTATCGTGTTGTTTTTGCCCAATATATCCTATGGTTTTTGTCCAATATATCCCTTAGCTTTAGCTAAATATATTCCATACTTTTTGTTCATAATATCCAATAGTTTTTACCCGATATATCCCATACTTTTTGCCCAATATATCCCATAGTTTTTGCCCAATATATCCCATAGTTTTTGCTCAATATATCCCATAATTTAAGCCGTACTTTTTACCCAATATATCCCTATATTTTTGCCAAATTTATCCCATAGTTTTTGCCTTAGATTTTTAATAGTTTTTGCCTATATATCCAATAGTCTTTGCCCATATGTCACTCACTTTTGCCCAATATATCCCATAATATATCCCATAGTTTTTGCCCAACGTAACCTATAACTATTAACCAATAGAAAAACCCAATGTTTTTGCACAATATATCCCATAGTTTTCACCAAATATATCCTATAGTTTTTACTTATTATAACACATTCTTTTAGCCAATATATCGCATAGTTTGCTCAAAATCTCCCATAATTTTCGCCCAATATATCCCATAATATATGCCATAATTCTTGGCCAATATATCCCATAGGTTTTGCCAAATATATGCCATAATATATCCCATAGTTTTTACTTAATATAGGGCATAGTTTTTGCCGAATATATCCAACAGGTTTTGCCCAATATATCCAATAATGTATCCCATAGTTTTACTCAATATATCCCATAATTTGTACCCTATTTATCCCATTGTTTTTGCCCATTATATCCCTTAAGTTTTTCCTTATATATCCCATAGCTTTTGACCCATATTTAACGGTTTTTGCCTAATATATCCCATAAATGTTTTTCAATATATCCCACAGTTTTTGATGAATATATCCCATATTTTTAACTTAATATAGCACATAGTTTTGCCCAATAGATCCCATAGTTTTTGGCCAATATATCCCATACGTTTTGCCAATAAATCCAATAGGTTTTGGCTAATATATCCCATAGTTTGTGACAAATATATCCCGTTGTTTTTACCCAATGTATATCACATGGGTTTTGCATAATATATCCCATAATATTTGTTCAATGCGTCCCATAGTTTTTGGCAAATATATCCCATAGGTTTAACCAAATATAACCCACGGTTTTACCTAATATATCCCATAGTTTTTGCCCAAAATATTCCATAATGTATCCCAAAGTGTTTTCGAAATATATACCATAGTTTTTGCCCATTATATTTCATAGATATTGCAGGATATATCCCATAATATTTGCTCAATGTAACCCATAGCTCTTGCCCAATATATCCCAGAATGTTTGTCTAATTAATCCAATACTTTGTCCAATATATACATAACATAACCCACAGTTTTGCTCATTATATCCCATAGGTTTATCCTCATATATCCCATAGTTTTTGATCTAATATATAACATAGTTTTTGCCCAATATCCCATAATTATCATCATTTAACTCTGGGTATTACCCCTTCCTACTCATGTCCCTTAATGAGCGCAATGAGCTAATGGGCCGAACCGAAGTTCGCTTGATGGGAACCAGAGTCTCCCCCTAGCCACTCAAAAAGATGGTCGAGCCATAGACAGCTGTTTCGTCCTTATTAGGATGTCATCATCACTTAACTCTGGGTTAAATGATGATGACATCGATGCTTTAAGATCGGCTTTAGATCCATAATTATACCCAATATATCCCATAGTTTTTGCCAATATATCCCATAATATATCCTATATGTTTTGGCCCCAGATATATCCCATAGGTTTGCCCAAAATATACCATAGTTTTTGCCCCATATATCCTATTGGTTTTTCCCAATATATCCCATAATATATACAATAGTTTTTAACCATATATCCCATGGTTTTCGCTAATATATCCCATAATTTATCCTCTACTTTTGCCCGATATATCCCATAGTTTTTGCCGAATATATCCCTTACATTTAACTAATAAATCCCATAGATTTTGCCTAATATATTCCATAGCTTTTGCCCAATATATATATTAGTTTTTATCAAATATATCCAATAGATTTTGCCCAATCAATCCTAAAGTTTTACCGAATATATCCCATACTATTTTCCCGATATAACCCATAGTTTTACCCAATATATCCCATAGGTTTTGCCTAATGTCTCACATAGCTTTTGCCCAATATATCCCATACTATATCCCATAGTTTTTGCCCCATAAATGCCATTAGTTTTTGCCAAATATATGCCATAATATATCCCAAAGTTTTTGACCAATATATAACGCAGTTTTTGCCTAATATATCCCATAATTTTAGTTCAATATCTCACATAACTTTTGACCAATATATAACATAATTTTAGCCTAATGTATCCCAAAATGTTTGTTCAATATATCCCACAGTTTTTGCCGAATATATCCCGTAGCTTTTGCCTAATAGATCCCATAGCTTTTAACCAATATATAACATAGTCTTAGCCTAATACTATCCCAAATTTTTTGTTCAATAAGTCCCACAGCTTTTACCCAATATATCTCATAATAATATAACCTATAGTTTTTCCCGAGTATATCCCGTAGTTTTTGCCCAATATATCGAATAGCTTTATCCCAATCTATCTCATAGTTTTGCCAAATACATCCCATAGTTTTGGCCAATATATCCCATAGCTTTTGACTAATATATCACATAGTTTTCTCCCAATATATGCCATAATATATCCCATATATTTTGCCCAATATATCCCACAGTTTTGGCTCAATATATGCTATAATATAAAGCATGGTTTTTCCGAATATATCCCATATTTTGTAACAAATATATCTCACAGCTTTTACCTAATGTATAACAAAGGTTTTGCCTAATATATCCCAAACATTTGGTTCGCTGTATCCCATAGTTTTTGCAGAATATATCCCATAGTTTTTACATAATATAGCGTAATGTTTTTACCAATATATCCCATAGTTTTGCCTAATATATCATATTTTTGGCCAATATATCCCATAATTTTAAACCAATATATCCCATTGTTTTTGCACAATATATCCCATAGTTTTCCCAATAGATACCATAATATATCCCACAGTTTTGCTTAATATATGCCATAGTTTTTGCCTAATATATCCCATGATGTTTGTTCAATATATCCCACAGTTTTTGCTAAATATATCCCATAGGTTTTGCCCAATATATCCCCTAATATTTAACCAATATATCCCATTGTTTTTGCACAATATATCCCATAATATATCCCACTGTTTTGCTCAATATATACCATAGTTTTTTCCCAATATATCCCATAAGTTTTGCCATATATATCCCACAGTTTTGCCCAAAATAGGCCATAATATATCCCATAATTTTTCCCAATTTATGCCATAGCTTTCACCAAATATATCCCATAGCTTTGGACTAAGTATTAAAAACGTTTTAACTAATACATCCCATAATGTTTGTTCTCTATATCCCATAGCTTTCACCGAAAATATCCAATGGTTTTTCTTAATATAGCGCATAGTTTTTACCCAATATATTCCATAGTTTTGTCCAATATATCCCATAGCTTTGCCCAATATTTCCCATAATAAATCCCATAGTTTTTGCTCAATATATTTTATAATATTTACCCCATATATCAGATAATTTTGGACAAATATATCCCATAGCTTTTACCCACTGTATAACAAAGGTTTTGCCTAATATATCCCATAATTTTTGTTCAATATGTCTAACAGTGTTTGCCGAAATTATCTCATAATTTTTACTTAATATAGTTCATAGTTTTGCCCCATAGATCCCTTAGTTTTGCCCAATATATCCTACCAGTTTTTGCCCAATATATCTGATAATATAATCCATAGATTTTGCTCAATATATCCCATAGTTTTGCCCAATATATCCAATAGCTTTATTTAAATCTATCCCATAGTTTTGCCCAATATATCCCATAACTGTTGCCTACTATATCAAATAGTTTTTGCCCAATATATCCCATTATAATATTCCATATTTTTGCCCAATATATCCCCTAGTTTTTGCACAATATATCTCTTAGTTTTTGCCAATATATCCCATACTTTATCCATTAGTTTTTACCCAATATATGCCATACTTTTGCCCATTATATACTATAGTTTTTGCCCAATATATCCCATCGGTTTTGCTCAATATATGCTATAATATATTCAATAGTTTGTGCCCAAAATATCCCATTGTTTTTGTTCAATATATACCTTAGTTTTAGCCAATATATCTCATTGTATTGACCAACATATCTCATAATATATCCCATAGTTTTCCAAATATATCCTCTTGTTTTGGAACAAAATATTCCATAGTTTTTGCGTAATAAATCTCTTGTATTTTGACCAATATATCCCATATTATATCCCATAGGCTTTTTCCCAATATATCCTATAGCTTTTGCTGAATATGTCCCATAGTGTTAGCCAATATATCCCATAATATATCCTATAGTGTTCGCCCCAATATATCCCATAAAGTTTGCCCATATATCCCCTAGCTTTTTGTCCAATATATCCCATAAGTTTTGTCCAATTAATCAATTAGTAAATATTTACAATAGTTTTTGACTGATATATCAAATAGTTTTTGCCTGATATATCCCATAATATATCCCATAGCTTTTAACAAATATATCCCTTAATTTTAGCACTATATATCCCATAATAAATGCCATTGTTTTACCCCAAAATATCCCATAGATTTTCACCAATATATCCCATTGATTTTGCCAAATATTTCCCACAGTGTTTGCAAAATATATGCCATAATATACCCCATAGTTTTTGCCCAATATATCCGATAGTTTATGCCTAATATATCCCATAGTTTTGGGTCAATGTATCCCATAGTTTTTGTCCAAATATCCCATAATATATCTCATAGGGTTTGTCCAATATATGCCATAGTTGTTGCTCATTATATCCCATAGATGTTGCACAATATATCCCATAGTTTTTGTCTAAATAATGCCATAGTTTTTGCCGAATATATTTCATAGTTTTTGACCAATATATCTTCTCTCATACTTTTTAACTGATATATCACATGGTTTTTGGCTACTAAATGCCATAATTTATCCCATAATTTTTCGAAATATATCCCATCGTTTTTGCATAACATATCCCATAGTTTTAGCCAATATATCCCATAATATATAGTATAGTTTTTGCCCTAATATATCCCATAGTTTTTGCCTAATATATCCCATAGGTTTTGCCTAATATATCCAATAAGTTTTGTCCAATATATCCCATCGTTTTTGCCCAATATATCCCATAGGTTTGGTCCAATATATATCATAATTTATCCTATAATTTTTACCCAATATATCTCCTTGTTTTTGCGCAATATATCCTATAGTTTTTACCAATATATCCCATAATATATTGTATAGTTTTTGCCCAAAATATCCCATAGTTGTGGCATTATATATCCCATAGTTTTGCCTAATATATCCCATAGCTTTTGCCAAATATTTTTTATGGCTTTTACTAAATATATCCCATAGTTTTTGCCCAATATATCCCATAGCTTAGACCAAATATATCCCAGACTTATTTCCCATTATATGCCTTAGTTTTTCCCCTATAAATCATATAATATATTTCATAGTTATTTCCCAATATATCCCAAAGTTTCACCAAATATATCCCATAATATATTGCATAGTTTTGGTCCAAAATATCAGAAAGTTTTTGCCTAATATATCTCATAGGTTTAACCAAATATATCTCATGGTATTTGCCCAATATATCCCCTAGTTTTTTGTCCAAAATATCCCATAATATATCTCATAGTGTTTGCCAAATATATACCATAGTTTATGCTCAATATATCTCATAGTTTTTGCAGGATATATCCCATAAAGTTTGCCCAATATATCCCATAGTTTTGCCCAATCTTAAGTAGTTATCCCTCGTGCTGCACAGTTAGTTGTTATCCTTCTTACTTGTACTAATTGTGTGTAATTGATGCATATACTAGTTCTATTTACTAGTTGTAGTTACTAGTTGTTTGTACTAGTTTTATGTACTAGTTCTATGTACTAGTTGTATGTAGTAGTTGCATGTACTAGTTGTATGTACTAGTAACTAGTTGTATGTACTAGTTATATACATTAGTTGTGGGTACTAGTTGTATGTACTAGTTGTATGTACTAATTGTGTGTACCAGTTGAATGTAGATATATGTCTACATTTATGTACTAGTTGTGTGTAATGGTTTTAAGTACTAGTTTTATTTACTAGTTGTGGTTACTAGTTGTATGTATTAGTTGTATGTACTAGTTATATGTACTAGTTGCATGTACTAGTAAATGAATGTATATACTAGTTGTATGTACTAGTTGTATGGACTAGTTGTATGTACTAGTTATATGTACTAGTTGCATGTACTAGTAACTAGATGTATGTACTAGTTGTATCTACTAGTTATATGTGCTAGTTCTATGTACTAGTTATATGGACTGTTTATATGTACTAGTTCTACGTACTAGTTGTAGTCCTAGTTGTATGCACTAGATGTATGTTCTAGTTTTATGTACAAGTTGTATGTACTAGTAGTATGTACTAGTTGTATGTACATAGTTGTATGTACTAGTAAGTAGTTGTATGTACTGGTTTTATGTACTAGTTCTGTGCAATAGTTGTATGTACTATTGTATGTAGGTATATGTAGTAGTTGTATGTAAAAATTTGTTCATAAATGTTGTATGTTGTAGTTATATTTACTAGTAATAGTTATTAGTTGTATGTACTAGTTGTATGGACCAGTTTTATATACTAGTAACTAGTTGTAAGTACTAGTTGTATGTACTAGTTGTATGTGCAAGTTATATGTATTGGTTATATGTATTAGTTCTATGTAGTAGTTATAATACTAGTTGTATGTACTCTAGAGTTGTATTTACATGTTGCATGGACTAGTTGTAAGTACTAGTTTTTTGTACTAGTTATATGTACTAGTTGTATGTACTTGTTGCATTTACAAGTAGGATGGACTAGTTGCAAGTACTAGTTTTATGTACTAGTTCTTTGAACTAGTTGTATGTACTAGTTTTATATACTAGTTGTATATACTAATTGTGTGAAATTGTTGTACATACTAGTTATATTGACTAGTTGTAGTTACTAGATGTATGTGCTAATTGAATGTACTAGTTGCATGAACTAGTAACTAGCTGTATATATAGACATTAGTTGTATGTACAAGTTGTATACACTAGTTGTATGTACTAGTAACTGTCATTTGTACTAATTATATGTGCTATATAGTTATAACTACTAGATGTATGTACTAGTTGTATGTACTAGTTGTGTGTAATTGTTGAATGTACTAGTTCTATTTACTAGTTGTAGTTACAAGTTGTATGAACTAGTTATATGTACCATGTGTTTGTACTAGTTATATATCCTAGTTGTAATACTAGCTGTATGCACTTGTTGTATGCACTAGTTGTATGTACTAATTGTATGCACTAGTTGTATGTACTAGTTGTATGTAGTTAAATGTATTACTTGTATCTACTAGTTGTGTGTACTAGTAACTAGAGGTATGTATAAAAACTAGTTGTATCTACTAGTTTTATTCACCTGTTATATGTACTAGTTTTATGAACTCTTTGTATTTACTAGTAGTGTGTTCTATTTTAAGTACTATTTATATGTACTAGTTTTATGTGTATGTATTGGTTATATGTACCAGTTGTATGTATTAGTTATATGTACTGGTCATATGTAGTAGTTGTATGTACTAGTTGTAGTTATTAGTTGTATGTACTAGTAACTAGTTGTATGTTCTAGTTATATGTACTAGAAACAATCTGTATGTACTAGTTGTTTGTACTAGTTGTATGTAGTTATATGTACTAGTTGTATGTTCTAGTTAAATTTAATAGTTGTAGTAACTAGTTGTATGTACTAGTTGTCAGTATTAATAACTAGTTGTATACACTTCTTGTATGTACTAGTTGTATGAACTAGTTGTGTTCTTGTTGTATGTACTTCTTGAATGAACTAGTTGTATGTACTAGTTATATATACTAGTTATAGGTTCTAGTTGGATGGACTAATTGTATATGGTAGTTGTATTTACTAGTCCATATATAAACCACTAACATAATTTTATGTCAATAAATAGAGTCATTGTCAAATAGTTCAGAGAGGCTGCATTGGGCTGATCCCATGATTGCAGCAGTGTTGCCTCTTTGAATAGCAATAGATAGTTGTTGTATCAGGAACATATAAGAATTGTTTTCTTGGTTTCTGGATCGTATTCTTCTGGCTAAGTCGGAGCAAAATAGAAGTGCCTCTTGTCCAAAGGCTCCAGATGTCTCAACTGTGAATGGGAGGAAGATGTTTGATCTGGAGAGGAGGCTATATTTGGCTTATAAAAAACCTTATAAAAAAATGGAGTCGGTTGATTCAGACACGAGTAGCAACATGAGTAGCGAGTTGATTCCCGACTGTGATCCTCAATCCCAAGCTCCTAACTTCTCCAAGAGCCAAGATACCCTACGTGGTCTTTGCACTGTTTGCTGCCGGTCAATGCCTGTGAGAAGGGACGGTTTTGTTCGTGTGCAAGGGCCTGTAGGGCACCGCTGCCAGGGCTCTGCGAAACTACCTCAAAGGGCACCGCACACTCTTCCATCTGATGGTGATTGTACCCAACAAGCTATCAGTCGACCCATCGACACCGACATCGGGTCACTCTCTCCCGATACTATATCTTTCCTGCGAGTTAAACTCTTGAGAAGACTTCCCCGTGCTTCCAGAGCTCTCGCCGCTAAGACGCTGAGCAACATACTCAACCAAATAACTCGTTTAAACAACCATGAGTCTTGGAAACGTCTTTTGTTATTCCCCAGTCGTTGTTTCCGGGTTCCTAGAAGAGGGGGTCGCCGATGGAATCTAGCTAAGTTGGTTAAACAGCAACTTCTTGAGGAATCTGATCCACCTTCTGGGTCAGCTATTCCCAACCGCTCCACGTACCTCTCCCATTCTGCAGGTTCAGCCAATTATTTGGCTAAGAGAGTCTCCATTAAGATGGAGGAAGGAGACATTAAAGGTGCTGTTCGTTTGGCCAGCTCAGAAGACACAATAGCTTTAGAGACTCAGGAAACTATCTCTGTTTTGAAGGATAAGCACCCTCCCCCTCACCCAGACACTAAGTTTCAAGACCCTCCACCTGCAGGGGAGCATATAACTGATGCCTTATCAGTTTCTGAGACAGACGTAGTCAAAGCCATCAAGTCCTTCCCAAATGACTCTGCAGGGGGCCCTGATGGCCTCCGCCCACAACATCTCAAAGACATGATTTCTACTATAGCTGGCCCTGAAGGTGAGAACTTGTTGTCTTCCCTAACATCTCTTGCTAACCTTGCTCTCTCTGGTGATATTCCTTCATCTGTATGCCCAATTGTTTTTGGTGCCTCACTTACCATCCTTAATAAAAAAGGCGGAGGGGTTAGGCCTATTGCCGTTGGCTGCACCCTTCGGCGTTTGGTGGCTAAACTAGCAAGCCATTCAGTCGTGGAGTCAGTTGGCACTTATCTTTCCCCTTTTCAGCTCGGCTCTGGAGTTCCATTTGGGGCAGAGGCTGCTGCCCATTCGGCACGATCATATCTGAATGACTTACCTTCTTCACATATTTTGCTTAAGCTGGACTTTGAGAATGCCTTTAACACCATCAGATGTGACAAAGTCCTTGAAGCAGTGGCTGCCATTACACCCCAACTCCTCCCCTATGTATTTTCTTGCTATTCTTCTCCATCAACTCTTTACCTTCAGCGTACTACTTTAGAATCTAGAGAAGGAATTCAACAAGGGGACCCTCTAGGTCCTCTCCTCTTCTGTTTATCGATCCAACCCGTCATCCTCCAACTCAGCTCAGAGTTTTGTGTGTTTTACTTGGATGATGGAACTTTGGGGGGCCTTGAGAAGGATGTTTTACATGACTTTGTTTCCATCAAACAGGAGTGCAGTTCTCTCGGTCTCAAACTTAATATTTCCAAATCAGAGCTCATTAGTTATGGCCCAGCTGGTGCCCAGCTGCTCAAGGTAGCACCCAATCTTCGCCAGATACACCGTAATGAAGCCACTCTATTGGGATCCCCTATTGGCCAGCTGCCTTCCATCAATACTGCCCTATCCAATAAGATCCAAGCACTGAGAACCATGGGCTCCAGATTATCTCTCCTTTCCAAGCATGATGCCTTGCTTTTACTTCGGCACTGTTTTGCCCTTCCAAAGATTCTATATGTTCTGAGGACAGCACCCTGCTTCTTGTCACCCTTTCTAACTTCCTTCGACCAGGAACTACGCTCTTCTCTGAGTTTGATCCTTAATATTAACTTTGACTCGGACCCCATATGGTCCCAGGCTTCTTTGCCAGTGTCCTTTGGTGGTATTGGTGTTCGTAGTGCTATCCAGCTTGCTCCATCTGCCTACCTTGCTTCAGCTGCTGGAAGCACTACTCTACTGAAACAGATCCTACCATGCAGGTTTCACAACAACCTTTTCCCTACTGTAACTGATGCAATTGAAACCTGGAAAGTTGGCCATAACTGCCCCCCACCCTCCTCCCCAGCAGATTGCCATCAAAAGGCTTGGGACATCCCAAGGGTTCAGAGTACTTTACCATTCTATCTAATGCTCTGGATCCCAGATCTAGAGCTAGACTTCTTGCCACCTCAACAAAGGAATCGGGGGCGTGGCTTAATACCCTACCAGTATCTTCATTGGGTCTGCGACTGGATGATAATTCCATCAGGATTGCTGTGGGTCTCCGCCTTGGTGCCCCTTTATGCAGAGTACACACTTGCCAGCTTTGCGTTGGTGAGGTGGATGAGCTAGCCCTGCATGGCCTTAGTTGTAATAGGAGTGCTGGCCATCATCCTCGCCATTCAGCGATTAACGACATCCTCAAGAGAGGCCTTGCTTCCGCAGGAATCCCTTCGATTCTGGAGCCCCCAGGCCTTTCTAGGTGTGATGGAAAAAGACCAGACGGTGTTACTGTAACACCCTGGAAGACAGGCCTAAACCTCATCTGGGATGCCACATGTGTGGATACCTTTGCTGCCTCCCACATCATACATGCTACAAGGGAGGCTAGAGCAGTTGCCAACCAAGCTGAGCTCTGGAAAAAGGCCAATTTACTAGTTGTAACTACTAGTTATATTTAATAATTGTAGGTGTAGTTGAATTTACTAGTTGCATGTAGTAGTTGTATATACTAATTGTATGTACTGGTTGTGTGTACTAGATGTATGTACTTGTTTTTTTCGCTAGTTATATGTACTCTTTTTATGAACTAGATATATGTGTATGTACTAGTTATATGTAGCAGTTGTGTGTACTAGTTGTATATACTAGTTGTGTGGACCGCTTATGTGTACTAGTTGTATACATTTGTTCAACGTAAAAGTTGTAGGTTGTAGTACTAGTTATATTAGGTAGTAGGTAGATACTAGTTGTATGTACTAGTTGCTTGTTCAAGTTGCCGTGTGGACTAGTTAAATGAATTAGTTGTATGTACCAACTCTATGTACTAGTTGTAGGTTCTAGTACTAGTTATGGGAGGTACTAGGTAGGTAATAGTTGTATGTACTATTTGTTTGTACGATATATTTGTATGTACTAGATGTATGTACAACTTGTATGTACTAACTGAATGTACTATTGGTATGCACTAGTTGTATGTACTAATTGTGTGTACTAGTTGTTTGACTAGTTGCATGTACTAGTGTTAGTTATGTTTACTAATTGTAGGCACTAGTTGTATGTACTAGTTGTATGTATACAGTAGCTGAATGTTCTAATGAATAGTACTAGGTGTATCTACTAGTTGTATGTATTAGCTAGTTATATGTACTAGTTGTATGTATATACTAGTTATATGTACCATTTATATGTAATAGTTATATGCGTATGTACTAGTTAAATGTAGAAGTTTTGTTTACTAGTTATATGAAAAATCTAAGATACCATTTTCCTTCATGCTATATGCCTATTCTGTAAACAGAGCCTATAGGGGAACTAAACTTAAAGAGAGCTTTAGAGGAAGATACAGGAGTCTTTTCTTCCTTCTTTTCCCTTCTTTCATCTTCTTCTCCACTGGGTCAGAGAGCCATTTCTGGGAATTTCACCCTTCATCAGTGATCCTGGGAGTCTTTGTCTTTTCCTTCATCTTGATCTGTGAATCCTTGGCTCTCTATGCTAAATCTAGGGGCCTGATATACACTATTTTGGCGTCAAAAGTTAAATAAGGTGGTAACTAAGACACATGATGAAATTTAATTTTATGAAAGGAATGTAGGTCCAATTAACTTTAATGAATTAATTATAAATCTATTAGTAATCTTGCTTATAGGTAAAACAGACTCAGCATAACTATAGACACAAATAGGACATATTACATAAGTCTACCCTCAGGTCTCCTAGTAGTAACAATTCTTTGGATATGGGGTAACACAAGACAGTCCTGAAGCATACTAGCTACTTTTTGCTTATACTTGATTCTAACTAGAGGCTGCCGGGATAGGAAGGTTTTAAAGGTTGATTTTAGCTTAAAGTATTTGTAACCCTATAAGCCTACTGCAAACTTTTAGCCTGAAAACTGGAGAAGTCACTACATATTCTGGAATACCTAATTAGTTGTGAAATAAAGACACCATAGGCTGGGGTATTAGGAATATTACTATCTAAATGGGGGAAATTTACTATATCAAAGTTAAAGTCCTCTCGTTTATCATATACTTTAGTGAAAAGATGATTGTTAGTAATGGTTAAATCTAAGTCTAAAAAGGGGATTTTTTTGGGCTGGTTTTTGTTTTTTTTAGTATAGGTTCCTTGGGGTAAATATCACTAATTGACAGTTCAAAATCCTTGTTGTTAATACATGAAAGGGTATCAATATACCTATAAGTATTGGAAAATTTAATAGCTAGGGTGATGTTATCCTTAAGTAGTCCTTTCATGAACTCATACTCATAGGCAAACAGAAAAAGATTAGCAACTACTGGGGCACAGTCAGTACCCATAGGGATACCTACACATTGCTTAAATACAGAACTGTCTACACTTACATAAATGTTGTCAATAAGGTAATTGAAGAGCTCTACTAAATGAACAGCTGTGACTGCTTTATTGACATTGTTAGACCAAAAGGCTTTATCCTGACAGACTTCTATATATTGGGACTTCCTACAGGTATAGGCACTATGAATAAGGTTAGTTATCTTTTCTTTAAGTAGGTTATGGGGGATCTCTGTATATAAGGTAGAAAAATCAAAACTAGCCAGCTGGGCTTTTCTAGTGGGTTTAGACCTAAGACTATCCAAGATTTCTAGTGAGTTTTCTACTATCCAAAAGGCATTAACACCAGCATTCCTATATATACCTAGGCAGTATTCTCCAAAATGTTTGAGAATTAGCCTGAGTGCCGAATTTAGAAATCTAGAAAGGGATTTGGTAGTACATTTGTGAGAGGCAGCTATGAATCTGTAGCTGTAAGGGTTCTTATGTAACTTAGGCATCCAGTTAAAAGAGGAAAGGTTACACCAGTCTGGTTTAGGTTCTAAGTTCTCTAGTTTTAAGAAATCTATGTGTTTCCTAATTAACTGTTGGGGTTCTATTGTACATTTAGCATAAGTGGAGGTACTGCCTAGTTTTTCATTAATAATTTGTCTATAGTAGGACTTACATATAAATATTATATTATTAGAGGCCTTATCGGCAAGGGCTATAACATACTTATCATGTAGGTCAGCTAAGAATTTCTTAATTTGAGGGCAAGTAAGGGTCTTCTTGGCTACTGAGCATTTGGTATACAATTTAGACAGCTTAGAGATCTTATTAATTTTCTTAAGTACAGCATTTTCCCACTCACTAAATACAGAAATAGATACATTTTCTCTACGGGCCCAGGCAACCTTTTATTTTCTTAGACCTTCCTTACACATTTTTAAAGCAGTTACCCAATTAAAGTTATTAGGTTCTCTAAATTTTAGTCCTTTCTTAAGAAGTTTTCTAAGTTTTGGGTTACTAACAATACGTAGGTCACCTGTTAAAACATGGCCTAAGGGCTTGTTAATGAAGGGGGACTTAGGACACTCATATGGTTCTGGTTTTCTAAAGACATCTGACTTAGGGGCTTGTGAAAAGTTAAAGATTTTAGGTCCTATCGGTTGGGTATACTTATATACTACACATGGGGCTCTTTGTTTTGCATAAAAGGTGGGACAGTTTCTAACGCTAACTTTTGGTTTAAGATACCTGAGAGGCCTATTTTTTCTACACCTTTATTATGAAACACGATTTTAAGAAACCCTTCTGGACTTGTCGCTTTTGTTGGGTGCTTGGGAAGGCTGGCTGATATGTACTAGTTGTATGTGCAAGTAATAGGTTGTAGTACTAGTTATACTAGATACTAGGTAGGTACTAGTTGAATGTACTAGTTGTGTGCACTAGTTGTATGTACCAGTTGTATGTACTAGTTGTATTTACCAGTTACTAATTGTAGGTACTAGGTATTTGTACTCTTTATATATATGTACTAGTTATATGTGTATGTAAAAGTTATATGTAGTAGTTGCGTGAACTACTTAAATGAACTAGTTGTATGAACTAGTTATATGTACTAGTTGTTTGTACAAGTTGTAGGTTGTAGTACTAGTAATACTAGGTACTAGGTAGGTACTTGTTGTATGGACTAGTTGCTAGTACTATATAGTTGTGTTCACTCTTTGTATGTACTACTTCAATGAAGTAATTGTATGTACTAGTTGTATGTACTAGTGTGATGGATTAATTGTATGTACTAATTGTATGTACTAGTTGTAGGTACTAGTATTAGTTATATTTAATAGTGGTAGGTGTAGTGGTATGTACTTGTTGAATGTAGTAGTTGTATGTACAATTGTATCTACTAGTTGTATGTACTAGTTGTATGATTTAGTTGTATGTACTAGCTATGTACTAGTTGTATGTACTAGTTGTATGATTTAGTTGTATGTACTAGCTATGTACTAGTTGTATGTACTAGTTGTGCGTACTAGTTGTGCGTACTAGTTGTATATACTAGTGATATGTACTGTTTATTTGTACTAGTTAAATGTGTATGCACTATTTATATGTACTAGTTGGGTGTACTAGTTAAATGTACTGGTTGTGTGTACTGATTATATCTACTAGTTATATGTGTATGTACTATTAGTTGGGTGTATATCCTAGTTAAATGTAGTGGTTGTTTGTACTAGTTATATGTACTAGTGGTGTGTACTAGTTGTATGTAGTACTTGTATATACTTGTTGTATGTACTAGTTGTATGTACTAGTTGTATGTACCAGTTGTATGTACTAGTTGTATGGACTAATTGTATGTACTAGTTGTATGTACTGTTTATATGTACTAGTTATATGTGTATTTACTAGGTTTATGTACTAGTTGTATGTATCGCATGTGGAACATGTCTACTAATATCCAATTTTTGTAAATTGTCATATTAGCGCCTACGGAGGTGTCACATTCCAGGCGGAAGTGTCTCTAGCATGTGATCTGCGCATGAAGTGGAGCACTTGCCACTGAAACATCACGTGTCCTTACTAGTCGTTATCGATGTTAAATTATCAATTGTGAAAACTTATGAGCAATTCATATAGGAAAGCGGAGGGAGGGTAGCGATGGAGGAAGGCCAATAAAGGCGTACGTGACTTTTGATTATACTTCCTTAATTGCTCATACCTTTTTGCCATAGATAATTACATAAATATTAGTAGACATACAATATGCTTACTGTTTCCACTTACCTCTTACGACAACAAAAACTTTAATCAATGAAACTGCTACCGTGAAGCCTTACTTGACATATTAACTTCAGAAGTCTAATATTTCTAAAACGTGTTACCAAATATTTGGGTGCATATGCAACGTCATAAGACGTCATTGTATGATGGCTAAGCTATACTACTGGAGAAGGATTGTATATCTCACCTTTTTTGACATCAATCTCTTCAGTAAGTATCAGCCTAAAAGTTGTATGTATACTCCTGGAACATTCCCTTGCTTAACTGAGATATGAAGTACTAGAGGTGCCTGATAAAGGTGCGAAAATATGTTTTCAATTATAATTGAAAAACTAAAGGGAATTTAAAATGAGTACACATTTAATCGTTAGATATCATTATCCTTCCTAGATTGGTGTCACCATTTATTCTATATTTGCATTTCCACTGTCTATTTAAACATTTTTGGTGATTTAGCACCTATAACTTACGGCCGCTTACCTTCTCCTTTAAACTTGCAATCATGATGCTGTTGTAGTCAAAATATTAAGAAAGAATAGTGCTTCAATTTTATACAATTTGTTTAGCGATATGATACTTCTACAGTAAAATAGAATAAATTGAAAAAGAGTGTTAGTTGGCGACTTTAATTGAAAATTTCCGGAAGTGTGGATATGTTCCACAAGCGATTATTTATATGTTCTAGCTGAATCTACTAGTTGTTTGAACTATATATATATATTTGTGTGTACTAGTTGAATAGACTACTGGTATGTACTACTGGTAAGTACTAGCTGTATGTTCTATATAGTTGTATGAACTAGTTGTATATACTAGTACTGGTTATATTTACTAGTTGTAGGAACTAGTTGTATGTAGTTGTTGTATGTAGCAGTTGTATGTACAAATTGTATGTACCAGTTGTGTGTACTACTTGTATGTACTAGTGGTATGTCTTAGTTGTGTGTTGTAGTTGTATGTAAAAATTTTATGTATTAGTTGTATGTACTAGTGGTATATACCAGCTATGTACTAGTTGTATATAATAGTTGAATGTACTATTTTTATGTACTCTTTCTATGTACCAGTTATATGTACTAGTTGTATGTACACGTTGTAGGTTATAATACTAGTTATACTAGGTACAACACGACAAAAAATAAAGTAGTTTACACCAGTTCACAATGTTGTGTAAACTAGTAGTTCAGAAAAGTTTACAAAAGTTTACGCAACGGTTCGTTTACGCATATTCCCAAACGTTTACGTAAGTTATCACAGCGTTTACTGAGGTAAACAGCATTGCTTTTAACTGTGAAGTCATTTGGAATGTCTTATTAATGTTACTCCGGTAAAATGGATTCTGAGGTATTTGTACATCAAATGTGCCACCCAATAAAAACAGAGCTGAGTTTAGTTATGGCGAGGATGACGTTCTGTAAAACTTTTCTGTCACAGTGTTGAAGACTTTAACCAGTGTTTTTGTGAAAAATGTTGAGTTTTGAATTTTCTTCTCAAGTGAGTATCCAGCTAACTATATACCTGTAACAATCGTAGCTATAGTATATATACGATGCCTTCACTAGACTACATGTATATTTAATTAGGATTCCAGATATGTAACAAAGAAGTATTTTAGTGACAATTAAAATGGATGTAACTGTAGAACAGTAAAAAAATTTTGTTAAAATGTTTTTCTATTCAATCAATGTTGTCTTGTTTGTAGAACCATCCTTCCTGCCCTAGTCCTTCCTTCCAAAACGACCTGATAGGATAGCATGCTATAGAAATTAATGATGGAGTAACTGTAAATGATGTTAATGGAGAATAGGTACAGCCCGAAACTGGCTTGCCACATTCCCATAGTCATTTTAGCCACACTTGACACAAAATTTAGATATGGGCCTAAAGTGAACCAAAAAATTCTTTGCCACACCTTTAGGCAATTATGTACGTGGGCAACCTCGATCCGACTCCCCTTGCGACAGAAACAATTAACCTTGCTATACCGCTCGGTAATAATGCAACTAGTACGTAGAACCCCAAAATGTCTCTTGTAAATACGCAATGCAACGAAAATATTACTCACATCTACTATAGTGACGTGAGCTTGCAGTATATAGTAATATAACTGGCTTTACATTTAGAAGAATTGAATATGTTTTCATGCAGTACACAATGTGCCTTATATGGTGTAGGAAAAGTTCAATAAACAATGGAAGCCATGTTAGGTTCACTTTTTGAAGTACACCACACTGTATTGTCCACTTAAGGAAAATTAGTGATGTTCTTTATTGAGTGAAGCTGCTTGTGCTCGGCGAAAGTCAAGGAGCTGATCAATGAACACAGAATGCATTAAACATCTAAGTGAATACTGCAGCTTAACCAGTTTTAATTAATATTGGTTGGTAAAGCCTGAAACAGGCCCTCCACATCCAACGGTCACACCATTGTTTTAATCGAATGTTGGTGGGTACAGCCCGAAAGAGGCCCTCCACATCCAACGGTCACACCATTGTTTTAATCGAATGTTGGTGGGTACAGCCCGAAACAGGCCCTCCATATCCAACTGTCACATCATAGTTTTAATTACATGTTGGTGGGTACAGCCCGAAACAGGCCCTCCTCTTCCAACTGTCACAACATAGTTTTAATTGAATGTTGGTGGGTACAGCCCGAAACAGGCCCTCCACATCCAACTGTCACAACACAGTTTTAATTACATGTTGGTGGGTACAGCCCGAAACAGGCCCTCCACTTCCAACTGTCACAACACAGTTTTAATTACATGTTGGTGGGTACAGCCCGAAACAGGCCCTCCACTTCCAACTGTCACAACACAGTTTTAATTACATGTTGGTGGGTACAGCCCGAAACAGGCCCTCCACATCCAACGGTCACACAATAGTTTTAATTGAATGTTGGTGGTTACAGTCCGAAACAGGCCCTCCACTTCCAACTGTCACATGTACACCATTGTTTTAATCGAATGTTGGTGAGTACAGCCCGAAACAGGCCCTCCACTTCCAACTGCCACACCACCATATGCTAGTAATGGCTTACAGAGACCGCTTTAGATAAGAGACCTTAAAGTTTGTAATTTTGTTAATATCATCAATTATAACTTTTAAAAATATTTCTAGCAATTGGAAGTTGACAGTAAACACAGAAAGCTAGATTATTACAAACCAAAATGAAATGGCCTACCACAAAAGTTGCCAAAAAGAAAAATATACTTAATTACCACTTACCTATTATAAGTCAATGTATATCATGACTAGCAGAGCTTTTCAAGTTCCAATAGTCAGTGAGGTTTTGACATTATGCGCGAAAGACCGCCAGTTTCTCTCCCAGTTTATCCTAGTGCCACTGTGTCCCTGTGGTCAGCCAATGAATAACGTTAACCGTTAAAATTTGGAGGGAACTCTCTTTATTAGGTTATACGCCCATAAATTAGCTTGCAAGAAGAATGACTACAATCAGCGGTGAATAACCAAAGGATTCCCAGTCCTAACTGCAGCTACATTAGTAGTAATGAATTGATTTACTGTTATTTTATTGTTGTTGATTCAGGCAATGGATTTAGCCATTTGACAGTACTTAGAAAGAGCTGCACTCACGATTAATGTAAGCTGATTGATGATCTGTACTAAACCCTTTATTAAGATTGATTTCATTCTGCAGAACTATAGATGAACAAATCCAAATGTCATAAAACTGAGTATAAGGTAGTTGATATATTCATTGTAAGCCTAGCTTACACAGAGACACAGGTGAAGTTGCTTCTCTCAATTCAGGTAGCCAGCCAATAAGAACAAATCTCTCACAAAAGTCTGTTATTTATACATTTGTAAGTTTTGCATAATACCATAGGTAATATATTAAGTTTCTTAATTGCAGTTTAGCAAAGTTAAGTTTCTCTATTTATCATGCAGTTTGATGATGAAGATGAACTGTAAAGAACCATGTGATGTAGAATTCAGAACAATGAACTGTAACTTTTTTATTTCTGTATTCTTAATAAAGAATTATTATATTATAGAATTAACTTCCGGTGAATTTTATACGAAAGGCATATTCATAGTTTGTACAACGTTATTGAGGACTGATTGAAATAATGCAATTCATAGCTTACTTAACAACTACAATTTGGGTTGAAGGCAAGAGTATATTCATTGTCAATTTTTGAATTTACTCATAGGTCACCAGGATGTTGTAAATTTTTGTAAATGTGTGTACACATATACATTTACAACGTTTAGCGTAGTTGTAAATTAGTAGTTTACAGATTGTGTAAACTATTTGTTCTCAAACCCAAACAACCAGTTTACAACTTAGAAAACTACCCTATTTTTTGCTGTGCAAGGTAGGTACTAGTTGAATATACTAGTTGCATGTACTAGTTGTGTGGACTAGTTGTATGTACTAACTGTTTGAACTAATTGTAGGTTCTAGAACTAGTTATAGTAGGTACTAAGTAGGTACTAGTTTGTATTTGTTGTTTGTACTATATATTTGTTTGTACTAATTGTTTGTACTAGTTGTGTGTATTAGTTGTATGTACTACTTCTATGTACTACTTGTATGTACTAGTTGTATATAGTAGTGGTATGTACTATTTGTATATACTGGTACTAGTTATATTCACTAGTTGCAGGTGCTAGTTGTATGTACTAGTTGTGTACTAGTTGTATGTACTAGTTGTGTGAACTAGTCAAATTTACTAGTTGTATTTACAAGTTGTTTGTACTAGTAATATGTTCTAGTACTATTTTTATGTACTAGTTATAATTGTATGTAGTGGTTATATGAACTAGTTGTATCTACTAGTTCTATGTACTTGTTGTATGTACTAGTTTTATGTACTAGTTATATGTACTAGTTTAATGTACCGGTTGTATGTACTGGTTGTATATACTAGTTTTATGTACTAGTTGAATGTACAAGTTGTAGGTTGTATAACTAGTTATACTAGGTACTAGGTAGGCACTAGGTGTATGTACTAGTTGCTTGTACTAGTTGTGTGTACAATTTGTATGTACTACCTGTATGTCCTAGTTGAATGTACTAGTTATATGAACTAGTTGTATTTACTATATAGTTGTATGCTCTAACTGCATGTACTGTTTATATGTACGGGTTATTTGTGTATGTACTAGGTATATGGACTACTTGTATGTACTAGTCGTATTTACTAGCTGTATGTACTAGTTGTATGCATTATTTATATGTACTAGTTATTTGGGGGCAGTGGAAACCCTGAAAATGGAGGAAACAGCGGAAGTTGTGGAAATGGCGGAAAGTGTGAAAATAGACTTGTCTCAAAGCCACTAGTAAGGGTGAAATGCGTGCATCTTTCTAACTAATAGCGCTGCCGTTTCAGCGATGGAAGGAGCCTCTTAAAGCCGTACTTTGGAGCAAGAAAGTCTTGAAAACATTAACGTACGGCCACAAATGATAAAATGGCCGTATATGACGTAAAATAAAATGTCTGTGTGTTGCAAAACTTGGCAGATCCTGGGTGAAAGAGGCTTGAGATAACCAGTTTGTAACGTTAGGATTTAAGAAGTTTGGTTTTTCTACCTGAAATCCATGGGGAACTGACCAAGGATCAGCACTGCGTCACTACTTTCTTTCTGCAAGGATCAAACTTTGATTCCTACTAGTTGCAGGGATGCATATTAGCCAGCTAGCTTATCAATTGAAGTTAGTTAGTCATACTATTACAATATATAATTGATTTACGACCCTACGTTTAGTTATGATGCGCTTAAGGCTGACCTGTCTTAGCTCGCTCTACTGTTCGCCATTTTCGCCTGCGTACAGCCATTTTTCGCTCTCTGTCGCTGTTTTCAGACGTTCACACAATAGGACAGCCTTACGCAAATTTATTTAGAAAGCTGCATGCTAGTTTTAGGGGTTTGTGACAAGCCTCCACAGCCATTTTCACGGTTTCTGCCATTTCTGCCATATCCATCGTCCCAGTTGAGAGTAATTGTTGTATTTACTAGTTGTATGTACTAGTTATAGGTACTAGTTGTATGTTTATACTAGTGGTATGAACTAGTTATATGTATATAATCGATACTATTTGTATGTATAATTTCAGTATATTAGATCTATGTACTAGTTGTATATAGTAGTTGTGGACAATTGTTGTATGTACTAGTTATATTTACTTATTGTAGGTACTAGTTGTATGTACTAGTTGCATGTACTAGTTACATATACTAGTAACTAGTTGTATGTACTAGTAACTAATTGTATGTACTATGGTTTTGATCTATTTGTTGCTAGTATTAGTTGTAGGTTCTAGTACTAGTTATACTAGGTATTAGGTAGGTACTAGTTGTATATGCTAGTTCTTTGTACTAGTTGTATGAACAAGTTGTCTGTAGTAATTGTTTGTAATTTTTATTTGTACTACTTGTGTACTAGTTTTATCTACTAGTTGTATGTACTAGTTGTAGGTACTAGTTGTATATACTAGTTGTGGGTAATTACTGTATGTACTAGTTACATTTACTTCTTGTAGGTACTAGTTGTAAGTACTATTGGTTTGTACTATTTGTAAGTACTAGTTGTATGTACTAGTTTGTGGTTCTAGTACTAGTTATACTAGGTACTAAGTAGGTATTAGTTGTATGAAGTAGTTGTATGTACTAGTTGTGTGTAATTGTTATATGTACTACTTTAGTGTACTAGTTGTATCTACTAACTGTATATACTTGTTATATGTACTAGTTGAATGGGCTATATGTGGGTAATTGTTGTATGTAATAGTTATATTTCCTTGTCGTAGGTACTACTTGTATGTACTAGTTGTATGTAATAGTAACTAGTTGTATGAACTATTGGTTTGTACTATTCGTATGTTCTAGATAGATGTACAACTTGTATGTACTAGTTGTATATACTGGTTGTATGTATTCAATACTAATTTTATGTGCTAGTTATATGTACAAGTTAAATGTGCTAGTTGTATGTACTAGTAACTAGTTGTATGCACTAGTTATGTGTACTAGTTGTATGCATTAGTTTTAGTTTGAAGTTCTAGTTATACTAGGTGCTAGGTAGATTCTAGTTGTATGTAATAGTTGTTTATTCTAGTTTTTTCTACTAGTTGTATGTAATAGTTGTGTGTACTAGTTGTTTGTGCTAGTTGTTTGTACTACTTGTATGAACTAATTGTATATTCTAGTTGTATGTACCAGTTGTATGTAGTAGGTGAATGTACTAGTAACTATTTGTATGCATAGTTTTATGTACTAGTTGTACGTTCCCGATACTAATTGTAGGTACTAGTTCCATTTACAGGTTATATGTACTAGTTGTATGTACTAGTCAGTAGTTGTATGTACTAGTTGCAGGTAGAAGTTGAATGTACTAATAACTAGCTGTATGTACTAGTTATATGTACGAGTCATATGTACCAGTTGTATGTACTAGTTGTAGATTCTAGTACTAATTATGCTAGGTGCTAGGTTGGTACTAATTGCATGTACTAGTTCTTTGTACTAGTTGTATGTACTAGCTGTGTGTACTAGTTGTGTGTACTAGTTCTATATATGTACTATTAACTAGTTGTATGTACTAGTTGTATATACTAGTTGTGGGTAATTGTTGTATGTACTAGTTATATTTACTTGTTGTAGGTAGTAGTTGTATGAACTAGTTGCATGTACTAGCTGTATGTACTAGTAACTAGTTGTATGTATTAGTTTGAATTATTTGTACAAACTAGTTGTATGAACTGGTTGTAGGTTCTGCTGCTAGATATACAAGGTACTAGGTAGGTACTAGTTGCATGTACTAGTAGTATGTACTACTTGTATGTATATACTAGTTGTATGTACTCGATATTAAATGTATGTTCTAGTTGTCTGTACTAGTTATATGTACCAGCTGTATGTACTAGTAACTAATTGTGTGTACTAGTTGTAGGCACTTGTTGTATATACTAATTGTATGGACAAGTTGTAGGTTCTAGGACTGGCTATACTAGGTATATACTAGGTTTGTCCTAGTTGAATGTACTAGTTCTTTGTACTAGTTGTATGTACTAGCTGTGTGTACCAGTTGTGGTTACTAGTTGTATGTACTATTAACTAATTGTATGTTATAGTTGTATGTACTAGTTGTGGGTAATTGTTACATGTACCAGTTATATTTACTAGATGCATGGCCTAGTTGTATGTACTATTGGTCTGTATTATTTGTATGTACTAGTTGTATGTACTAGTTGTAGGTTCTAGATCAACTTATACTGAGTACTAGATAGGTACTACCTGTATGTACTAGTTGGTTGTACTAGTTATATATACTAGTTGTAGAACTAGTTTTTTGTACTAGTTGTATGTACTAGTTGTATGTACTTGTTATATGTACTAGTTGAATGTAATAATTGTTGGTACAACTTGTATGTACTAGTAACTAGTTGTATGTACTAGTGGTAGGTTCTAATACTGGTTATACTAAGCACTAGGTATGAACTAGTTGTATGTACTAGTTGGTTGTACTAGTCATATACTAGTTGTATAAACTAGTTGTATGTACTAGTTGTATATCCTAGTTGTGTGTACTATTTATCTGTACTAGTTAAAGGTAGTTATATATGGTAGTTTTCTGTACTAGTTATATGTACTAATTGTATGTATTAATTGCTGTACTAGTTGTTTGCAATAGTTCCATGTACTAGTTGGAAAGTTCTAGTATTATTTATACTAGGTACTACATATGTACTAGTTGTATGTACACTAGTTGTATTTACTATTTGTATTTACAAGTAGTATGTTCTAGTTTTAGGTACTGTTTATAATTACTAGTTATATGTGTATGTAGTGGTTATACGTAATATTTGTATGTATTAGTTATATATACTAGTTGTATGTACTAGTTGTTAGTACTAGTTGCATGTACTAGTAGTATGTACAAGTTGTTTGTCCTAGTTCAATATACTAGTTGTATGTTTTATATACTAGTTCTAGTTATATGTAGGAACTAGTTGTATGTACTAGCTGAATGTACTAGTTGTATATACTAGATATATGATATATATATATACTAGGTATTTGGGCTAGTTTTATATACTAATTATGAACTAGTTGTATGTACAGCTGTATGTACCAGATGTATGTACGAGTTGTAATACTGGCTTTTTGTACTAGTTGTATATACTAATTTTATGTACTAGTTAAATGTACTAGTTGTATATACTAGTTTTATGTACTCATTCTATGTGGTAGTTCTATGTACTAGTTGTATATACTAGTTTTATGTACTAATTGTATGTACTAGTTGTATATGGTTATATGTACTACTAGTTGTGTGTAATTGTTGTATGTACTAGTTATATATATTAGTTTTATGTACTGGTTTTATGAACTAGTTGTATGTATTAGTTGTATATAGTTCTTGTATGTACTAGTTGTAAGTACCAGTTGTATGCACTAGTTATTTGTACAAGTTTATGTGTATGTACTGGTTATATGTACTAGTTGTGTGTAATCGTTGCATGAACTAGTTCTATGTACAAATTTAATGTACTAGTTGTGTGCACTAGTTGTATGTACTAGTTGTATATGTATTGGTTATATGTACTAGTTACTGTTTGTATGTATTAGTTGTATATACCAGTTTCTATATAGTTTTATGTGGTCTTGTTGTATATACTAGGTATATGTACTAGTTAAATGTGTATGTACTGGTTATATATACTAGTTGTAGTACTAATTGTATGTATGAGTTGTATTTACTAATTGTTCTAGTTGTATCTACTCAATTGTAAGAAATAGTAGCATGTACTAATTGTATGTACTGTTTATGTACTAGTTGTATGTACAGGTAACTAGTTGGATGTATAAGTAACTAGTTGTATGTATAAGTAACTAGTGGTAAGTAGTAGTTGTATACTAGTTATTTGTACTAGTTGTATGTCCTAGTTGTAGATACTAGTAACAATTTCTATTTCTTAGTTGTATATACTAGTTGTATGTACTAGTTGTGTGTCATTGTTGTATGTATTAGTCGTATGTAGTAGTTGTATATATGTACTAGTTGTATGTAATAGTTGTATTTACTAGTTACTAGTTTTATGTACTACTTGTATGCACTAGTTTCTAGTTGTATGTACTAGTTGTATGCACTAGTAATATGTATTAGTTATATGTAAATGTAGTGGTTATATGTACTAGTCGAACGTACCAGTTGTAGTTACTAATTGTATGTACTAGTTGTAAGTACGATTTTTATGTCCTAGGAACTGATTCTATGTACTAGTTGTATGAACTAGTTGCACGTGCCAGTTTATATACTGGTTATATGTAATAGTTCTATGTACCAGTTATTGTACTAGTTGAATGTACTAGTTGAATGATCTAGTTATATGTTCTAGTTGTATGTAATAGTTGTATTTACTAGTTACTAGTTTTATGTACTACTTGTATGCACTAGTTTCTAGTTGTATGTACTAGTTGTATGCACTAGTAATATGTATTAGTTATATGTAAATGTAGTGGTTATATGTACTAGTTGAACGTACCAGTTGTAGTTACTAATTGTATGTACTAGTTGTAGTTACTAATTGTATGTACTAGTTGTAAGTACGATTTTTATGTCCTAGGAACTGATTCTATGTACTAGTTGTATGAACTAGTTGCACGTTCCAGTTTTATATACTGGTTATATGTAATAGTTCTATGTACCAGTCATTGTACTAGTTGAATGTACTAGTTGAATGATCTAGTTATATGTTCTAGTTGTATGCACTAGTTTTATGTACTAGTTATATTTACTAGTTGAAGTTACTAGTTGTTTGTACTAGCTGTATGTACTAGTTGTACGGGCTAGTATGTAGCTGTATGTACTAGTTGTATGTACTAGGTTAGTGTATGGACTAGTAACTAGTTGTATGTACTAGTTCTATGTACTAGTTTTATGGACTAGTAACTAGTTGTATGTACTGGTTATATGTACTAGTTCTATGTACTAGTTATAATACTAGTTGTTGGTACTATATAGTTGTATGTACTAGTTGTATGTACCAGTTGTGTGTATTAGTTATATATACTAGTTCTATGTACTAGTTATAGTACTAGTTGTTTGTACTAGTTGTTTGTACTAGTTGTATGTACTAGCTTAGTGTATGGACTAGTAACTAGTTGTATGTACTAGTTGTATGTACTAGTTTTATGGACTAGTAACTAGTTGTATGTACTGGTTATATGTACTAGTTCTATGTACTAATTAGAGTACTAGTTGTTTGTACTACTTGTATGTACTAGTTTTATGAACTAGTTGCATGTGCCACTTTTATGTACTGGTTATTTGTACTAGTTCTATGTACCAGTTATTGTACTATATAGTTGAATGTACTAGTTGTATGTACTTGTTATATGTACTAGTTGTATGTTCTAGTTATATGTTCTTGTTGTATGCTCTAGTTGTATGTACTAGTTATATTTACTAGTTGAAGTAACTTGTTGTATGTACTAGCTGTATGTACTAGTTGTACGGACTAGTAAGTAGCTGTATGTACTAGTTGTATGTACTAGCTTAGTGTATGGACTAGTAACTAGTTGTATGTACTAGTTTTATGGACTAATAACTAGTTGTATGTACTGGTTATATGTGCTAGTTCTATGTACTAGTTATAGTACTAGATGTTTGTACTATTTGTATGTACTATTTGTATGTACCAGTTGTAGGTACTGGTAACAATTTTTATTTCTTAGTTGTATGTACTAGTTGTATGTACCAGTTGTAGGTACTGGTAACAATTTTTATTTCTTAGTTGTATGTACTAGTTGTATGTACTAGTTGTATGTACTAATGATAAGGGCAAGTTATCTGTACTGGTTATATGTACTAGTTCTATGTACTAGTTATAGAATAGTTGTATGTACTAGTTGTATATACTGGTTGTATGTACTAGTTTTATGTACTAGTTATATGTTCTAGTTGTACGTACTAGTTGTATGGGCAAGTTATATGTACTGGTTATATGTACTAATTGTATGTACTAGTTTTATGTACTTGTTGTATGGACTGGTTGTATCTACTAGTTACATGTTATAATTGTAAGCACTAGTTGTATGTAATAGTTGTATGTACTAGTTGTATGTACTAGTAAGTGGTTGTATGTATTAGATGTATGTACTAGTTGTATGTCCTAGTAACTAGTTGCATGTACTAGTAACTATTTGTTTTTACTAGTTGTATGTACTAGTTATAGTACTAGTTGATTGTACTAGTTTTATGTACTAGTTTTATGTACCAGTTGTATGTACTTGTTGTACCTACTACTTGTATGTACTAGTTGTATGTACTGGTAACTAGTTGTATGTACAAGTAACTAGTTGTACATACTAGTTATATACTAGTTGTTTGTACTAGTTGTATGTGCTAGTTGTGTGTCCTAGTAACTACTTGTATGTACTAGTTGTATGTCCTAGTAACTAGTTGCATGTACTAGTAACTGGTTGTATTTACTAGTTGTAAGTACTAGTAACTGGTTGTATTTACTAGTTGTAAGTACTAGTTGTATGTACAAGTAACTAGTTGTACATACTAGTTATATACTAGTTGTTTGTACTAGTTGTATGTGCTAGTTGTATGTCCTAGTAACTACTTGTATGTACTAGTTGTATGTCCTAGTAACTAGTTGCATGTACTAGTAACTAGTTGTATTTACTAGTTGTAAGTACTAGTTGTATGTACTAGTTGTATGTACTAGTTATATGTACTGGTTATATGTACTAGTTGTATGTACTAGTTTAAGTTCTAGTTGTTTGTACTAGTTGTATGTATTTGTTGTATGTACTAGTTGTATGTACTAGTTTTATGTATTAGTTGTATATGGTTATATGTACTACATGTATGTACTAGTTGTGTGTAATTGTTGTATGTACTAGTTATATATACCAGTTTTTGTACTTGTTTTATGAACTAGTTGTGTGTTTTAGTTGCATGTAGTTCTTGTATGTACTAGTTGTAAGTACTAGTTGTATGCACTAGTTATTTGTACAAGTTTATGTGTATGTACTGGTTATATGTACTTGTTGTGTGTAAAAGTTGTATGTAGTAGTTGTATGTACTAGTAGTATGTTCTAGTTTTATGTACTGTTTATATGAACTAGTTATATGTGTATGTACCGGTTATATATACTCTTTGTATGTACTAGTTATATGTACTAGTTGTATGTAATAGTTGCATGTATTGGTTATATGTAATAGTTACTATTTGTATGTATTAGTTGTATGTGGTCTAGTTGTATATACTAGTTATATGTACTAGTTATATGTGTATGTACTGGTTATATATACTAGTTGTATGTATGAGTTGTATTTACTAATTGTTCTAGTTGTATCTACTCATTTGTAAGAAATAGTGTCATGTACTAATTGTATGTACTGCTTATGTGCTAGTTGTATGTTCCAGTTGTATGTAGTAATTGTTTGTACAAGTTATGTACTAGTTCTATGTACTTGTTGTTGTACCAGTTCTATGTACTAGTTGTATGTACTAGTTGTATGTACTGGTAACTAGTTGTATGTACAAGTAACTACTTGTATGTACTAGTTATATGCTAGTTGTTTGTACTAGTTGTATGTCCTAGTTGTAGGTACTAGTAACAATTTCTATTTCTTAGGTGTATGTACTAGTTGTATGTACTGGTTGTATGTAGTTATATGTACCAGTTGTATGTACTAGTTGTGTGTCATTGTTGTATGTACTAGTTGTGTATGTATTAGTCGTATGTAGTAGTTGTATAATGTACTCGTTGTATGTAATAGTTGTATTTACTAGTTACTAGTTTTATGTACTACTTGTGTGCACTAGTTTTTAGTTGTTTGTACTAGTTGTATGTGCTAGTTATATGTTCTGGTTGTATGTACTAGTTTTATGGGCAGGTTATATGTACTGGTTATAGGTACTAGTTCTATGTACTAGATATAGTACTAGTTGTATGGACTAGTTGTATATACTTGTTGTATATACTGGTTGTATGTACTAGTTACATATTCTAGTTTTATACACTAGTTGAATGTTATAGTTGTATGTAATAGTTGTATGTACTAGTAAGTGGTTGTATGTAGTAGTTGTATGTAGTAGTTGTATGTAGTAATTGTATGTCCTAGTATCTAGTTGTATGTACTAGTAACTCGTTGTATGTACTAGTTGTATGTACTAGTTGTATGTACTAGTTATATGTTCTGGTTATATGTACTAGTTATAGTACTAGTTATATGTACTAATTGTATGTACTTGTTGTATGTACTAGTTGTATGTTCTAGTTATATGTTCTAGTTGTATGCACTACTTTTATGTACTAGTTTTATGTATTAGTTGTATATACTAAGTGGTTGCATGTACTAGTTGTAAGTACTCGTTGTATGTACTTATTGTTTGTAGTTATATGAAAAATCTAATATACCATTTTCCTACATGCTATATGCCTATTCTGTAAAAAGAGCCTACAGGGGAACTAAACCTAAAACCTATGTACTAGATGTATGTAGTAGTTCTGTGTAATTGTTGTATGTTCTAGTTATATTTACTAGTTGAAGTTACTAGTTGTATGTACTAGTTGTGTGCACTAGAAATATGTATTAGTTATATGCGTATGTAGTGGTTATATGTATTAAAGGAACGTACTAGTTGTAGTTACTAGTTGTATATACTAGATTTATGTACGATTTTTATGTACTAGTAACTGGGTGTATGTACTAGTTGTATGAAGTAGTTGCATGTGCCACTTATATGTACTGGTTATATGTACTAGTTCTATGTACTAGTTATTTAACTAGTTGTATGTACTAATTGTATGTACTTGTTGTATGTACTAGTTGTATGTTCTAGTTATATGTTCTAGTTGTATGCACTACTTTTATGTACTAGTTTTATGTATTAGTTGTATATACTAAGTGGTTGCATGTACTAGTTGTAAGTACTCGTTGTATGTACTTATTGTTTGTAGTTATATGTACTAGATGTATGTAGTAGTTCTGTGTAATTGTTGTATGTTCTAGTTATATTTACTAGTTGAAGTTACTAGTTGTATGTACTAGTTGTGTGCACTAGAAATATGTATTAGTTATATGCGTATGTAGTGGTTATATGTATTAAAGGAACGTACTAGTTGTAGTTACTAGTTGTATATACTAGATTTATGTACGATTTTTATGTACTAGTAACTGGGTGTATGTACTAGTTGTATGAAGTAGTTGCATGTGCCAGTTATATGTACTGGTTATATGTACTAGTTGTATGTACTAATTGTATGTACTTGTTGTATGTACTAGTTGTATGTTCTAGTTATATGTTCTAGTTGTATGCACTACTTTTATGTACTAGTTTTTTGTACTAGTTGTATGTACTAGTAAGTGGGTACATTAGTAGTTGTAAGTACTCGTTGTATGTACTAATTGTTTGTAGTTATATGTACTAGATGTATGTAGTAGTTCTGTGTAATTGGAGAAAATGGTCGACCATTGCATTTTCTGAAGTAGGCGGACAGCGCTTCAACCAGCGCTCCTCCATCATGCCTACTGCCTCCCAGCTCATCCCACCTACTCGTAGTACAACGGCTGAACCGTGCTTTACTGCTACAGATGCTCCGGTGACCAGGCGAGCGAGAAGAAAACGGGGGGCGCCTCGTGGAAAGCCTTCAGCCGCAGCAACCAAATCAAGATCTCGACGACGAACCGCCTGGGTCAAGGATCATCGGCAGGTGACGCGAAGACTTCGACATGCGCTCTTCCGCAGGTTGGAACGAGGAAGTGGCGATCCCGGTCAACGTTCCCACCCTGTTCTTCGACTTGGTGGGCTAGCTCAGAAAGAGAATTTCTCCAAGCAGAACAAGCAAATTGTAGGTAATGGTGGTGGTGGTGGTGTATCCCAAAGGAATGTCTGTCGACTGGGGTCCTTCAATTGTCGCACGCTTTTGCCTGTTTGGCTGAGGAGCGAACTGGCGGCATATGCCTTAGCAAACAATGTAGACATTTTGGCCATACAAGAACGTCACATTCACTTTGACACAGGAGATCCTGTGAGACACCTCGAGCTTGGGAAAGGTTGGTTGCTACTAGCTGCCTCAGCATCTGCTGCAGGCATGGGAGGAGTAGGCTTCATTGTCAGTCCAAAGGTGAGACATGCCATCGATAGTTACAACACGGTCTCACCAAGAATTTTGCGCCTACAACTCTCATCTGGTGGTCAACTGAAGACAGTCATGTTTTCCATCTACAGCCCTACCTCTTCGTCTGATCTCCATGAGGCAGATTCTTTTTACCATCATTTGTCTGACAACATTGTGGCAACTCCTAGGCGCCACATGCTGCTGGTATGTGGGGACTTCAATGCCACCCTTGCACTTGGCAACACTTGTTCAAGTCATTGCCCACAACAGAAACTGAATCGCCACCCAGATCTACTACGAGACTTGGCAGATGGAGCAGACTTGGTGGCTATAAACACCCAATTACAAAAACCTAGGTACCATTTAGTCACCTTCAATGGACCTAGAGGCAGACAGGCATGTCTAGATCACATTCTTGTACGGCGAAAGTGGTGCTCATCTTTCCTTGACTGTGAGAGTGAGCAAGTGCACAATGTTAAGTCTGATCACACAGCCCTGATTTTCAAGTGCTGCTGGCACTTAGCAACAAAGAAGACCAAAGTTCCATGCTGTACTTGCCGTGACGGGAAAACACTCTACCAAAGCCAAGGACACTGTGCTGAATTTATTAGTCATGTCAAGTGTTCCTGTCGTGGAGCCAACGGAGAGGTAAAGTATCCGCTGTTTGCAAAGCCATCAGAAGCGCAACCACAGCTATTCCATCTCTAACAGCGGGGCAAAGAGCAACACCTTGGGCTGAGGACAAAGACATCCAAACATTCCGTCAACAACTAGTGGATGCCCGCAGAGCCTTGCAAGAAAACAGGAGTAGTGCAGCAGCTAGGAAGAAGGTTGAAGTTACAGCTCCATCTCCATCTGATCTTCACACTGAAAAGTGTGAAGAGTCCTATCAATCAATGTTGAGCGAAGTCGAGTGCTGTGATGAGGCACTTCGGCACAAGGCTGCCTGGAACTTGATCAATACTCTCACTGGAAGGAAGGCGAGAGCTCGGGGCATCATTCCTGCTGATTCCCCTACTGAATGACTTCATGGGTGGCGGAATCATTTTGAAACTCTCTTGTCACCTCCTGATTCTAACGCCACCACAATATCCTTCTCCTGTGACCCAGTGTTTGAAGTACCCCCTCAATTTGAGCAAGGTCCAATCACCATTGAGGAACTGGATTCAGCAGTGAAAGCACTCAGGACTGGTCGTGCTCCGGGCTTGAACCAAGTCACAGCTGAATCATTGAATTTGCCTGAGCTACGTGAAGAGCTCCTCGAAGTACTCAATGCTATTTATGCGTCTGGCACAGTGCCTGACGAATGGCACTTGAGTGCTTTGATCCCCATTCCCAAGAAAGGGGATTTGTCCATGCGAACCAACTACAGAGGCATAGCCCTGATGTCCATCCCTGCAAAACTGTACAATCGCATCCTTCTAAGTAGAATCTGCAGTGTCCTGAACTCCCACCTCAGACCCAACCAGAATGGTTTTCGACCACACAGATCCACTACACAGCATGTGCTCGCACTGCGACGGCTGATAGAGGGTTGTCAGACCAAGCAGGTGAACCTGGTTATCACTTTCATTGACTTCAGAAAGGCGTTTGACTCCATCAGATGGCCAGCCCTGAACAGCATACTGGCTGCATACGGTATCCCACAGAAGCTGAACATTGCGATAATGGCACTCTATTACGGAGTTAAGGCAGTAGTGACCACCAAAGATGGAGAGGCAGACCCATTTGAACTATCTGCTGGGGTACTGCAAGGAGACACTCTGGCACCATACTTGTTTGTACTGGTGGTGGACTATATTTTGAGACGTGCCATACCAGACAACACACACGGCTTTACCATCAGTCCACGTGTGGGTACTCGATCACGTACAACTTTCCCCGCATAGGCAGTATCAGACCTGGACTTATCAGATGACATTGGTTTGCTCTCACACAATCATGTGGACGCTCAATCTCTACTCACGGCTCTGTGGAACAGGAGGCTCTGCCTGCTGGTCTGAAGATCAATCGGAAGAAGACAGAGTACATGCTAGTGGGTGACTTCAAGTCTAACCCAGGGCTAACAGTGATTGAAGATCCCATTGCCCGTGTGGATGACTTCAAATACCTAGGTAGCTGGGTAGTGTCTTCGCGCAAAAATTTTGAGGTGTGACGAGCTCAAGCTTGGCAGGCATGCAAGTGAATGTACAGGGTCTGGCAGTCAAATGTGTCCTGCAAAATGAAGGTACGTCTTTTTCAAGCCACCATAGAGACTGTTCTGCTCTATGGAGCATTAGCATGGACACTGACTAAGGGGCTAGAGAGAGAACTGGATGGCACCTACACTTGGTTGCTAAGATTCGCACTAGGGATCAAATGGCAAGACCACCAGACCAATGCCCAAGTGTATCGAAGCATCCAACCCGTGAGAGACAGGCTTCGATCTAAGAGACTCAAGTTTGCTGGCCACTGCACTCGCATGAACAGCTATGCCCCACAACCAGTATGTCAGCTGGTTATATGGGAGCCAAAAGCAAAGACTAGACATGGCAAGGGGGCTAAGCAAACTTACTCTGACACCATCCTGAGAGATTGTGGCATGAGGAGAGAGGATCGACAAGACTTATGGAAGGCAATGCATGACAAGAACTGCTGGAGATACTTTTCCCAGATTTAACTGAACTAATGTCATGTCATGTAATTGTTGTATGTTCTAATTATATTTACTAGTTGAAGTTATTAGTGGTATGTACTAGCTGTATGTACTAGTTGTATGGACTAGTAAGTAGCTGTATGTACTAGTTGTATGGACTAGTAAGTAGCTGTATGTACTAGTTGTATGGACTAGTAAGTAGCTGTATGTACTAGTTGTATGGACTAGTAAGTAGCTGTATGTACTAGTTGTATGTACTAGCTGTATGGAATAGTAACTAGTTGTATGTACTAGTTGTATGTACTAGTTGTATGGACTAGTAACTAGTTGTATGTACTGTTTATATGTACTAGTTGTTTGTACTAGTTGTATGTGCTAGTTGTATGTCCAGTTGTATGTACTCGTTGTACGTACTAGTTGTGTGTACTAGTTGTATGCACTGGTAACTAGTTGCATGTACAAGTAACTAGTTGTATGTAATATTAATATGTACTCATTGTTTGTACTAGTCGTATGTGCTAGTTGTAGGTACTAGTAACAATTTCTATTTCTTAGTTGTATGTACTAGTTGTATGTACTAGTTATATGGATTAGTAACTAGTTATATGTACTAGTTGTATGTACTAGTTATATGGACTAGTAACTAGTTGTGTGTACTGGTTATATGTACTAGTTCTATGTACTAGTTATAGAACTAGTTTTTTGTACTAGTTGTATGTACTAGTTATGTGTAAACGTTGTATGTACTAGTTGTATGGACTAGGTGTATGTACTAGTTGTGTATACTAGTTGTATATAAAAGTTGTATATACTACTTGAATGTACCAGTTGCATGTAGTAGTTGTATGTACTAGTCGAATGTACTAGTTCTTTGTGGTAGTTTTATGTTTTAGTTGTATGTATAAGTTTTATGTACTAGTTGCATGTACTAGTTGTATGTAAATGTTGTATGTGCTAGTTGTATGTACTAGTTGTATGTACTAGTTGTGTGTACTTGTTGTATGAACTAGTTTTACGTACTAGTCGTATGTAATAGTGGTATATACTAGTTATATGTACTAGTTGTATGTACTAGTTATGTGTAAACGTTGTATGTACTAGTTGTATGGACTAGGTGTATGTACTAGTTGTGTATACTAGTTGTATATAAAAGTTGTATATACTACTTGAATGTACTAGTTGCATGTAGTAGTTGTATGTACTAGTCGAATGTACTAGTTCTTTGTGGTAGTTTTATGTTTTAGTTGTATGTATAAGTTTTATGTACTAGTTGCATGTACTAGTTGTATGTAAATGTTGTATGTGCTAGTTGTATGTACTAGTTGTATGTACTAGTTGTGTGTACTTGTTGTATGAACTAGTTTTACGTACTAGTCGTATGTAATAGTGGTATATACTAGTTATATGTACTAGTTGTTTGTACTAGTTTTATGGTCTAGTTGTATGTAAAAGTTGAATGTAGTAGTTGTGTGAACTAGTTGTATGTACTAGTTGTTTGTACTAGTTTTATGGTCTAGTAGTATGTAAAAGTTGAATGTACCAGTTGTGTGAACTAGTTGTATGTACTAGTTGTTTGTGCTAGTTTTATGTACTAGTTGTATGTAGTGATTCTATGTTCTAGTTCTATGTGGTCGTGTATGTTTTACTTGTATTTACTAGTTTTATGTACTAGTTGTATATACTAGTTGTATGTACTAGTTGTATGTACTAGTTGTATGTACTTGTTGTATGAACTAGTTCTATGTACTAGTTCTATGTGGTAGATGTATGCATTAGTTGTATGTACTAGTTGTATGTACTAATTGTATATAAAATTGTATATACTAGTTGTATGTAGTAGTTGTATATATATATTTGTTGTATTAACTAGTTGTATGTACTAGTTGTATGTACTAGTTGTATTTACTAGTTGTATGTACTAGTTGTATGAACTAGTTGTTTCTTCAAGCTGTATGTATATACTAGTTGTATGTACTATATGTTTATAGGAGTTGTATGTATTAGTTGTATGAACTAGTTTTATGTATTGGCTTTATGTACTCGTTGTATATACTAATTTTATTTTATGAAATTATCAGCAAGCATAAAGTCTGCAAATAATTATAGGGAAGGAGGATATTGAGGTAACCACTTAATCTTTACCTATCCTTCATATGTGGACAATATGTATGATCTAGGAGACTGAAATGTGCCTCTAATTGCCTGTTTGGACCCACAATGAGGTATGTTCAGGGAGAAGACATAACTCCTTAGTTAGATGCCTTCAGTCATAGTTCCTCTTTTGCTTTTACTTCATTCTCTTACCCCTTGTGCTAAAATCTTTCAGGAAGGTCGACAATGAAGGCCTTAACACACTGGCGATTTGTGGTACTACTGTTTGTATCTTTCGTCTTATCAGTAGTTCAGCTGCGCTAAGTTTACACCATGGAAATGGTGTTGCTCGGTGGCTCATACGAGCACCATAGGTATCTTTGGAGCTCTGCAACAGCTTTGTAACAATTCTTTCCATATCAGATACAATACCAAAACAAGAGAAGTTGGATTGTAGGACTTTGTTGATTTGTTCTGACGTGGTCCCAGTCAATTTACCACCAGCAACTATTTCTTCCGTTTCAAATGGAATAAATCAGCTCCAACTTTTTACCATGGACGGTCTGGCTGAAGTGAATGCATTATAGGGGTTCCTTAGCTGACACTACAGATCTCTTACAAATGTCAAATAGTCTGATAAATTCTTGCAGATTATTGGAGACGCCTGACCACCACACTGAAGAATTGATTCCAGCTGGACACTTTTGGATGCCTTGGTGCCCTTAGTGTACTTTCTTTATGGTGTACTTTTGTAACGTTTTGGGTATATTTATACCACAATTTTGCTCCATAGAGTATCAAGTCGTTAACAACACTTATGCTTGCCCGTGCATGCCAGGTATGGTTTCATCTCCCCTAGTTATGATTTTATCTGTCTTGTAAAGTTGATTTTGTTTGGTATAGGTCAATCACATTAATACAGACAGGATCCTCCCATTGTTGGGTACCACATTTATCCAATCTGTTGGAACTTGCTGATATATATATATTAACATTACACTGAAATGCTAGCTACACATGTAGTGCAAGTTACAAATTTCAAGAGATCCAAGTGACCCATAGGATATTATGTATTTTAAACAGTGCAAGACTTTTGTCACACTGTTGTAGGCTTTAAAATTCTTAACTGTTGCATAGAGAGTATTAATTGATACAGATCATACAAGGTAGAAGAGCTGGCCTACCAATTACATTTTCACATCTTAGTATAGAGAAGATGATGCAGCTGTATGCCATATATTAACAAACGTTTCAGTCTTAAAGGGGTCTCAGCTAATATACAGAGCATATTTGATTTGCCTTGTGAGGGAAAACCGACAGTTAGATGTATGCATTCACATAATCAACAGGGTTAGAGACCATTTTGTAACTTGCACACAGAGGACATCTGATGACATATGTATATAAAGGCTTTGGCCTTTAAGTCATTGTCAGATATCTGGATTCTTATGCATACTAGTTTCCAGTTGTTCTTAGTCTTTTGCATAAATACTGTTCCAAGTCTGTAAAAAGATGCATATGCAGTTATCTTAGGCTCTGCCTTTGGGTTGTAGAAGGCCAAATGTTTTGTGTGGTTAACTTGGCCTTGACTTTGGTAAAAGCATCAACCTGGATTGGTAGGCATACCCAGGTATTCTTTGTGCTGAGTAGCTCCCTCATTGTGGTTTCAAGATATCAGATATGTCTGGACCACAGAGCCTGCGTGATGCTTTCTGCAATGGTATCTGACAGGTTAGAGTTTGTAAGCTGTCTCCGAGATTGGTGTGAACTGTCCTCCCATATCTAATTTGAATAACAACTCATTTCTATATATTAGCACTTTTGCTCTCCTTAATTTCTTTGGATGTTCTCCAGAAACCTTATCCAAAAAGACATGTATCTTTGACTAGTAGCAGATTTGGCTCTTCACCCATTCAGGCAACCAGTTTTGTAAGCAGCAAGCACTATAGTGACCTTTTCTACCACATCAGTGTCATGTAGCAAATTGCAGGGCAGTTATTATGGGAACCTTTCCACATTTCTTGCATTTTACTAGTCATGTATTTTGCTTCTTTTGATTTTTGTGACTTCCAATCTTCCAATCCACCACCTTTGCTGAGGCTATTTCCCTTTTGTGGATTGTGTGCCCTTATCTCTTCTGTTGGGAATTCTGCTGGTGCTCATCTGTCTGTCTATAGCTATATAGTTAATTTCTTTCCTTTCCCAGAGTTAATCGAGGATTCTTTCAGCTAATCCTGTATCCCGAATAACCACGACAATCCTATCATGGATCATTTCTTCCTTTAAAGCTTCATACAGACTAGTTATAGAGACTTGTAATGTATTGCTCAACTAACTCACCATCATTCTGCGATCGTCGGTTAGATCACATCACCCTATTTCTTTCTGTTTTCGTCAGTAATATTTGTCCGAGTGATAACATCAGCTCCGAGGCAGTAGAGTACAGTGTTAATTTGCTTTCCTTCGATAAGCCAGAAGCTATGTGGAATTGTTCAAAACACTTTACTGTATCCATTTAGGCCATTTGTCTAGCCGCTTAAACTTGAAGGAATACAACAGAGGCATTGTAGCTAGCCATTGCACACAAGGTAAATATCCCATCTCTGACACCATGTAGCCTTTGACGCCGTTGTTCTTGGTTACCTTAGTGGGGATCAAGTTGATTTTTAAGTCATTGTTTAACTATATCTACCAGCTGAAGTAGGAATGGTGCATCCAAGCACAGGATTGTATGGTTAAGTAACCTAAATTTCAGCATATATGCAACTTCTGAATGATTAGATTTACCATATAATCACTGTCTTGTTTCGATACTTTGTGCAGATGTATTATATAGTGAACACTACTTCTAACATCATTTTTACAAATATTATTCATTTACTTGTATTCCCCTTCTTCTTGTTAAAATTACTTTTTCCAATTAGTTTCTCTGGCGTAAATCTTGAAATAACGTCACAGGCCGGGAAAATGTGTTAAAAACCATCATCTCTTATCTAAAAATGGCAGCTGAGAAGATCACAAATTTCGCTTTTCACAACTAGCATGCTTCTTGTAGAGCATATTTGGACATAGGGCTGTCTATTCCCTAGTTCAGAAATATTTATGGGGATTTTTAACTTGTACGTGCCCGTGTAAGTTCACATATTAGAGCTAGTTCATTCAATTAAAGATAAGAAAAGAAGAAATGCCTATTCCTGGGCAAGATATAGTGCCAGGTGCCAGGTATGTACGTATGTAGGTATGTACGTGGTGGTATACGTTTAATAACATTGAGTGCATGCAAAATAAATTTTTGCATCATTACCCATTTATGGTACATATATGAACTACTGAAGATGTCTGTAAGTTATTCTTTATGAAATCATTTCAGGTATCACCTTTTTGTTGTGACTTTAAAGTCTATGAATAAATATTTACTGTGATAGCAATTTTTAAACTGAAGCGCTTGCCTTCCCAATTTAGACCAATTGCCTACATTGTACCACTTTTGCAACTAGAATCTAATAATGGGATTTTGTCTGCACTTGTGTAGTTGTTTTAATTAGTACACAGGCAACCACTGAGCATTCAGTTCTTCTGCGTACCTGAATAAAATCCTAGAATTAAGAATTACTTTGTGCTAGAAAAAAGGGTAGGAGAAGGATTCCTTATTCTATTATATATTATTGGTTCATTGAAAGTTTAGAAATACTCCATAAATGTAGTGTAAGGAGAAAGGCTGAAAAACTCATTGTTATCCTGAGTCCACAGTAGTACAGGCTTCTCAGAAAAAGTTATCTAAGTTTCCTTGGACATGTATGGATGCACCACCAACAGCAACCCCAATGTTAATGAACAGAAGTTCAAGCTGGCTTGGAGCACACGATGAATGGCAAGGTGAGTTTGCCGGTACCAGTCCTAACCATTGCGGCATGAGATATTAACACTGCGTGAACAACTTGTTTATACAAGTTGGATACTTCCTTGTATACGCCCTCTATGCAAACAGTATAAAGCATTGCATAGACCACAGTATGCAAACTTGAATTGATGCTAGTCACATTTGAGATTTATAAATAAACTTAGAGCTCTATGAATATCATTATGATCTGCATACGCTATGTAAACTGACATTGAGTGTATTCATGATTATATTTAATTGTGCACAGTATATATATACATGACAAAGATATTCTCAAAATGTAAATTGTAGAATGTGTATTACATTTTTTAACTTCTATTATCATATATATCTACTATATGAAATGAAATATTTAGAAATGAATAGAGTAAATGGAACTAATAAACACTGCCTCTAAAGGAGTGTTACCAAACGTTTGTGAGAAAAACAAATTTGTCAGGAACCCAAAATTTCGAGTTAGGTTAATGTAAGTGACTATAACCATGCCGAAATTGGTGGCAGACAGGTTCCTAATTGATTTGTCCAGTTTATCAAATTTAGGTTTGCAAGAATTAGTCTCTGTATAAAGAAAGACATTTTAACACTGAATGTGTGATGTGTGCAAACCATCCATATTGTAAAGCATTTACTTACCATGTGGCATTAAATAAAATGTTTCTTTTGCATGACATCTCCAGAATCACAAAGTATAACTTGACCTATATTTTCCTTCTTGAGCAGATATAAACTTTAAGTGGCTATAAAACTGGATAACCTGCAATTAAGAAAACCTCACTGAAATGATTAAATATGCATTGCAATGTATAAATAATGATTATTAATTGGCTTACCAGTGACATTACTCCTCCTTATCCATCTTTGCAATAGAAAAAGAAAAGTATGTGAACACATCTACATGCATTCAATTAAAACGTATACAAAACAAATTACCTCTTATAACATGGAAACAAAACATGCACAATTACTAACAGGGATGCATTTAAACCCACACCCTGTGGGGCTGGCCAATTAATGTGAATATATATATCACCACCACGGTTGTCTTTAATCACAGCCCAATGCAGTGGTGATGGTGTATTGCTCCAGTCAATCATTCCTCAGGACCAAACTGTGACAAAATGGTGGCAAATGGAGCAAAATCTGTTGGAACCTTTGCAGATTCTATGGGACGTAAGGCAGTGAAATGAGAGGAATCCAAAAAACCTAAAAGTGGCACTTTATCTTCCAGGACTGAGTCAGGACAATAGCAATACTTGTTATTAAATCGCAGTGTACAGATTGACTGGCTTCCATGTGGACTACTGAAGGCTTCTGCTTACCATGTAACTCATCATCCCTATTCTTAGTAGACAATGTCTGCTTCTCACTATGCAATGCAACACTGTTGCCCTCCACCAAAGGATCAACCCTGTTTTTACTGTTTGATTTGTCAGGATGTTTGCAGTTCTGAACCGAGAGACCTGATGTCTGCCTGTCACTTTGTTATACACTACTACACGCTAGTGGAACATGTCCAAACTTCCGGGAATTTTCAATAAAAGTCGCTAACTAACACTTTTTTAATTTATTCTATTTTACGTTAGAAACATTGTAACATTGTATTGCTAAACTAATTGTCTACAATTGAAGCACTATTCTTTCGTAATATTTTGGCTACAACGGCATCAGGATTGCAGGCTTAAAGGAGAAGGTAAGCGGCTGTAAGTGATAGTTGCCAAATCACCAAAAATGTTTTGTTAGACAGTGGAAAATACGAATATAGAATAAATGGTGACACCAATCTATGAAGGATAATGATATCTAACGATTGTATGTTTACACCTTTTAAATTCATTTTCGTTTTTGAATTATAATCGAAAACGTATTTTCGTACCTTTATCGGGCACTTTTAGTACTTCATATCTCAATTAAACAAGGATATATAAAGGGAGTATACATAGAACGTTTAGGCTGTTAGAGATTGATGTCAAAAATGGCTAGATATACAATCCTCCACTGTCTAATAATCCGTTCATTTTACATTTGACTCTTTTTCGAGTAATGATATTTTCACGTGATTATCAGCCAAAATTATTAGAATAGCTTAGCCATCATACAACGACATTTTATGATGTTGCATATGCAACCAAATATTGGGTAAGACATTTTACAACATTAGACATACGAAGTTGATATTTCAAGTAAGGCTTCTCGGTAGCAATACAGTTTCCTTGATCGAAGTTTTTGCTGTCATAAGAGGTAATTGGAAACAGTAAGCATATTACATGTCTACTAATATTTATGTAATTATCAATGGCGAAAATGTAAGAGCAATTAACGAAGTATAATCAAAAGAAAATAGAATGTTTCGGTGACGTAGACCTTTTTGGGCCTTCCTCCATCGTTGGCCTTCCTCCGCTATACTATAATTTGACATGGATAACGACTAGTGATGACTCGTGACATTTCAGTTCTCGGTGCTCCGCTTCATGTGCAGGTCACATGCTAAAGACACTTCCGCCTGGAATGTGACACGTCTGTAGGCGCTAATATGACGATTTACAAAATCGGAAATTCGCAGATATGTTCCACATGCACAAGTAGACTGTTGTTGTAGCCTTGCCATTTCCTGAAAAACTCTCTTGTTTGCTGTCATCTTTTTGGCTCAAAGTTCAGTAGGGCCACTCCATTTAGAGTTCGCATGCGACTGAGAGCTGCATAGGCCATACCAGGTTAAAAACGCCCTTATCAAGATCCATGACTACTGCATCAAGTGACAAACCTTGCACTTTATGCACAGTGGCTGCCCAGTAGAGAATCAAAGGAATCTGTGTTTGCTGCTAAAATGTGCTTTCCTTTCCATAGATGCATGCTGAAATTGCTGCAATCAACACAACTTCCTGATCACCAGAGGCAATTGTCACCTTTGAGAGGCTTCCCATATTAGGATCAAAGAATTTGACATACACCTCTGTAGGCTTTTCACCAGGTTTTCCCTGATTATTCGTTTTTCCTGGCCTTTTGAACCCACAATTATACCTCTGGCACCATTCACAAGGCCATCACCACAGTTGATGTTATAGCGAAGCATCACTCCGGCACCAACTGCTAACTTTAATTGCCGAGGTAATACAGCGCAATCTTTGTCATCCTGTGGAATGAGGTGTTTAGGAACCTCATTGTAAATAACATGGGCATAGATTTGTCCTCGACTCTACAGAATTGCGTGTTTTACATCAATTCTAAACAGTTCATTGTCTTTTGCCAAGCATATAATCTGGGTTTCTTTATGTCCTTCTATATCCACTGAACAAGGATACAATCTGGAAGCAGTGTCAAATGGGGAAACCAGTAAATCCACAGACCCACTGGAAACCAATCGTTTGTGCAAAACCTTAACATCTTCAACCGTGTGGTTGCCTATTCTAGCACGATTAAGGATATCTGAAAAGGTAGAATCTTTTTGCTGCCGCATATTAACTTCTAATTCAATGACCTTGAAGATATCTCTTCAAAGGTGTGAAGACAATCGGCCTGATGAACGACCAGGTTTCTTACTGAAAACATGGCTCCATTCACAGGCGACAGCTGGTATAAATCTCCAACAGCTATCACATTCAAACCACCAAATATATCATCATTGCCATAAATTTCACACAGACAGCTTTGTACAGACTTCAATATCTGGTATGAAACCAAACTGATTTCATCAATTATGATAGTGTGCACCCCTTGCCACAATTTCCTCAAATCATGAAAGGCTAAAGCATGCAGTTGTAACTGATTGGTTGTCTTGCCATGCTCTACTTGCAGTCTCAGGGTTCTGTGGATGGTTAGGCCTCCAATGTTAAAGGCTGCAACCCCTGTGGGTGCCATCAATATGCATGCATGCTTGTCTGGCCCACTGGAGACCGAGCGTTCCAAATGCTCTTTAATTGCTCTTATTACGTATGATTTTCCGGTGCCCGCTCCACCTGTCACAAACAGATGAAAAGCTTCTGGAGCTATTGGGTGTCGCTTCATTTGGTACTTATGTAATTCTCGAATGTACTGAACAACTATGTCAAATGGAACCGATTATTGTGTATTGAGGTTTGCAACTAGTTGCCGAAAGACCTCATCAGGAAGGGTGCATGTAATCATTGCCCAAATGGCATTGTCGTCATCATTTATAATCCCCTCATCTACATTTCCTGCACCTCAGTTTCGTCCTGAAAGTATTGAGGATCAGCCAAATTCTCAGGGTTCATCAATCCACCCTCAGCTTCTCCAGGAGGTTTGGCAGCATCCTCTCGCTGAACTTGGAGTGTCATAGGTGCAACTGCAACCTGATAAGCTTCGTCTTTCAAGGCTTGCAATTGTACAACAGCCCTCTGCACCTTGTCTGCAAAAGTGTGGTTCTCTGCATTAAGAACAACCATTTCTCCCTCCCTTACAGTGAAAGCCTACATTGCTGAAGAGTGGTGTAATAGGAGATCCACGGATTCCTTCCTCCAAGGAATGTAAAGAAGCAGAAACTGTAGTAATAGTCATCACCATGACTTTCTACTGTCTGTACTGGTATTCGAAGGCACACCCATCCCAAGTTGTCTTGCAGTTGGCTACGAGACTGCCCTGCTCCACTTCCAACGGAACCATCACATCCATCCACATCATACCAGACTGCAAAGTGAGCCAACGTCATGTTGGTAAAGTGTTGTGAGTCTGGTCGTGAGGCATATCTATCAAAAATGCCAGGAGCAAAAATGTCAGTGGAATCATCCTCCAATTGAAGCATTTCAGCTTAGCAAGTATGTTCTCTTCTCTGGCTTGGTGGTGTTAACAAAAACGTTTCTGGAGTTTTCCTTGAGAAGCAAATGACATAATCCATATGCTGCCTCCTGGGCACTCAATTCATGGTGCGTCAACATAGTGTTGCCAACCTTTGAGAGGCGCTTTCTTGCTGTAGCCCGAGGAGGCAAGCTTTCCATTGCATCCCGGATTGCCTTCCTAACCTCCTCACTTACTGATTTGCACATATATGAACAAACATAAGCTGCTGTCCCATAAAGAGACCCACTCAACTGTATATACATATTAGCCTTCCAAGCCTTTAGAAGGTGTGCATTGTATGGATTGCAGTTTTCTTCCCTTTCTGATCGTTTCAGAACATAAAACCTGGACTTCTTTCCAAGATCGTCATTGTTTTTCAGCCAATGTATTGTCCAGATCCTTTAATGACCTCCTTGACAAAGGATGAAAACGATGGGCAAAATGCCTAGCTGTAACTACCGGATTGGACCTCATCAGGTTTTCACTGGATTGCAGGTTTGCTGCTTCTTCCTCTGAGAGACTTTGACCCCCACTTTTGCTTAGAACTATCATCAAGTCTACCCAGTTATTATCATCAGTACTCAGTGTAATGAAGAATGTGGAAGGACCAAGAGTGCGAAACATAGCAAATAATTGGATCTTAACTGAGTTCCAATAAGCTTGTGTACCACGAAAGTCTTTCACGAAACTGTAACAGTTTCACGCAATTTGGGATTGTCATCCAATGGTCCTCTAAGCAATCCAGCCCTGAGTAAAGGCTTATCGTCAGTGTAATTTTCAGTCTTATTATGAAAGTGTCTTGCTCTGAAAGACCGCCTTCTCATAGCAATGGAAATGCTGCTCTGCAACTTCAATGCTTCCACAATGTTGCACGCTCAAAAGATGTATGAAGGATGACATACCCATCTTGTATCAGCACTCAGCAATCTAGCTTGGAAATACTGTAGAGGTGAAACCTTGGTCTCTCTGATTGTATATACCAAAGCCATTTTCACCATCAAGATATAAAGTTGGAAAAGCCATTGCTTCAAGATCATCCCGATCCTCAAATATGCTCAGTGGTATAGATGTTATTTTTGTAACTTATGAATCTGGTGTTCAGTTGATTCACTTTCTTGTAGCAATTCAACAGCAACTACATTAGGCTGGGGAGCATCCAACCTGACAATTCCAGTTTCATCCATTTCAAGATTTTCTTCTTGTTGGCCGTTCTCACCTTCAGTGACTTCTTCACCATCAACAAACAAACCTTCTGATATGTTGTTGATGGAGACATTTCTACACAAGGGGTTATGCTGCTTTAGCCATTGCAGTGCTTGCATAACTCTACAGTACCGACAGCAATGGTAAGTTTTATCAGACCCTTTACTTTTGTCTTCACTTTCTGGGGACTGTAGTTGCTGAATGTAAACAATATCTTCCCCATTAGGTAGACGGGGCAGCCCTGAAATGACGGAGTCAACATTTGAAGGAAATTTAGCCCTCTGACAGCCCTTTGTCCACTCCTTGGTAATATCACCATTTTCATGAAAACAGTGGCCTTTGAAATCTAACGTTCCTCCAATGTATTTAATCCCATTAACACTTAAGGGATGTCCACCACTTTCATTTTATTAAACTGAGATACTGCTGGAGTTTTTTCACTATAAGAAACTTTGCACCTGTTACAAAACCAAACAGGTTTATTGCTATCTTGAATTGATTCATTTATCGTACGAAGTAACTCAACTGCAACATCCAAGCTGAATGTTGTACCCAACTGTCCATGGTACAACTTTCCACATGACTAACATTTATGGGTAGGCCCTTCCAGAATTACCCTTTCAAACTTTGCACATTGTTTATCAATTTGTTGCATTGATTAGATGGAAATGCAATCTGAAGTCTTGGTACTGTAACAATAGATTCTGAAACTGTAATAGCAATCTGCATCCTCTTCCATGTCTTTCTCTTCAGACATTTGTTTGGTGCAATCTTGCTTAGCAGCACTATACAAAATTGCATGGTTGCAAAGCAATATTTGTTCCCTTGTAGTCCTTCTTTTGATAGACTCTCATACTCTAATACATTAGCAGATTCCTTTTCTAAATCTATATCTCCAACAGCCAAAATTACCTGTAAACTAACACTGGCACATTGCACATTTTCAGTTTTTTGCACTCCATGGTATTCATCTAATGACTCATGGTTTGTAAACAATTCCTGTTTTCGCTTGCTAAATGCCTGCGTTCTTAATCTTGCTTGATCCTTTTCTCTCTGCAATCTTAGAGTTTGCTCCTGTTCAGATTCTTTTACACTTCTTGATTTTTTCCATTTCTTCATACCACTTAGTCTTGACTCTAGCTTTTCATCTGTTTCTGACAATAGCCTTTGCTTACAATCTGCTTACATTTTGTTCTGTTTCACAATGCAGGCTCAGTCTTTGGTTTTCTGACGTTTTTGCTAGCCTTGCAGAATATTCTTTCCCTTTTTCATTTTCTAGACACTTTCTCTGACATGTTGATAGCATTGATAGTCTTGCTTCCCTCTCTGCTCTTTTGTCTTCACTTTGATCATCAGTCAACATAGCAGTTGATGCAGGAAGGCTGGAAATTTCACTATTGTGATATGGTCCCGGATTTAGTTCAACATCTCCAGCCAGCAATAACAGTAAGCTTAACACACACGCTAAAATAAACATTACGCTTACAATGTTTCCGTTTGCGTGCCAAGTGGTACAATGAATTTCTAAGACCCAAATGATTTTGATGAATTCATTTTTTATTCAATTGCACCATTTCAAAATAAAAGTTCCTTAAATTAGGATGAGAGTCATTCCAATTAGCAGTGTAATGACCATGGTTACACTCATAAGTAGTAGAAAGGATACACAAAATGCCAATTCTTATTTCATTCACTACAGTGTCCTCTACTACTTGATGGTTAATAACATTTGTGCCTGTTAAGTTATATGTATAACTTGGCTAACCTACCCAGCCATGTGCACTGGGTGAGCAACCCCAGCCAACGGGTAATTGACCTTGGCTACAGGGTGAAGAACCCCAGTCACAGGGTGAGTAACCCAAGCCACAGGGTGAGCAGCCCCACGCTAGTCGAAGATGTCCACACTTCTGGAAATTTTCAATAAAAGTCGCTAACTAACACTCTTTTTTAATTTATTCTATTTTACGTTAGAAACATCGTATCGTTAAACAAAAAATATAGAATTCAAGCGCTATTCTTTCATAATATTTTGGCTACAATGGCATCAGGATTGCAGGCTTAAAGGAGAAAGTAAGCGGCCGTAAGTGATAGGTGCTAAATCGCCAAAAATGTTTTGTTAGACAGTGGAAAATACGAATATAGAATAAATGGTCACACCAATCTATGAAGGATAATGATATCTATCGATTGTGTGTATACTCCTTTTAAATTCCCTTTAGTTATTGAATTATAATCGAAAACGTATTTTCGTACCTTTATCGGGTGCCTCTAGTACTTCATATCTCCGTTAAACAAAGGAATATACCAGGAGTATACATACAACGTTTAGCCTGTTATTTACTGAAGAGATTGATGTCAAAAAATGGTTAGATATACAATCCTCCACTGTCTAATAATCGGTTCATTTTCCTTTTGTCTCTTCTCCTTCGAGTAATGATATTGTCACGTGATTATCAGCCAAAATTAGTAGTATAGCTTAGCCATCATACAATGACGTGTTATGATGTTGCATATGCACCCAAATGTTTGGTAACACGTTATACAAACATTAGACTTCTGAAGTTGATAGTTACAGTTTCCTTGATCGAAGTGTTTTGTTGTCGTAAGAGGGGAGTGGAAACAGTAAGCATATTGCATGTCTACTAATATTTATGTAATTATCAATTGTGAAAATGTATGAGCAATTAACGAAGTATAATCAAAAGAAAATAGAACATTTCGGTCACGTAGGCCTTACTTCCTCAGCTCTTATACTTCATAATAGTAGCGGAGGAAGTAAGGCCTACGGGATTGAAACGTTTTATTCTTCTTTTGATTGTTAACATAATATAATCAAAAGAAAAAAGTTCTATTCTTCTTTTGATTATTAACGGAGTATAATCAAAAGAAAAATAGAACGTTTTGGTCAAGTAGGCTTATATTGGCCTTCCTCCGTCGTTTACCTTCCTCCGCTAAACTTTATGAATTGCTCATAAGTTTTCTCAATTGATAATTTAACCTCAATAATGACTAGTGATGACTTATGACATTTCGGTGGTTGGTTCTCCGCTTCAAGTGCAGGTCACATGCTAGAGACACTTTGACTCCAGAAACAGGGCGAAGAAATGACAGACTGAGTGTAATTATGTTTGTAGATAGTGCCTATCATGACAGTCTGTTCATGTGAGATGTATGCAAATGGAGTCTTAGAATGCATATATACCGTATATTGATCATGTTTCAGACATCCATAGCCTGGAATAAAAAATAGAAAGGCAGCTAATATATATAGAAATGATTATCAAGAAAACCTAGTCACACAGAATAGAGCAACTTACCATAAAGGTAAAATTGCATGCATGTGAAAAAATTACAGAAAATTCGGCCTTTAAACACATTAGCGCTTTTTATGCATGCGATCTTCTATCAAGATTAGCACCACCCCTTGAGCAGTTAACTGCCCCACCCACCACCTCTAGACAGCTGCCCTACCCTCAGCCTTCTAGAATCACTTGAGGGCACGATTCTGGACTAATTGTAACTATATTATAGAGTAAACGGAAGTGATGATTTTGACTTTAAATGGCCGCTTCAACATTATTGCCACTATCGCCGATTCTTCTACGAACAAATTAAGTATCAACGCTTGAAGAAGGAATTCATGTGATGTGCTTGAAGTTGGTGTCGTCGAGCTTTAAAAATGTAATTAAATAGTGCAATAGATATTTATGTGCCCAGATATTGCCTTGCATAATATATATATATAGATAGATAAAACACACGTATACATGCACTATTGTCATTTTTAGCCCCTTACATTGTTTTCATTTGCCGATTACATTGTACGGCTTCATGTTACGGAAAGATATATATATATATATATAATACGGATTCATACGCAACTATTATAACACTTATTTTATACGTCAATATATGTATAATATGAGTTCATACGCAACTATTGTCACACTTAATTTATACGTCAATACATGGTTTTTGCAAATGGCGGCGTTAAGGAAGTTCTAGTTAACGAAGCTTTTCCATCGTTATTTATAAAGTTCAGGACACTTAAGCGTTCTCAATCGTTAGTATTACGAATATATATATTAAATCCCAACGATGCAGCCAAGTAGTTCGAGTTAATTCGGGGGGCGGCAGCCCCACGAGTTTTTAAACTTGAAATACTTGTTCGGTATCAATGATGGCTTAGTTGGCTTGTGTTCTGCGCATCTTTTCTTACTGTTATATCATGTTCAGGATGATTCCTGCTGCATGGGGTAAAAAGGATTTAGTATTAACATAGCATGCAATTTGTAAATAAAATTAATTTGTCAGCCAGCCAGTTCTGGCTACACTGCGCATACGATAAAAGCAGTATCATAAGCAACTAAATTCATTTATATACCTTCGAAAAGCTATAAATATATATATATACAGTGGAACCTGTGTCTGCGGTCACCTGAGTTAGGTGGTGGCCTAGTATAAGCCTGTCACTATAGGGAAAGTCCCAAATGAATACGTATTAATTTGTGTGCATTAATAACCTGTAGTAAGGGTCACTCTCTCTTACGTTAAATGGCCACTGCATCAAGTACAAACAAAATAATACACTTGATAACAGTGGTCAGTAAAGTTCTTTGTTAATGAAAGAGGTTATTGAGCCTCTCTATGCAGGCCAAGTCATCCATAAAATCAGTACACGCATGGAAGCTCTGGGCCGTGGCTAACCATCCCCCAGTCACTTCACAGAAGCCCATGCTCTCATCCTTTCTGACGAAAAATGAAACTGTTCGGCATTGAAATGAGGAAGATTGCTGACACTTTTAAGTGTGGACAAACGCAGATGCAGATGTTTGGAAGGCAAAGTAGTTGATCATCGCCACCTTCAAAATTATACTATTTCACCTTATTATTATATATTGTAATTATATTTGATGCAAACTCTATCAGCAGGCCACCTCTGTATAACAGCCAGTTGGTCAGGTCCCAAGGGTGACCGTCTTATACAGGTTCCACTGCATTAAAATAAAGTATGTCATTGATTACATTCCAATAAATATGGAAGGTGTCAGTAAGTTTTGAGAAGGCAATTAAATATTGCATGATAAGACTAGGTTTGTATAAGACTCTTAAATGGATTGCAAACGGCATAATGTGATGTGAGCAAGGGTTGTTACGCTTCCAAATTTTAGTTTTGGGGGTGTGAAGATGGCTGCATTCAGACACAATTTATCGTGTGTGTTTGACAGTGTACATTCTCTGAAACCACATTTTGCATTACTATAATTTAAAAAAGAATATATTTCTCTTATTCTTCAATTGAGAGATACATTGTAATGATGAGTTCAGAGAGTAACTCTACTTAAAGAGATTAATATTAGGAGACTCCGTGTTCTTAGATAAGGACACACAAGTTGGCTGAAGAAGTTACCCATTGGAAACATCTTAAGTGTACTAAAAGGATGGCCTACTATATTATCTCTTACTATTAACTAGTGCAGTCCGTTTAGTGCATGTACATGTTATTAGGGATATGCTGTATTCATTTAAAAACTTTGCAGTGCTACTACTACAGGTACATAAACGATTTACGCGCTTCTGCTTCTTTGTATGTATTGATATAAGACAATACCTAGCTTGAGAAGCTTAGTGTCATTGCTGACGATATATAACTTATTCTATACAACTGGAAGCGTAACAACCTCGATCGTTCTATATCGTTACACCATAGATTATCTATAGGAATTGGACTAGAATCTGCTCCCCTTAACGTACCATGATGCCTAATACTTTGGCTAATCGCCGAACCAATTGGTAATGTTCAAAGTGATATACCAGAATCATATGAAATCCTTTAGAGTATCCTTCTTCAAAGTCATTTATAAAAGCTTCCTTGCTCATCATATGTCCCGGAAACACTGTACCCAAAAACGGAACTACAACAAACATGGTGACACCAATCCATATTCATTATTCTTTTCCTAAGTAGAAGTCGTCCTAAGTAGAAGTCGGATTAAAGTGTTAATTTAAGATGAGTCTTACCAGTTTTAGAAAGTAGAGGAAAAGGAAGGGAATCCGAAAGAAGAAATACTACTCGTTCAAATGGATAGACGTGTAGCTGAAACTTGGTGTCAACATTCACAGACTGACAGCTAAGTGTACATTTCTGTAGGTTCAGATGATGGCACTGGGAGATTGTGGGAGGTGGACACTGGTTATTGTTCATCCTTAAATCATATCCAAATAGTTTCACACAATGGGGTAAGATTCTCTTTTCATTTACGTAGCTAAGAAAGTTGGTACCAGCCGTTCTTAGTATAGCAAGGGAATGTCTCCAAAGGCATTATGCCTGTATTAAACCCTAGATTATCTATACTACGTACCGTTAAGTAGTATACATAATCTATAATTAAACGTCACTGTCTCATCCTTACAGTACCATCATCTTTAGCACTATCATTGTAATATTTGCCCTTGTATATTGATTTTATTATTTGAAAAGTATTAATACATTATAGTAAAGGTATCTCTATGGATAGATGTTAGTTGTCGTAAACAAAGACAAAATGATTACGTACGGTGCAAGCCATAATTATGAACTTCATGTGGCTATATAAAAATCTGAAGAAGGCTTCTTTTATATAGAGCGCAAAAGACTAGTGTATTCATTTGGCAGGCGGCGCCAGCGCCGGCGTCTTTACAGTACACTTCCTTATTACCGATTAACATGAGTTATGAAGAGTTGATATGAACAAAACAGTGTTTATTATAAACAGTTTATAAACAAACACGTTAATGTTTGTAATCACAGGAATCTAATTCAACCCAGAAGTAAACTCACAGCCTAAATGTACTGTAGGACTTTAGTAGAGGGACGTCATGAGCTGTAAGGCTTTAGGACTGACAGAAAAGTCAATATTTGGAGACACCGCAAAATCCGTATATTGTAAATAAAGTTTTGATATGGCTTCCATCTTCGAATATTTGTAGACGAAATGTCCAACACTTAGGCTAACTTCGCCATACTATTTTAAGTTTAAATAGCTTTCTCTTCACTTGTGCCACTGATGATAACTACACTGATGAAAACTGAACTGAGTAAAACAACATAAAGCCTGCATACCAGGTTTTTAAAGACTTATCGACTTCAAATGACGAATTGGAACCAGTAAAGCGTACGCTTGAAGCCTTAATATGGATTTTTGATGAAGTAGCTCGAGTTTGGGATTGCCTCCTATTATTTATAATATGTTTCCCTCCCTCTACAGTGTATCACCCTACGTCTTTGTGTTCACTGATTCTCGACATGGAGTGGTCTAAATATTAATCTTTATATGGATTGTACACTGCTGTTTGTTTAGACACGGCGATCAAAGGCCAAATCGTCTTTACATAATTATAAGTTAATGAATAATCAGCGCGTATTTAATATAGGAGGTCTCCTACTTATGTATATAACCATTATTGCATTGTAAAAGATAATCAAAAACTTACTAGAGATGATGTTTGGCGTCCACGAAGGGTGTCATAATAGATAGCTGTAGGGCTGAAAAAAATGTTTTAAGCAAAAACCACTTTTTGACGTTCATTGTGGTAGTGTAGGTTGTTATAGCGATATTGATATTTCTGGCACCACCAAATGCTCGCTTGAAACGCTAAATTTCAGTTGTTATATAGCAAAATTCGGCTGTTGGACAAGATTTTAGCTGTTTGATAAAATTTCAGACGCTTTTGAATATGACAATAGATACCATGGAAGTAGTGAATTTCATTGCTTGTATGATATACCTTTCAATAAAGATTGGCGGACTTACTCGGTCCTGTTTTAGCAACACGTAAACCATACAATCCGTTGGCATACGTAAACTAAAAAATACTCGATAACCAAGTGATTATCAAGTTTATTTTATTAATTGGTATTAATTTTAACAAAAGGAAGTGTATAACATGTATATACGAATTTATTGAAGTATAATTCTATCGAACAAGAGAAGGTCACGCGTTCGTAGTGTGGCACATGCTCATGATTTCTTCTTCTCTACTTATGTTCTATAATGACAAAGCCTTAATCAACACACAAAGAGGGCATTCTTTCCCATAGCTCTCCATATTGGACACCGTAAGAAACGTGTCTATATACCCTAGCTGTAGGTAAGCCTGTAAACCGGTTGAGAGGTACTGCAATTTCCATACGTATAGTATTGGTATACTGTTACGGTTATGTAAATATCGTTTATATATATCCCGTATTCAATATTTAAATATAATATAGGATGATTCCATCTTTTTTGAAGACAACACAATTCCACCCCCCAACCCAACATTACCCCCACTACCCCCACGAATACACGACCCCCAACCAACATTACCCTTATCACCCTCACAAACCCACTACCCCCACCCACATAACCCCAATCACCTTAACAAACCCACTACCCCCACCCAACATTACTCCCAATATCTTGTCCCTCACCCTTCTAAGCATTACTCCCGCCACCTCCACCGCTGCACCCTCTCACCCAGTTCCCCACCCTCTAACCAAAAAGAAGCCAGAGAAGAAAGGCTGGACATGTAACACGCAAGATGTGTCTTAACTAGTTTTTTGTGTATGTTATGATAATATCTTTTGCATGTGTAGATGCAGGTTCTGCAATTTTGCTTTAAGGGGGAGATGCTAAAGATGCAACTCCCCCAAAAGCAATGTGGGAGCACGGGGGAAAGGTTCAATGGTAAACAACCTGCCCTTGAGTGTATAATCAATGTAAAATAAAAATTAATAATTTCTCTCTTTTTTCCTTTAGACGTTTCATTCGATAAATGTATCGAAAGGAGGAAACATTTTCCTTCACTGGAGCTATAAACATATATATGCACTGTTTATGTAATTAATTATTATTCATGAATTAACCTGATTCAGGAAAATAAAAGATAGTCAAGATGATTAACCAATATTAATTTTAAGGTTGTTTAATGTCTAATTAACTCTCTTTCATGAGCATGAGATCAATCCATTACAGAATTTTTTATGTCACATGCAATTAAAAAAGGTTGAGTAAAGACAATGATTAACTACAGAATTTGTACAATGAGATAAGTTACAGTTGTAATGCTCTAATTACAGACAACATCAGACACAGGTAGAATGCCTCTGCTAAGCTACACTCGAACAACTTTAGACAGACTTAGAACGCCTCTGCTAAGCTGCACTCGAACAACTTTAGACACACGTAGAACCCCTCTGTGAAGCTACACTCGAACAATTATAGACAGACTTAAAACACCTCTTTCAAGTTACACTCGAACAACTTTAGACAGACTTAAAATGCCTCTGTCAAATTGCACTCGTACAACTTTAGATACACATACAAGCCCTCTGCTAAGCAACACTCCAACAATTTTAGACAGACTTAGAACGCCTCTGCTAAGCTACACTCGAACAACTTTAGACACACGTAGACTCCTCTGCTAAGCTACACTTTTAGAACCTTAGACACTCGTAGAACGCTCTGCTAAGCTACAATTGTACAACTTTAGACACAGGTGCACGTACAACTCCTCTGCTAAGCTATACTCGTACAACTTTAGATACACGTACAACCCCTCTGCTAAGCTACACTGGTATAGCTCTAGACACACGTGGCTATAGTTCTATCAAGCTGCACTTGTACTAATTTAGACACATATAGAACATCTATTCAAAATTGATACAAAATCAGTCCTATGGGCTACACAGGTAGAATTACAATAACAACTTAGCACTGACAGAGGTTACTCACATCGTAGACATTAGAACATCTTCCTATATTGGCATCGGCCTAGACACATGCAGTATTACAGTATTTATTTAAATCAAAGAAGGATTCATAGATATTGACCAATTAACCTTACTTGTCTTTTTCATTGTGCTTCTAACTGAAAGTACTTGGCCACTTCGTTGGGCTACAATATGGCTATCTAGTGGTAATCCAAACGATTCTGGACGCTAAAATGACTTGAACATGATAGAAAAGCTTCAGCTTCATGGAGGCCGCCATTTGCGAAAACGATGTGTAGACATATAAATTAAGTGTTATAAAAATTCCGTCTGAACCCATATTAGACATACATCCCCATATAAATTAAGTGCTATAATAGTCACGTATCAACCCATTTTATACATACAGTGCAAGTTACAATATACTAAGGTAATCTAATATAAATAAATAAATAAATAATATAGGATATACACAGTGCAAGTTACAATATCCTATAAATAAATAATTAAATAAATAATCTAATTATATAATTCATATATATAGCTCCAAGAAAGGGCTTAGAAACAAAATGGGCATATCATCACAAAGTTTAGGGTATAAAAGTCATTTTAAATTAAGGATTTTTAGTGGCTGTGGCAGCCCCCCCCTATTGTTTTAATAACGCGCTGTATGTATGGCTTCATGTTACAGATATATATATAATACGAGATCATACGCAACTATTATAACACTTAATTTATACGTCAATACATTGTTTTTGCAAATGGCGGCGTTCAGGGAGCTTTAGTTAGCAAAGCTTTTCTATCCCTATTTATAATTTTCAGATCACTTAAGCGTCCTCAATCGTTAGGATTAAGAATAATATATCAAAGCCCAATGATGCGGCCAAGTAGTTCGAGTAAATTTGGGGGGCGGCAAACTACTTGTTTGTTTAGGCCTCCATTTGTTAGTAAACGAAGGACAATGTCTGCATATAAAATCCCATAAGACTATAGAAAACCTATGGGAAATTAATATACAAACCATGTTTTACATTGATAAAATTCTCAGTTGGTCAGATAACTGTGAAACTGACATATATCATGGTACATGTGTATGATAAACGTATGGCGAAGTTTTGCTTAATAAAATGAGCAAAATAATCAAGATATAACCAAGAATTCAAGGTTACTATTGCACAATTCAGTGAAGTATTATGATGTTTCTCTAGTGCACCATCAACACCTCTTGTATTTTGCTCCATAGACATTTATTAAATCTTGTGACGTTGCAAAATCGTCACCTCCTCGTTGCTAGATCATAAGCAAGGCATATTGTTTGTGAAATAAACGAAAGGCCCCATCCTTTATGTCCCTTTGTGCAAGTTACCAAATCGGCTCTGACCCTGTTGTTTATGTGAATGCATGCAAGCACCCAACGGTACTCCTAGCTCACACTCAAGGCAAGTCAAATCTGTGGTGATTATTGGCTGAGATCCCCTGCACGAGACTGGAAGTTTTGCTGATAAAGGCATACAGATGCATCATCTTCAGTATATACTAAAGTGTGAAAAGGTAATTGAAAGGTCATGCGTTTAACCTTATATGATCTGTAGAGACTACTCCTGTGTATGCAGCAGTTGAGAATTTCAGTGTGGCTAAAGTCTTGTAGCGTTTTCTAACAAACGGAGGCCTAAATAAGAAATCCCTTAATTTAAAACGAGTTTTATACCTTATACTTTGTGATGATATGCCCATTTTGTTTCTACATCCTTTCATGGAGCCATATGAATTATTTAATTAATTATATTGCCTTAGTATATTGTAACTTGGACTGTATATATATATATATACGTAACATGAAGCCATACATAAATCACGTTATGAAAACAATAGAGAGGGCTGCCTGTGGCAGCCCCTAAAAATAGCATTCGTTTGTATTTCTTGTAGTAGTTCTGCATTTTTATAAAACGATATGCAATTTCCTTGCAACTTCAATCCTGCTGATGTAATTGCACCTACATTTGAAAGTTATGAAGTATAAATAAAGCACAAATGAACCCAAATTTGGGTTTATGCTTATGCATGTACATATATAACGTAATTCCATTCATTTATATATAATTTATTAGCCCAACTTTGGGTACATTGCTTAATTTCCCTTGAATAGCCCAAATATGGGCTAATTACTTAATTTCCCTTGAATAGCCTAAATTTGGGCTAATTGCTTAATTTCCCTTGAATAGCCCAAATTTGGGCATACGATAATTCGGCAAACAAAATGTTCCTGCTGAAATATTTTTGTGGCCTGGAGCTACCATGAAAATATATTAATCCAAAAATTTAATACACATTACATAATTTATAAATGTCTAGGGCTGCCTGGCAGTAGTCTCGCAAAGGTTGAGGGATTGCTGCTTTACCTTTTAGAGGCAATGACAAGAAGTTTTGCAGCCTTTCTTCTGTAGCCCAGGTACGCTTACTTACATACCTATATGTACACATGAACAATTAATGAGTTAGACTTCATGAATATTTCTTATGTTTCTATTATGTAATTTTATTCTTACTTGATAAACAATGATTTGACTGAATTCATGGTTTTATGGTTTTTGCAGAGGGCTTCCATACCCTTAAGAGAAATTTCCTTGCATTTAAGCATATTCAATGTTTTAAGTTGGAAGGCAACATCAGTATTTTGGAGTGCTTCCATATGGTGTTGCTTCATTTCACACATACTTTTCTCACGAATTGCTATGTACATAATGGATCATCTATCAATTTGTTTTAAATATTACATAAACGTACGTGTTTTATAGATATAGAGCTTTTTAAATTACTAATATATAGTAATTTAAAAAGCTCTATATCTATAAAACACGTACGTTTGTTTTGTTTCTATATTATATAGAATATTATATATACATGCACGTGGGTTGTCAAGATATACCTTTATACAATCACTGTGTGGTTCACCGTCTTTATGCACTAATACGATACTCTGGATAGGCCCAATAGGTTTACCAGTAGATTTGATAACGAATTCTTCACCATTGCAATATCGCGTGGTAAAGTATTTCGAGTTTAAAAACTCATGGGGCTGCCAAAACTTAAAGTTACTTACTTACAGCTTACTTGCTGGCATAGTCCTTCAGCAACTTATCATACAACACTTGTTTCAGCTGCAGTCTATACAGGTATTAGCCATTTTGCGGCTACTTCGCGGGAAAAAGAAATGGCAATTCTGTTCGACTGCAGGTGCCGGAAACGGTAATTGTTTCTGAAGTTAGGAGCCTCTAATTCTCAAGCAATTTGCAAAAATGGACCAGTTTGAAAATACTAATATGTTGCAAGCTAAAAGAAGGAAAGTGGCAGATATAATTTGTAAACATTGTTCTGTTACAGTAAAACAGTTACTGTAGAAGCATTTAAGTTCAAAGGTATATATATTAAGCTATATACTGCAGCATATCCACTGCCAGGAACATAATCAGCATCAACTAGAGTCCTGCAATAATTCAATAAAGACAATGTCATTAAATGATTATCTTAAATGATGATATATAATTTTAATCCACAGAAACATTTACAACTACACCTAACTAACTAACTAAACTAAAAGTAAAGTAGATTTAGGACCTTAAGGGTCCTGAACTTTACAAATAATGACGGAAAAGCTTCGTTAACTAAAGAGATACAACCAAACACCAGAGGTAATATAACCACATATTTTGTTAATGTACCCATACACATGTTTACAGTTACTGTATCAATATTTTATGTGAGTGTCTTACTGTGATAGACCTAGGAATTTTAACTTTCAGTAAACCAAGCAACTTACAAATTCATCTTCTCTTCAAATTCTTCAGTTTAGACATTTAATTTAAGCCAAGAGAACGGTGACCCATATACTTGACTTAAAGTCTTCCCTTTTAGGTGAACAGTGAAACAATAGTTGAACTATAGACACAAGGGTTGTCAATTACTAGCCGATGTCTTGACTTCGGGTTATACGGGCTGTAAAAATAAAATGGCCCCTTCAGGTCAGGATATTTTTGAAGTGCTTTTAATGTTTAAATAGATTTGACAATATTTTTACTACATTTTAAATGTTTTAAAAAATATGATATATCAATTCACTAAACTCGCTTATAATGTATAAATTCTATTTCTAGCTTGAATATTGTTTTACCATTTTAAGACAACATTTTTTCTTCAAAACAAAATTAACATGCCGGATATCGTGATTATGTGCCCAAATTTGTGGCTTTGAAATGGCTTCAAATTTGGTAAAGACTGAATAACATTTGCCCAATTTTGTGACTTTGAAATTCCCACACAAATTTGGGAAGATTGCATGATACATGAACCCAAATTTTTATTGTTCTTGGAGATAATATGTGTCAATCTACTCATATTCCCAGGTATATATCGGATCAATTAAATCACACCATCCTGTTCATATGGTTGATGATCATTCTGGACTTAAAGAAGACCATCTTGTTGCTGTAAATCTTGCAGATGCAGCAAATGAACCAGCAATTGCAAGGGTCGTGAAGGTTTCTGCTAATGATGTTGTAGTTCAATTGCTGAAAGGAAGCTGTTTCTCTGTCTGCAAGCCCTGGAAACTGCAATCCATTAGATATTCATTTTTAATTTCACATTTTCACATTGAAAGCATTTATTTCAATCTATCATTTTACCACCTTTACCTATAATCTCTGGGCTCATCAGTAACTGAAATATATTTTTGTATATTGTGTGAAGTTTAAAATTGGTTATTTTGCCAGTGTGAATCTATTTTCTGGGAATAAAATTACTTAAATGTGTTGAATTTCTAATAAAAATTGAAAAAATATGCTACATTATGAGAAAAAACCTTAATCAGAATTTCACAATCCAAATCAGAACATGTTAAAAATAGTGAAGATGTAGGGATGGCAAAAAAGTAGAGAAACAAGAAAGGGTTGTTACACAGTGAAGAATTAGCTATGCATGAATCATACAACGCCTTGCTTGTAGGATTCATGTATAGCTAATGCTTCGCTGTGTAGCATCCCTTTCTTGTTTCTCTACTTTTTTGCCATCCTTACATCTTCAGTATATTTGTAGAAAATTTTTAATATTTCTAGTTCCTGTACTTTTTATGGAGCATAGGCTAGGAATTAGATTCGTATAATTAAAACCATTTTGGTTTCACAATCTTTGACTGAATATGTCGTCATTAAAATGGCGACTTTATCGAGGCCTTTAATCTAGGGCCATGAAAACCGTCATGCTCAATAATAGCATTATTGCTCTCGCTTCTACAAAAGAATACAGCTCGGAAAATTTGCAGTAGTTTCGTTAAACAATTTGTCCAAAAGCTTATATACTTTTTTGGTTATGGCTGATGAAGAAGAAGAATAGGAATAAGAAGATGAAGAAGAAGAATAGGAATAAGAAGAAGAAGAAGAAGAATATAAAGAAGACAAAAATGGGAATTATATTATTTCACCAGGGGGACATATTCGCTTCCCTTTAATGTAGTAAGGGGGCTAAAGGCTTTCTTTGGGGTACATTGGTCTTAATGATGTATCTCTCTAACCATAATTTCAACTAACTTGAATTTTACAAGCAAAATAACTAGGTCGATTTGGTGTAAATTTATTTGGTGTCAACCATAATTTGATTGGACACTCTGTTACCGAGACATTTTAATTTAAAGTCGAAACATGTCACCTCAAAAAGTGTCAAATAGCTCCACAAAAAAGCTATCTACTTCTGCATAAATAAGTTGAGAAGCACTAAATTTGGTATATATAATCTACAAGCATGGGTTCTCAGGACTACGTGAGCAAATCGCTATTCTCACTTGTATTCTGGAATAATTCCTGTTTTCTAAAAAATCTCAATATTTTCTTCAAAACTTCGAGCATTCCAATTCGCTCCTGTCAGTTTGTGCACGCTTTGGGTGCCTTTAGAGGCAAGTTGTTCGTGTTTGAATCAGTTGCAATGCAACAGACTAGTTAGATTTGCAGCACTTTTGTTAACAATGATTCTATACAAATTAACTACGGAAAAAATGGTCTTACCTTATTTTCGCCTTAAACAAACATCAAATCGTAGAATTATCCATACTGTATACAATAATCAGTTAGTTAAAGGCCAGTGACTATAATGTTTATTCACCAGAGGAGAAAGTTAACTCGGTCGAATTTGGGCCCCATTAATTATTGATTATACACCTAATTTATCTATCACCTCCGTAAGTGTTTCTGAATGAATCTGTCATGCCGAAAGTAAAGAAGAGAGTCACTCAATATGAAATAGGCAATTAACACTTAAAATTTACCACAAGATAATGCTGTCTTATTCCTTAAATAATTCAAGTTTAGAAGTCCAGACGGGTTTAAAAATCTGGATAAGAACAAGTAGTTCGAGTTTAAAAACTCCTAGGGCTGCCGCCCCCCCGAATTTACTCGAACTACTTGGCCGCATCATTGGGCTTTGACATATTACTCTTAATCCTAACGATTGAGGATGCTTACGTATCCTAAAAATTATAAATAGTGACAGAAAAGCTTTGGTAACTAAAGCTTCCTGAACGCCACCATTTGCGAAAACAATATATTGACGTATAAATTAAGGGTTACAATAGTTGCGTATGAACTCGTATTATACATCTATCGACGTATAAAATATGTTATACATAATAGTTGCGTATGAACTCGTATTATATATATATTTATATATATATATATAATTACAATCAAGTACTACACAGTACAAGTTACAAATTTATGAGAGCCAACTGACTATACAATATTAAAATTACAATCAAATACTAGCTACACAGTGCCAGTTACAAATTTAAGAGGGCCAAGTGACCCCTATAGGATAATCAGTATTTTAAATAGTACGTATAGTTGCAGACTTTCAAATGCTCAACTACTGCATGGAGAGTAGTAGTTGATACAGATCATCCAATTGCAAGGTAGAACACATGGCCTACCAATTAACTTTTCACACCTTAGTATATAGACTGAAGATGATTCATCTGCATGCCATATATCAACAAAGGTTCCAGTCTTAAAGGGGTCTCAGCTAATAACTTTCACTTGGCCCTCTTAAATTTGTAACTGGCACTGTGTAGCTAGTATTTGATTGCAATTTTAATATTGTATAGTCAGTTGGCCGTCTTACATTTGTAACTTGCACTGTGTAGCCAGTACATGATTGTAATTTTAATATTGTATAGTCAGTTGGCTCTCATAAATTTGTAACTTGTACTGTGTAGTACTTGATTGTAATTTTAGTATTTTATATATATATTTGTCAGTAACTTGCACCCTTTATTAGATGTTACTACATCACAAGTTGATGTCAGTATACAGTATATATATATTTGATATATATACCTCTATATTTCGTGTTGCTGACGTTCAACTAAGCTTTATTCTTATCCATGTGTGTACTTATATATATTGCACTGTGTAGTGTACTTGAGTGAAATTAGCTAACAAAGTATTTCGCTATAGTTATAGACATTCGCTATGAGCAATTTCGTTACTGTATGTAGTACAGATGGATAAGAATAAAGCCTTGTTGAACGTCAGCAACATGAATTTACCAATTCTAGACGTTTCAAAACAGAGGTCTTCATCAGCAATACATGAGGAATGCGAATACAATTCAGTATAAATAGGAAATTAGTAAATTCATGTTGCTGACACTCAACAAGGCTTTATTCTCATAATGATCGCAACAAACATTCCTTATTCCTACATATGGACAAGTAAAAATATTAACAGATAACGTAAGAAGAGAAGACAGAGCTTAAATTACCAAAGTAATACGGTCGACCAAACGAATTCAGTCTTTCGCATCAATATAGGAACAACTCTGCCTCAAACTTGACGGGGACGTATACAAAAACGCTTTATCTAACCTTCGCTACAACTCGCCTGTTCGCTAGCTCCTTCTGGTAGGAGAGTGTCGACTTGTCATAGCCGTTCACAAAGGGATGATCTTCTTTAGCAACGAGGGGGTGACGTTTCGCAACGTCACAAGATTCACTAAATGTGTACGGAGCGACATACGAGAGGTGTTGGTGACGCACTAGAGAAACATCACAATACATCATCAGATTGCGCAATCGTAACCTTGAATTCTTCATTATATCTTGATTATTTTGCTCATTTAATTAAGCAAAACTCCGCCAGACGTTTGTCATACACATATACCATGATATATATTGGTTTCACAGTTATCTGACAAATTGAAAATTTTTACTAATATAACACTTGGTTTCAATATAAATTTTCTATAGCTTTTCTATAGTCCTATGGCATTTTATATGCAGACTTTGTCCTCCGTTTTCTACCAAACGGAGACCTAAATGAAAAATCCCTTATTTAAAAATGAGTTTTATACCCTAATCTTTATGATTATATGCCCATTTTGTTTCTAGGTCCTTTCTTGGAGCCATATGAATTATTTATATTATATTATATTAAGGAAGAGAACGAGATGGTGGAATGATGAGGTGAAGGAAGCAGTAAAGAAGAAGAAGGCGGCATACTTGAAGTGGCTGCAGAGAAATACTCAAGAAGCTAAGGATGAGTATCACAGGGCAAAGAAGGAAGCTAAGAGAATAGTGAGAATTGCACAGAATGAGGAATGGGTGGAGCTCGGTAGGTCTCTGCAAAATGATTTCCAAAACAACCAACGCAGATTCTGGAGTAGAGTGAAGGCACCTAAGAGAGGCAGTGAGGAGGTTCAAAAGATTTGTGATGATAATGGTCAAGTGATTGAAGATGAAGAAGGGGTCATGGAGAGATGGAAGGATTACTTTGCAGGGTTATTACAGGGAGCTCAGAAGGAAGAGGAGGGTAATAAGGATGCAAGAAGTGGCCCAACACACGAAGAGGACAGCATTGATATTGAAGAAGTTATAGGAGCTATAGTAAAGTTGAAGAGTGGAAAGGCCCCAGGTATATGCGGAATTGATGCAGAAATGTTGAAAGCAGGAGGCATGGTGGTAGCTGAGTGGTTGCACAGGGTTATAAAGTTAGCATGGACAAAGGGAGAGGTGGTAGAGGATTGGAGGAAAGCTGTTATTGTACCATTACATAAGAAGGGCAGCAAGACGCTCTGCAGCAACTACAGAGGGATAAGCCTCCTGAGCATACCCAGCAAGGTGTATGCACGGATCTTGGACAGTCGTGTGAGAAGGAAAACTGAAGGTGAGGTGATGGAGGTGCAGGGAGGTTTTAGGCGAGGAAGAGGTTGTGTAGATCAGATCTTTACAATTAGGCAGCTAAGTGAGAAAGTGTTGGAGAAGAACAAGCAGATGGTAATAGCATGCATAGATCTGGAGAAGGCATATGATAAGGTCAGTAGAGATAGGCTATGGCAGGTGCTGGAAAGTTATGGAATTCAGGGAGGCCTGTTGAGAGCCATTCAGTCCATGTACTAGGGAGCCAAGCATGTGTGCGTACTAGTGGGAAAGTGTCTGGGTGGTTCCCCATTACCCAAGGAGTGAGGCAGGGGTGTGTGATGTCGCTATGGCTGTTTAATGTGTTTATGGATGGAATAATGAGAGAAACAATAGAGAAGTTACAGGGTGGGGTTCAGCTAACAACTACCAACATGCAGCTGATACTCTTTGTGGATGATATAGTGATGGTGACGGAGAAGAAGGAAGATATGCAGACAAACTTGGGTGAGATGAAGAAAGTGATGGATAAGTGGGGAATGAAGATGCACTTGGGGAAGACAAAGGTGATGATGGTGAGCAGGACAGAAGAGGATTGTAACCTGAACATAGAAGGTGAAGACATTGAAACTGTCAAGAAGCTGAAGTACCTAGGAGCAATGATCAGCTCAGATGGGTTATGTGATGAAGAAATTGAACAGCGCGTGGGGGCAGCAGCAAAGGTGGTAGGTGCTATGAGGAAGGAGGTGCTGGAAAGAAGAGAGTTACTGAAGAAAACAAAGTTGAGGGTATTCAATGCAATGGTGGTGCCTACCCTCATCTATGGTGGCGAGACCTGGACCATGCAGAGAAGACATGAAAGCAAGTTACAAGCATCTGAAATGATGTTTTTAAGGAGAGTGGAAGGTGTGTCAAGGCTGGACAGAGTTAGAAATGAAGATGTGAGGAGATCACTTGGACAGGAAGCAGTAGTAGATATGGTGAAGGAGAAGCAAAGAAGATGGAAGGTGAAGATGGAGGAAATGAATGCAGACCGATTGGTGAAGCAAGTGTATGAAGAAGAAATGACAGGAAAGAGACCTAGAGGAAGACCAAAGAAGCGGTGGACAGATAATTTTAAATAAATGACTCATCTATAGCTAATATTTTGACTAAGGAACATAAACTCTATGTATATCAGGCTACCTCCTGCATAGGAGATTTTTGCCATTATTGAATGATGATGATGATGATGATGATGATTATGATATTATATTATATTAGATTAGATTAGATTACCTTAGTATATTGTAACTTCTACTATATATATATATATATCCGTAATATGAAGCCATACATAAATCGCGTTATGAAAACAATAGAGGGGGCTGCCTGCGGCAACCCCTAAAAATAGACCACTAACCTAACCTCTGTACAAAATTTGTGTGGTTTTGATTTAGACACGATAGCTCCCCTACTACCTTAAGTCTATTTAGAGGATGTAAATTGTATATTTAGCTATACATAGCTTTGTTTTGTCGATTTTTGGCCTATTTCGGGATTTTGCTCCTATACCGATGTATGGGGAAAACGAAAAAAAGCGCATCATCCCTACATAGGGCGTACTACCGTGCTCTCTGATATATCTTTCCGTAGCATAAAGCCATACCACGTAATCGGCCAATGGAAACAATCTGGAACAACAAATATATATGCATTGTTTAAGTAATTAATTATTATTCGTGAATTAACCTGATTTGGGTATATAAAAGATATAATCAAGACGATTAACCACTATTAATTTTAAGGTTGCTTAATGTCTAATCAACTCTCTTTCATGAGCATGAGATCAATGCATTACAGGACTTTTATGTCACATGCAATTAGAAAGGGTTGAATAAAGACAATGATCGACTACACAATTTGCACAATGAGATAAGTTACAATTGTAGGCTATAATAACAGACAACATCACACACAGGTAGAACCCCTCTGCTAAGCTACACTTGTACAACTGTAGATAATCATAGAACTCCTCAGGAAAGCAACACTTGTACAACTTCAGACACGTGGAACACTTCTGTCAAGCTACAATCGTACTATTTTAGACACAGGTAGAATTCCTCTGCTAAGCTACACTCGTAAACTTTTAGACAAACACTAGAACTCTTCTGCTAAGCTACAAATTTACAACCTTAGACATACGAAAAACACTTTTGTCAAGCCACACTCATACAACTTTAGATACCCTTAGAACTCCTTAGCAAAAGCTACACTCGTACAACTTTAGGCACACTTAGAACTCCTCAGCAAAGCTACACTCGTACAACTTTAGACACACTTAGACTGTCTCTGTCAAGCTACACTGGTACACTTTCATACACGCATAGAACTCCTCCGAAAAGCTACACTCATGCAAATTAAATCAAAAGAGGATTCTTAGATATTGACCAACCTTACTTGTCTTTTTCATTGCGCTTCTAACTGAAAGTACTTTGCCACTTTGTTGGGCTACAATATGGCTATCTAGTGGTAATCCAAACGATTCTGGACACTTAAATGACCTGAACATGATAGAAAAGCTTCAGCTCCATGAAGGTCGCCATTTGCAAAAACGATAGATATATAAATTAAGTATTATAATAATTCCATCTGAACCCGTATTAGACATGCATAGCGGTATAAATTAAGTGTTATAACAGTCGAGTAACAACCCGTATTATATATATATTTATATATATTACTACACAGTACAAGTTACAAATTTAATAGATCCAAGTGACTATGTAATAATAATATTACAATCAAGTACTAGCTACACAGGGCCACAGCAGATTTGATTTGCCTTGTGAGGGAGCTAAGAATACCGATGGTCGGTTGCATGCATTCGCATAATCAGGTTAGGGACCATTTTGTAACTTGTACACAAGGACATAAATAGCCTAGGCTTTTATATATATGTATATCATATGATGTCCCTTGTGTACAAGTTACAAAATGGTCTCTAACCCTGTTGATTATGCGAATGCATGTAACTGACCCACGGTATTTTTAACTCCCTCACAAGGCAAATCAAATCTGCTGTGGCTATTAGCTGAGACCCTTTTAAGACTGGAACCTTTGTAGATATATGGCATGCAGATGCATCATCTTCAGTCTATAGTAAAGTGTGAAAAGGTAATTGGTAGGCCATGTGTTCTACCTTGCAATTGGATGATCTGTATCAACTACTACTCTCTATGCAGTAGTTGAGGATTTCCAAGCCTGCAACAGTACTAGTGTGACTAAAGTCTTGTACTGTTTCAAATACTGATTATCCTAGGGGTCACTTGGACCTCCTTAAATATGGAACTTGCACTGCATGTGTAGCTAGTACTTGATTGTAAGTTTAATATTGTACAGTCACTTGGCCCTGTTAAATTTGTAACTTGTACTTTGTAGTACTTGATTGTAATTTTAATATTGCCAGTAACGTTCACCGTGTAGTGTACTTGAGTGTAATTAGCCTTCACTATACTTTAGACATTCACTATGAGCAATTTCGTTATGAGATTCTACTGTATACATGGAAAACGTACACACATGGATAAGAATAAAGCCTTGTTGGACATCAGTACCATAAATTTAATAATTCTGGACGTTTCAACCCCGAAGTCTTTTTCAGTAATAAAGGAATGGGAATATCAAGTAGGAAATTAGTAAACTCATGTTGCTGACGCTCAACAAGGCTTTTTTCTCATAATGATCACAACAAACACTCCTTATTCCTACACATGAACAAGTAAAAATATTAACAGATAACGTAAGAAGAGAAGACAGAGCTTAAATTACCAAAATAAAACGGTCTAACAAATGAATTCAGTTTTTCGCATCAATATAGGAACAACTCTGCCTCAAACTTGAAGGGAACGTATGCAAAAACACTTAATCTAACCTTTGATACAACTCGCCTTTTCAGTAGCTCCCTCGCATAGGAGAGCGTCGACTTGTCTTAGCTGTTCACAAAGGGATGATTTTCTTTTGCAATGAGGCAGTAACGCTTACGCAACGTCACAGATTCAAAACCATGTGCATGTACGGAGCGACATACGAGGGAATCGTAATTTTGAAATCTTCCTTATATCTTGATTATTTTGCTCATTTAATTTAGCAAAACTTCGCCAGACATTTCTTATACACATGTATCATGATATATGGTGATTTCACAGTTAAAAAAAAAATGAAATTTTAATCAATAAAACACATGGTTTGCATATTAATTTCCCATAGGTTTTCTATAGTCCTATGGCCTTTTATAGGCAAACTTTGTCCTCAGTTTTCTAAGGAACGGAGACCTAAATAAAAAATCCCTTAATTAAAAAAGAGTTTTATACTCTAAACTTTATGATGACCTGCCCATTTTGTTTTTAGGTTCTTTCTTGGAGCCATACAAATTATTTAATTATATTGTATTATATTATTTATATTAGATTACCTTTGTATATTGCAACTTGCACTGTATATATATATATATATCTTTCCGTAACATGAAGCACAATGTAATCGGCAAATGAAAACAATATAAAGGCAATTAATAATTACAGTAAAAGAAACAAAGCAAACAAAAAGTGAGTTGAATACTAGAACTGTTAAGTGCTATCAAACGGGGAGAAAAAATATATATACATACATGTATATATATTCACTAACTTACCTAAGTGGATGTACTAATTGACTGAGTACTACAAAGAGAGACATTTGAAAAGGAGTGCATCTTGGCAGTACATTATTTGCAGTTTTATTACTAACTATTCTTCTGCAATCATCCAGCTTGTGTCTTTTAGAAGGTTCAGCAGGATGGCTCACTTTCTTTTCGTCAGTAAAAAGTGATGGAGGTTTACTCTGACTGCTGTAATTCCAGCAGTCTCTACCATAGTGTTGAGTTCTTCAGAGGAAATGCCAATGAAAGTAAATTCAGTGATAGAACAAATCCCAATATCCCTAACCATCTGAACACAATTTCAACTTGTGTGTAATGAGTGAGCCATCCTCATTTGAAGACTTATCTCTCATATAAGAGGCACAAGTTCTCTCCATTTAGGCAGGAATCCTTCTGACACAAATGATGACCTTTGATTCCACAACTAAAAAACACAAAGGAAGTTCAATTTGTTAAATTTAACAAGATTCTAATACTTGCATAAAATTATTCCCTAAGACACACCCTATGTCTTCTTGAAAGCTTTCTCTTTTTGGATTAACTTTCTTCCTGGACTTCCTATGAATACAGGTGCTGCCTTCTGTTGCCTTCGTATAACCTTGTAATAGCTTCTGTATAAAACAACAATAGATAAAGTAACAGAAAAGGTTAAGGAATCAAAGAAAACCTTACTTTCAATGACATCTTTGTCTAGCACTTCCTTATTGGAAGCATTTGCTTTAAATACAGCAAATACTAGGTTGCTTTGACAAGTACGATTATGTTCACTATTAGAGCCCTAGAATAAAAAGTAATTATATGTATTTTAAAAACATACGGTAAATACACTCTTCGTAAAACGTACGATTCAACCAATTTAAATTTCTCATTTTCAGGTAGATTGGCATACATTGATCTAACAACAACCTACAAACTGTTAAAATGCAGATTCCTATTAAAATTTGAAGAATAGTTTTATATTTATTAATTTTAGGAATTCACTGATGCTTGTCTAGGCAAACGTCCTTTCTTGGAAGGCAGTGATGTGCAAGTGTCAGCTTGGTGTTTTGCCAAATCACCAACAACCTATTCCAAGGACTCCCACCTGGATTCAAGTAAAAGAAACCTAGCTTTAAAGTCCACAATTGATTGACACTGAGTTAAAACATCCTGAATATTTTCTTGATCTGTTAAAATCATTCAAGCAGTAGAACTCTGTCTAGTGTGATAGAAAGAATTAGCACCTGACATTGATTCCTTTCATGATCACTTAAATAAAATCAAAATTGAAAGTCTGTATTGTTACCAGTGGTGGATGCACTTCTCTTTTATATAAAAGCACAGACACTGAGAAACAATAGATTTACTATTTTTAGAAACAATTGCAATATTGTAACTGCTATCAAAACAATAATAATGACATGACTCACTTCTGCCCTGTCACAGTGTACAGCATGTATACGTATTTTGACCTTAATTGCACCACATATATTGAGTACTGGTTTATTATATACAGTAGCATGAAATCAGGAAGATGAGCAGGATGACTCACATGTACACTTATATAGTTACACTTAACAACTACATAAGTTCTAAAAATAGCCATATCTACAATATAAAGACACACAGCTGTTAGAGTTTCCATTAAGTAGCCTGCAGAATATCAACAATTGTTAACAACTACTAGTAGAAGAAATGACCAACCTATCTGAAGAGTCAATTTCAAGCAATGCCAGAGCTAGGGTTATATAACTGATTTGAATTTCGATGTTCTTATCCAATGCAACACACAGCCTAACTACCTTAAGCCAATTATTTACATTGTATTCAGGAAAGGGATCTTGACTTAAGCAATAGGGATGCCACCAATGAGCTTGATGACGGTGACGACATTTCATCAGGCAATACTTTACTCTCTGATGATCTTACTGAATCAATTCAGGACATGATGAGACATTCAAATGAACAACAGGTAAGTTTACTTGTCTATAAAGATGCAATTATTGTATACTAAATATTAAATGAGGAGTAATTATAATGTATGCATGTACATAAATAATACATTACCTTATCTATGTAGGAAACATCACAAATGTATTCAGAAAGTATTAAAGCTGATACATGGACTGAAGTTATAGATATTATATTAATCAAAATCCACATATCAGATTCTGGATCAAACTATTTGTTAAATTTCCTAACAAAGATAATACTTCTAATATCTTCACTAGACTTAAAACAAGAGGACTTAGAAATGCTTGCCAAAAATTTTCCAAAAGAATAACAGTTTTACGCAAATACCTTAAGGCAACACCAAAAGTGACAAAAGCAGTAGCTTGTCTTTCATACGACCAAGTGTTTAACAAGCAATTTGTTATAATTTCTCCAGACTGTAGCAATGTAAAATACTCTAACAATGCACAATCTTGTATATGACAACAATATGGTCAGTTTATAATGAAAGAAGTGGCTATAGGAGGGAAACTATTCACTTATCCAAAACTTGTGTATGTAAGGGCAGATTAAAAAGCCACACTGGAACACTTGGTAAATAGGCATGACTTCTTAGAAAACTGTGAAAAACGGAGAAAAAGGAGTACATTAGAAGGAATATTAGAGGATGTTTATAATGGAAAAGTTTGGAAAGAATTTGATCAGTCTAATGGAAGACCATTCCTCAAAGTTCCACAAAACTTTGCACTAATGATGAACGTTGATTGGTTCCAACCATTTAGGCATAGTCCGTATAGCATAGGGGCAATTTACTTAGCAATACTCAATTTACCCAGGCTTTAAGCCAGAGAATATTATCACATACGCTATTATACCAGGCCCTAAGGAACCAAAAGAGTAGTAAAATACTTACTAAAACCAATAGTAGAAGAATTACAGCAGTTGTGGCAGGGTGTATACGTATCGTATTCTAAAGGTCTATTCAGTCAACTATGGATCCATGCTGCCTTACTGATGGTTGCTTGTGATACCCCTGCCACAAGGACGGTTTTGGGTTCAGATTCCATAGTGTCAGGAAAGGCTGTTCAAAATGTTTGAAGACTTTTAAACATTCCACTATTAGAAGTTAGTTAGAGTATACTGGAGAGGAATCAGATGAAGCAGTAGAAGGTGACAATGCCCATGCAGATGCAGGAAGCCAAGACCGAATAAGCAGACCACAATAAAAGTACACTGACACATCTACCTGGCCATATAGGGAGCTGACACAACACATTTTGTTGTCAAAAAACATAAAAAATGTAAACGTTGGACAGAAGACAAGCAGTTAGAACGGCTGTCTGGCATAAAATAATCTGTAGTGAATGACTTAGAGTATTTTAATGGAATAGAATATCATATTATAGATCCGATGCACAACCTGTTACTAGGGATTTCAGTGTTTATGCTGAACAATTGGAAAGAACCAGTTTTCTGGATTCACTGCTGATCAGTGGAGGAACTGGACAACAATATATTCATTATACAGTCTCAGAGGAAAAATTCCTGATAAAAAATATCAGGTATAACCATTCTTTGCACTAGCCTGTAGCATTATCTGCAGCAGAGTATTAACAGTTGAAGAACTAAATCAAACCCATCTGTTACTTATTCGATTTCTATAGTTACAAATGGAATATATAGAAAAATTAGTGCCCAACCTTCACCTAATGCTGCATCTAAAAGAGTTCATTAAAAACTTCGGACCTGCTTACTCTATATGGCTCTTTAGCTTTGAAAGAATGAATGGCCAATAGGGCACAATCAAAACCAACAATCACAGAATGAAAGCACGATTTCTTAATCGTAACCTGATAGATCAGAGAATAGCATGAAGAAAGGAGCAACTACAGCAGACACTACTAAATATGGCAGAAGACAAATAAGTCGGAACACTTCATGAAACTCAGTATATAGATACTAGTAGAAAATATTCAGTTTTAAAGGCTTGGGGAGAAAACAACATACTATTCTTGTCACACAAGCAGCAATGCCAAAGCATTTGCAATTAATTTCAAAACTACATCTTAACTTCAAATTTTCAAAACAGCCTAAAACTTTTACCACTTTAGAAAGTGAGGATCGGGATGGAATAAATTGCTTTCTTAGTTCTCCAGTTAATATTATACTCACAACGGAACACAACTCAATATCCATTGAAGAACATACATTTTCTGTAAAGCAATCACGTAATATAAAAAATAATGGATATAAGCATTTTACAAGTCATCTCAAGAGATTATCAAACCACTTCTGGGCCAAATACGACTTTTTCAGGTTGTCAATAAGAAAGACCAACCTTCAAACCAAAAGACACTTAATTTAGCATATGTTGAATGGCTTGAAAAACGCCCCAAGAGAAATTACTTCCCAACATCATACAGTTTACAGGAATTAGAAATCTTTCATATATTCCTGTGGAATATTTCATTTGCAAGTTGCTAGCAATAAGTGTCAGATCCAATTTCAGAACTTAGTGAATGAGGACTTAATTGTAGTTACACCAATCCTTACTTCGCCAATTGTGTTACCAACTTCTACTTACCACATAAGAGCCAACATAGGTCAATGAGATTCTCTCTTATACCTAAAGATTGAACTCTCAACTTCTCTCTTTAAATGTATTTTGTATAATTGGAATTGCATTTACTTCATATGTAAATAAAAAATTAGCCTACAATTAATCCCTTAGACATTCAGGTTCCTTCATAACATAACCACACTGTCACAGACTACTACACACGACATTACAATCAACCATCAACCTGCCCAAAGACATAACATCTTAACAGGTGTTGCCCAAAGACACAACATCTTGACAACTGAGAAGGTCAACTGCATGGACACTATACCTGCTAAAACAATCACAAATTACAGCCACACTGTCACTGACTAATACGCATGATATTACAATCAAACATCAACTTGCCTAAATACGCAAAGACGTAACACTTTGACAAGTAAGATTATCAATTGCCATGGAGGATTCAACGTTAATTAATTGTCCTAATCTTAATTTGCAGTTGTTTACTAAAATGTCAAAAATGTCATCTGGAGTCCAACAAAGCAATAAGCTACAGTCTTCTTGGATGAAGAAGTTTACGACTGCAAAGTACGGGAACTTTTGGATGATACTAGCTATGAACCAATCAAAAAGAACTCAACAGTGAAAATAGAACGGAAGGTAATGGACGTTCTGCGGTCTCTGGAGAAAAATGGCAAACTCCCAATTATCTGATTATCCATAAGGCCAGTTGCCCCTTGAGACCTATTGTTTCTTCTATAAATTCCCCCACCTACCACCTATCCAAATATCTGGCAAATATCCTGTCACCCTTGTGGGGGAACACTCACTTTGTGAGGAACTCGGAGGACTTTTTGAAGAAAATCAGGGGATTACACGTAGAGATCAAAGATACGTTAATCTGCTTTGATGTAAAGAGCCTGTTTACCAAGGTACCTATAGATCTCTCCAAACAGATCATTGATAGGATGCTGAGGGAAGACAACATCCTATCAGACGGACCACTCTGGACCTTCCCACCATCACGATGCTTACAGAACTCTGTCGTAGGACGACATATTTCCAGCATGGTAACGAGGGTAAAGGAGTACTCCAGGCCAACGGATACCCCAGAAAGGTCGCTGCTAGGCACATGAAGAAGATACAACGGAGCCAGGGAGGTAGGGTGGTTGGGAGACGTAAACGTTTTAAAAAAGCCTCAGTGAAGGAATCTCCAGTGCATGCCGGAAGATGAATATTAAAACCATCTTCACAAAGCAGAGATCACTGAGGAGTATCCTCTCTAGGCTTAAACAACCACAGCCTACCATGGATATAAGGGTGTCGTTAACCAGATCCCCTGTTCTAGTTGCCCTGCAGTGTACCCTTGAGGGACAGGAAGAATGCTGAAAGTCAGGATGGCAGAGCACAAACGTGCCATAAGGATGGGGGATGTGAACAATGGCTTAGCTGTTCACTCCCAAAAAACTGGCATTCCAATTGAGTGAAGCCAAGCCAGAGTGGTGGAGAGGGAAGAGAACTGGTACAGAAGAAAAATTAAGAAAGCTCTGAAGATCCAACAATATCAGGTGAAAATGAACTTGGATCAAGGAATTGTATTAAAAAGCGATAGGAAACCCTTTTTTATGAATACTCCCTTCTCGTCTCCTTCCTCCAGAAATGGCATCATCGATGCCATCACTGAAGAGGTTATCTAAAATGCCGGGAAAGGATACCTATAAATGAAGACACCTTGAAGACCAACATATAGTCACTGAAGAAGACCCCCAGGGTCGAAACGTTTGGCAGAAAGAAGAACCAAAAAACTGCATCTCTAGACCTTCCCAAAGTTGAAAGATGACCATTTCCAAATATAAGGCACTGTGAGACTGAAGTCTCTTTCAGTGATGATGAATGCAAGTATATACTCCCTCATCATTACAATAATTTTGCAACTTCACCTAAACCACTAGACAACAAATACATTGACAATGCAAAGATGAGTAAAGATTGTTTCCATATGTAGAACACGTATACATCTTAATATACTTAAACCGCAAAACCACAAGCACGAATCATCTAGTATGAGCAATGTATAGAGTCATGCCTCTATTTTTAGCAGACTTTTGGGATCGATAGTGGAACAAGTCAACACTTCCCCAATTAACAATAAAAGTCACTAACTAACACTCTTTTTTAATTTATCCGATTTTACTTTAGAAACATCGCATCGTTAAGCAAATATCTAGAATTACAGTGCTATTCTTTGTAATATTTTGGCTACAACAGAATCAGGATGGTGGGCTTGAAGTAGAGGGTAAGTGACCGTAAGTGATAGGTGCCAAATTGCCAAAAAAATATCAGACAGTGAAAAATACAAAAATAGAATAAATGGTGACACCAATCTATGAAGGATAATGATATCCAACGATTGTATGTATACTCCCTTTAAATTCCCTTTAGTTTTTGAATTATAATCGAAAACGTGTTTTCTTATCTTTATCAGGCACCTCTAGTACTTCATAGCTCCGTTTAATAAGGGAATATTCCAGGAATATATATACAACATTTAGACTGTTACTTACTGAAGAGATTGAGGTCAAAAAAATGGTTAGATATACAATCCTCCACTGTCTGATAATCGGTTAATTTTCTATTTGTCTCTTCTCCTTCGAGTAAAGGTATCACGTGATAGTCAGCCTAATAATAGGAGTATAGCTTAGCCCTCATACAATGACGTCTTATGACATTGCATATGAACCCAAATATTTGGTAAGACGTTATACAAACATTAGACTTCCTAAGTTGATATTTCAAGTAAGGCTTCTAGGTAGTGATACAGTTTCTTTGATCGAAGTTTTTTGTTGTTGTAAGAGGTAAGTGGAAACAGTAGGCATATTGCATGTCTACTACTATCTATGTAATTATCAATGGTGAAAATGTATGAGCAATTAATGCAGTATAATGAAAAGAAAAATAGACCATTTCGGTCACTTTGGCCTTTATTCCTCGGCTATTATTAACATAGTATATTCAAAAGATATATAAATAGAACGTTTAGGTGGCCTTTCTCCATTATACTATATGAATTGATAATTTCACATTTGATAATTTGACATCGATAACGACTAATGATGACTCGTGATGTTTCAGTGCTGGTGCCCCGCTTCATGCACAGTTAACCTGGTGAAGTGTCTTCAGCCTGGAATGTGACTTGTCTGTAGGGGCTAATATGACAATTTACAAAAATTGGAAATTTGCAGACTTGTTCCACATGCGATTACAGAAGCTTCTAAACTTATGAAACAATCTGGTTTAAAAGTGCTGAATATGGACCACTTTAAAATTCAGTAGCAGTTTTCTTTTTCATTTTTGCCTATTGTGGAATATGATAGATAAATATGGAAGATAAATACAGTAGTGGTGTTACCGAGAACAATACAAATCACACTAGTGAAACTAAAGACAAAGCAACTCAACCAACTCAACCAAATCTACTGAGTAGGAAAGGAAGGTTGAAGTCTACAGATGAAAAAAGAAAAATGAGAAATCAATGCAAGTGAAGAAAAAGAAAAGAAACAAATTAAAATTTAAAGAGAAGTGCAGTGAACATAGGAAATTAATCCATTACCAAAAAATGGTCCTTGGAAAAGGTAAAAGAGAGAACCACAACTAAGAAGAGAAGAATTTACTAAATTCAAAGATCTTTCAGAATGACGCACAATTATTCGGAGGCTGCTTATGAAAACGTTTTGGAGACAGAAAACAATGCAGATGTTGGACTTCATGAAATCCATCCTCTGATGCTGAAAGACCTACAAGTGGCAGAAATGACCCAAAAAGTATATTTAGGAAGAGGAAGTTTTGGTATTGTTCACCTGAAAACATACAGAGACTTTTATGTAGCAGTAAAAGAATTCATGCCCAAAACTCCTAAACGTGACATCCTTCATGAGGCTCTCCATTTATCAAAGTTATCCCATCCTAGTGTACCATACCTTTTTGGTGTGGTTAGTTGAAAGTTACCTTTGAGACTGATCATGCAGTTCAATGGAAAGTATGATCCCAAGCTGTTGATTTCCATTCATTAACACTGCACAAAGGAATGACAGAGCTAGGGGACAACATTCACAAGAAAGACTGGTGCAGTATAATTATGCAAGCAGCAGACTGTTCGCATTACTTACACTCAGAATCAAATACACTGCACAATGATTTTAAAGAGGACAACATGCTATTAGCTAAAGAACATGACTCCTGGAAGCTTACACTCATTGAGTTGAGCAAGGCTACACCTAAACGGGGTGGAAAGTGGTATAAATTTAGCAAAAAGTAGCAGGCAGTATATGGGAAGAAACACACCCATATAGCGACAGAGCTAAATAAGGGACTTAGTAAATAGACCACATCAAGTGACATGTATTTGTTCGGAAGAGTAGTGGACATATTACTAAGGGAAGTAATGCTGTAGTATGACATCCAAATTCGTCCTGTACTACGACACATCAGCAGAATGTACCTCTCTTCTGATTTCAGTCAGAGACCATCTGCCATAGATGTTTTTCTGGAGCTACAACAACTTACAAAAAGAAGAACATCTAAGCATATATATTGAACAGATATATGTACCAACCCCATGTATATTTAATTTAATTTAATTTTTGCTGATAATGACATGCAGATGCATCAAATAAACGTACGTATATGCATTTTCCCATAGGTTTTCTATTGCCTTGCGGCCTTTTATATGCAGACTTTGTCCTCCATTTTCTAACAAACGGAGGCCTAAATAGAATATCCTTTAATTTAAAATGGATTTTATGCCCTAAACTTTATGATGATATGCTCATTTTCTTTGTAGAACCTTTCTTTGAGCCATATGAATTATTTAATTATTTATTTAGTTATATTTGATTACCTTAGTATTTGTAACTTGCACTGTATAAAGATATAGTTCAAAGAAGAAATAGTAACTTATGTATTTATTATTTGGTAGTAGACTTGCCCAATAAATGTATTTCATCAATATTATTCCAAATAATATACCTTCAGAAGATCATGTATACTGGCCAGAAGAACATGTCATATAGTGTTGTGGAAATCAAGAACATAGTTGACCCTAGCTTGTCCTCTCATCTTAAATCTTTCTAGAGTGGTGATAAAAGAGGATTACCTGCTTAACATATTCTGTAAAAAACATGTTTACCTTCTTATAGCCACTACAGACTTCAATATTTTAAGTTGGAGTTTAGTAGGTTTCCTTGAAGTACAACTTTTTAATACGTAATTTTTAGGGAGGGTGCGTTCTACCGTACGGCATACTTTTTAAATGATATGGCCAAATGGCTCATAACATCTATTGGCGTAGCACGGCTATGGATGACGGGCTTACATACGGGTGTAAAATGTTTACTTTGTTATGATTTGTACCATACCTGATGTTAGATACATTGCAACCAATTAGGAAAGCTATAGCATTTGTATTGAGACAGAACTAAGTAGCCAAATTTGCTTAAGACACTCAAAAATGAGACAACTTATAACAAAACTTGTACCAGATTCGTTGATATCCCACCAAAAATTCACCTGAATATTCCGTCATAATATGCAACATTATTCTTACGAGTTCAAATTAAATAAGACATGGAAGGACGCAGGCGCAAGTTGGAAGAGTCATGTGATAGCTATTTATGTTAATTACAATGCTGTAACACGTGGGGCTGCACATGAGTAGTGGTCAATATCAAAAGTTGTGAAAGGCTAATTGAGGTTAGACTTAAAGGTAGTTGTTGTGGTTTGGTTTTCATTCATCTCCCTCCCTTTCATTTCGATTCTAAGATATAACTATTTTTATAATTTTTCTAGGAAGTTGGGCTCTTTCTGGGGCTTAATATATATATTTCCAATGAAATAAAGTTGTATGTTCATTTTACAGTTTTTATTCGGTAAAATAGCTTAAGTTTTATTCATTCTCCTGATTTTGATGTAGCAGTGAGCCTCTACGACTTTAAGTCTTCTCCCTTATGTGAAGAAATTTCTTTGGAGTCCTATTTTCCCAATATATGTGGACGATCACTCGACAAAGAGGAAGACGAAGCTGTGCCATCACATAGGTAAATTTTGACTATTCCTTGTTTCGTGGGTTTAGATGGCCTAATGTGGATTGTGTAAAGAGTTATTCACTTATATACAAAGACCACTTTCCTCTGCTTAATGTCAGAAGTCCCACTTGCTAACATAAAGTAAAACCTCTTCACTATAAATTGTACTGTAGTAAGAATAAACAGGCATATCTGGACTCTCAGTTTATAAAGGATGCCTAAGAGTGTGAAGTGCCTGTAATTCTGAGCTGGCTACATCTAAATATAATCACAGTACACAGTCTTGCTTAGTATAAGGCTTGTCCCTGAAGCCATGGCAACAATAACTGGGTGTATAGCAGACTTGTTTAGAATATTAATTAGTGTCATGAAGCACTACAGGGTATGTAATTGTTTGACAGTAGAAGTGAAAGTGATGAAAGTGATGTAGAATATATATTGAGTGATATTATAACTGAAAGTGTGAAAGAACTGTACATTCTTTCAATCATAATAATTGCATTACAGTGTTTTTTAGGAAAAATTTCAGGTGGGGGAACCGGCCAGAAACATTTTTAGTGCATGGGCATGGTCAGTGAGTATGGCTAGCCTTCCCCTTCTTACAATAGAGAACAATGGAGGTGGCGTAGGTTAGAAAACACATAAATTAATGTACTTTGCTGCAAGTGCCTCTTCAGCATATTGATAATAATTTTCTAATATAGAAAATTTTCAAGTGAAAATTGGCTAAAGCTCAAGGGGGCAAAATGATTTTCGGGGAAATGCCCTTCTTCAATCACCCTAAAAACATGGCATTAGGTAAACAATTTCCTAAAAAGATTTCCTAATATGTTCAATAACACTGAAACACAACTCAAGTTATATCTTTGAAGTTTGCTAATATAAGCATCCTATATATACTAAGTTAGATTATTTCAAATGTGTTCTTGTATATACTTTTATTGCCATAAATCGCAATATATATTATGATGAATATCATTCTTACAGCGGGGGCCATCATCCTTACAACCGAGGCCTTCATCCTTACAACCGGGGCCATCATACTTTCAACTGGGGCCATCATACTTACATCCGGGGCCATCATCCTTACAACCGGGGGCATCAAGCTTACAACCGGGGCCATCATCCACGAAGGTAAGGCGGGATAATTCGGAAGTAACTTTCGATAGTCAAAGTTTACATTCATGTATTTCCAATACATTCATTATCCAGAAACCCAAGAAAGGAGTTTTTGGAGAAAGTAGCAGAAAATTGGAGGATCATTTAATGCATTTAAAAATGGTCAACCTTCGGCAAATGTCAACACGTAAACTTAAAACCACCTTTTTGTTTAAGAATATTGCAGACAATGATGTTGTTTTTTTCGTATCTTAGGTATGTGGCACAAATTGTTTATTAAATGTTTTTATAATTTTAGCACTGTTCACTTAATAGTGTGTACGTATATGTATATATAGACAGTCAATGGTATAGTTTGCTGAATGTGATAACTCAGTTACGTACAAGCCCTAGCATTCAGTAAACCCTTTCCGGTGCACTGCCAGACCAACATATGTACGGTACAAGACAGAAAAAGTTAACGCAATACGTGCGTATTACATAGGCACTTACGTGTCTTCCTATGGTTTATCTACTAGCGTAGAATACATTTGCTATATGGTTATTGCTATGGGCATACTAAAGTACATTATTATTTGACAAATTTGAAATAATGAAGGACGTGTTAACATCCTTCTACTAGGTATGATATTAGACAGAATCAAGGATGATTCGCTATAAAGGCGATAAATAGCTAGCGCGTATACAGTGCTTATTTAATCTATGGTAAGCGGTTATATTAGGTATGTATGTGTCTACGCCTTATCTACAGTCGTTGATAAAAATGTATATGCTTTTGCTATGTGTCCTCTTACAGGTTTATCTACGGGCGTAATACGTCACCTTTTTACTATCTTGTACTGTACATTCAGCAATTTATGCCATGCATTGTTTTTTGATATCGATATCATGCAATATATGCATATATAAGGTAATTCTGTATGCATATTTATATATATATAGCCAGGAATGGTACAATGGTTCCTCTAAGAGAGTTGATAAGTATTTTTAAGCTTGAGGATGAATGGAAAAAGCTGGTAAGCCTACAATGAATACTTAACTCGAACTACTTTTAGTTGTGTTCTAATAAGTGCAACATTGGACTGGTTTATGCAAATAAATAGTGTCTGCTGAACAAGACATGTACAATCATGACCAGGACTTTACTGCGTAAGTCTACAATATAATGTAATTCGCAACCACATCAGTATACTGACCAAAGGCCAATTAAGCCCTTTAGGACTTCTCTCTGTACATATGAATCATTAATGTATATAGAGTAAGATTTTCTGTTAATAATTGATTAATGAACTTGGAATCATCTATAATAGTACCTTATCAATTTGACTCCACCCCTGTGCAATGGTTTAGGGCCTAAACTCTTCCAGAACCCGAGAGGCATCAAATTAAATGGCAACTGCTGTACATGTAGGGTAGGGTATATACACTGCAGGCCATAATGTTGTTTATATAAGCTATCTACTCCACGAAGTGCATACATTGTATAGAATTCCTTTAATTATAACTATACATAATACTTATCATACATATATATATATATAGGTATCAATCGAATGAAATTTTATCTTTGTATATATATATATAGACACCTGTTAATATCAATTGGGAAGTTGCCTTAGCGTACCTAAATACGGTATTTAATTCTGAAGAGTGTCTAGAAGTGATGAGGAAGATAAAATGTGGATATCTTTTGGAAAAAGATGATAGACTGCCCTATGAAATTGAGCCTTTCCCACTAACTCTAGTTAAAGGTATGTGACGAGTTATATTATCATAACACTGCTTAACCGTACTCGAGTCACTTTAGGGTAAAAGATGATTATTAATTCTGTACAATAGCATATATACATCACAGAAAGTTCTAGAAAGCTAAATTACAAACCAACAGATACAGCAGCAATATAAAATCATCACAGGATGTTTACTATGCATGCAGTAGCTAGTTACTATGCTACAGTACTCCCCCTTCAGTGAGTAGCTAACGAATGATACATTATAAAGTGAAATGGTCCGGAAAATGAACATGCCGTCCAGAACGAGTTGTTCGTAACGGTGAATCAGATGATGTGTCTCTGGAGGTGTGGGAGAGGTAGACTGCAGCTGGTCTGAAGCAGGAAGCAAAACGTCAAGGTGGGCTGGCTTTAAGCGATCTAAGGAGATGGTTTGCTGCTGTCCTTTGACACTGACAGTATAATACTTATCAGATCTCTTAAGAACCTTGAAAGGACCATCGTAGGGATGCTGTAAGGATCTACATATGGCATCTCGAGGAACAAAAACATGTGTACATGAATGAAGGGCTGGATTCACATGTGCTTCTGCTGAGAATTTTGATGGGGTGGTATAGCCCGTAGTTGCTGCATGGTACACCTGAGCCGTGAAGCATAGGCCAGCAAATCTACGGTGTCAATGTCCTGGCTGGTGCTGAAAAAGTCCCCTGGTAAGCCTAGGGTGGTGCCATACACCAACTCTGACACGGTACAGTTCAAGTCTTCCTTCAATGCCGTACAAATACCTAAGAGTACTACAGGTAGTGAGTCCATCCACTGCACTTGGGGTAAGTGAGTCATCAGTCCTGCTTTCAGCTGTCGATGTAATCGCTCGACCAATCCATTAGCACAAGGGTGGTAGGCGGTTGTTTGAATTCAGTGAGATCCCAGTAAGTTCATCAACTGTCCCCAAAGGGAGACACGAATTGAGCACCTCGGTCAGTGGTGATGGTGGAGGGTACACCGAATCATGCAATCCAACCCAAAACAAAAGCTTGCGCTACTGTCTCTGCAGAGATGTTTGTTAGAGGAATAGCTTCTGGCCAATGGGTAAAACGAACAAGGCATGTCAAGAGGTAAGAGTGTCCTTTTACTAATGGTAGTGGGCCAACAATATCGATATGAACATGGTCAAACCTGGCATCCGGAGTTGCAAAGGTGGATGTCGGTGTAACTGTGTGCTGATGTACTTTTGATCGTTGGCAATGAAGACAAGCTTGGGCCCATTTGCGGACATCCGTGTTGATACCAGGCCACACATAGCGTGCTGATATCAGGCCTTGAGTAGCACGGATACCTGGATGGGATAAGGAATGCAAACTGTCAAAAACCTTGTGACGAAATTTAGGTGGAACATAGGGCCGGGGTACTCCAGTGGTTGTGTCACACATCAAAGTAACATCTGCTGTAGGACTGGGAACCTCCTGGAGTGTGAGGGAAGATGATGTTTCACGATTATGCAATGCTGTATCCTCACTTTGGGCTTTAGCCATGGCCCTGATACCAATGGCCGGGACTCCTGCTTCATGCAATGCATCCAGCTCCAAGCGGGACAGGGCATCAGCTGCCGTGTTGTCTACACCTTTTATATGCCGGATATCTGTGGTGAACTGTGAAGTCCAGGTGTCGGATTCTGCCAAGGAGAATCCTGCTTAGTCTGGATGGAGAAAACAAAGGAAAGGGGTTTGTGGTCAGTTATCAAGTGAAATGTCCTACCTTCCACAAAGTGACGAAAGTGCTTGACTGCTAAACAGATGGCTAGGAGCTCATGGTCGAAGGTGCTATACTTACTTTCAGCTGGCTGAAGTTTTCTAGAAAAGTAAGCAATAGGGCTCCACACTGCTCCTATAAGTTGTTGTAGTACAGCACCGACAGCCACATCTGATGCGTCAGTAATGAGGCAAGTGGGGGCATCAGGTCGTGGATGAAATAGAAGGGTGGCCTTGGCTAGAGCCACCATTACCTGGTTAAAGGCAGAAACAGCCTGTTCTGTCCAAATTACATGTTTGTCTTCACCTTTAGACGGGACAGCTAGTAGTACATTAAGTGGTTGTAGGATCTTTGCACAGTCAGGGATGAAGCGATGGTAAAAGTTGATCAATCCTAAAAACTGGCGTAATTTGCGCTGGGTGGTGGGCTGAGGAAACTGTCGGATAACTGTCACTTTCCCCTCTACTGGTTGAATACCATGTCAGCCCACATGGTGCTCGAGGAACTCCAGTGACTCTGCACCAAGGACACACTTGGAGGGGTTAATCAGGATCCCATGCTTTCTGAGACATGTGAAAACCTGTCGGAGGTGAACTTTATGGTCTTCTTTGGTGGTACCAGCAATGAGGATATTGTCATTATAGGTGTAGCTGTGGGGCAAACCACGTAGGGCCTGATCAATGAAATGCTGGAAAGTTTAAGCGGCATTGCGCAAGCCAAATGGCATGCGTAGAAACTCAAACAAGCCGAATGGTGTGATGACAGCAGTCTTTGGAACATCAACGGACTCCACAGGGATTTGATGGTAAGCACGTACCAGATCTAATTTAGAGATAATGGTGGCTCCATGGAGGGATGCGGCAAAGTCCTGAATGTGAAGAATGGGATAGCAGTCGGGTTGCGTGATGGCGTTAAGTGCCTTATAGTCTCCACAAGGGTGCCAGTCTCCAGGTGTCTTCTTGGAGACCATGTGCAGAGGTGGGGCCCAGGAACTCAAAGAAGGCTGAATAATTCCCAATTCCAACATACGGTTGAATTCCTGATGGGCAATATGTAGGCACTCAGGAGGCAACCGACGAGGGTGGGCACTGACTGGGAGACCAGTAGTATTTATATTATGGGTTACGGTTGTGGGCTGGGCGAATGCCCTCTTGAGCGAGCGGGTCTGGAGCTACCCGGTGATGTGTTAAGGGAGGAAATAATCTCTCTAAGGCGTGCAACTTCCTTCCGTAGCTGGTCCACTTCTGATGAAATTAATTGCGGAGATAGTAGGCATCGCAACTTCTACGATTTTGTCCGCCATTTGGGCAAGAGACTCGAGGGACATAGCGTTACCTGTAGAGGCTAAAACCATCCTAACACTATCTGGTAAGCGCTGCAAGAAGAGTTCCCTAAGGAAGGAGCTATCTGGCTCTGGTCCTGCCAAGTCACCTAGGAGTTGTTGCATCCATCAGAAGTTGAGTTGGCTTCCTGTTGCCAAGTTCTCAGCGTTAAAAAGCATTTGAAGACGGCGTTGTTCTGAAGCCGCTGTGCGGTGGATTAGCTGTTCCTTAAGGGCGTCATAAGGGTCTTCCTCTGGCAGTTTGAGAATAAGATCGCGGACTTCCGTAGCGAATTCGGGGGAAGAGAGGCAAAAACATAGTGGAAGCGCATTTTCTGCGAGCTGATATTGCGGGTTGTGAATTTGGCCTCAACTTGGGCAAACCAGACTTGTCGATCAGCAGGCCAAACTGGGCATCTTGACAGAAATGGCAGCAAGACTCACAGCTGGTTGGTTTGTCCCTTCGGGTTGATTATTAAATTCTGTACAATAGCATATATACATAACAGAAAGTTCTAGAAAGCTAAATTACAAACCAACAGATACAGCAGCAGTATAAAATAATTATAGGATGTTTACTATGCATGCAGTAGTTAGTTACTATGCTACAGGTATGCTGAATACTTATGCCATACTTCTATTATATATAAGAATTTCAATTATGCGGTGGATGATTAAGTAGAGACCCGATACCAGATCATTGTGATGGCATTAATTCACGTGTTTGCCCTTCATCATAACAGTATATGTCACTGGATAAAGGAAGACCAGCAAGCTCTGCTTAAGCAAGAGCAGTCACATAAGTTACATGCTATATGTGAGCCTATTATTGGCTAGATTACGGTAAGCCGGCATATCCATTCTAGACATACTGATGTGACAATGGTGGAATTGAGAGACACAGGAACCAACCAAATTGATACATTGATTGAGTTTAAAATGAAGCTAGCTGTAGAAAATCTATTTCTTTGTGAAGGTCGTAAATCACTCATTGCCTTTGGAGAGCGGTTGCATTCAGCTGTTCTGTTGTCTCGGGAAGGTGTATTTAAGTTTAAGAAAGATGTGCTTCTCATTCTTGCAAGTGATGAGATATGGCATCGAAGTGGCGGGCCTGTTTCGGGCTGTACCCACCAACATTGAATTGAAACAATGGTGTGACAGTTGGAAGTGGAAGGCCTGTTTCGAGCTGTACCCACCAACATTCAATTAAAACAATATAGGACAGTTGGAAGTGGTGGGCCTGTTTCGGACTGTACCCACCAACATTCAATTGAAACAATGGTGTGACAGTTGGAAGTGGAAGGCCTTTTTCGGGCTGTACCCACCAACATTCATTAAAACAGTGTAGGACAGTTGGAAGCTGAGGGCCTGTTTCGGGCTGTACCCACCAACATTCAATTGAAACAATGGTGTGACAGTTGGAAGTGGAAGGCCTGTTTCGAGCTGTACCCACCAACATTCAATTAAAACAATATAGGACAGTTGGAAGTAGAGGGTCTTTTCGGGTGTACCCACCAACATGTAATTAAAACTCTGGTGTGACAGATGAAAGTGGCGGGCCTGTTTTGGGCTGTAACCACCAGCATGTAATTAAAACTATGGGGTGACAGTTGGAAGTGGAGGGCCTGTTTCGGGCTGTAACCACCAAAATGTTATTAAAACTATGGTGTGACAGTTGGAAGTGGAGGGCCTGTTTCGGGCTGTACCCACCAACATGTAATTAAAACTATGGTGTGACAGTTGGAAGTGGAGGGCCTGTTTAGGGTTGTACCCACCAACATTCGATTTAAACAATTGTGCGACAGTTGGAAGTGGAGGGCCTGTTTCGGGCTATACTCACCAACATTCGATTAAAACAATTGTGTTACAGTTGGACGTGGGGGGCCTGTTTTGTGTTGAACCCACCAACATTCGATTAAAACAATTGTGCGACAGTTGGAAGTGGAGGGCCGGTTTCGGGCTGTACCCACCAACATTTAAATAAAACTATGGTATGACAGTTGGAAGTGGAGGGCCTGTTTTGGGCTGTACCCACCAACATTCGATTAAAACAAATGTGTGACGGTTGGAAGTGGAGGGCCTGTTTTGGCTTGTACCCACCAACATTCAATGAAAACAATTGTGCGACAGTTGGAAGTGGAGGGCCTGTTTCGGGCTGTACCCGCCAACATTCAATTAAAACAATGTTGGACAGTTGGAAGTGGAGGGCCTGTTTTGGGATTTACCCACCAACATTTAATTAAAACTATGGTGTGACAGTTGGAAGTGGAGGGCCTGTTTTGGGCTTTACCCACCAACATTCGATTAAAACAATTGTGTGACAGTTGGAAGTGGAGGGCTTGTTTGGGGCTGTACCCACCAACATTCGATGAAAACAATTGTGTGACAGTTGGAAGTGGAGGGTCTGTTTCAGGTGTATCCACCAACATCTAATTAAAACTCTGGTGTGACTGTTGGAAGTGGAGGGCCTGTTTCGGGCTGTACCCACCAACATTCAATTGAAACAATGGTGTGACAGTTGGAAGTGGAGGGCCTGTTTTGGGCTTTACCCACCAACATTCGATTAAAACAATTGTGTGACAGTTGGAAGTGGAGGGCTTGTTTCGGGCTGTACCCACCAACATTCGATGAAAACAATTGTGTGACAGTTGGAAGTGGAGGGTCTGTTTCAGGTGTATCCACCAACATCTAATTAAAACTCTGGTGTGACTGTTGGAAGTGGAGGGCCTGTTTCGGGCTGTACCCACCAACATTCAATTGAAACAATGGTGTGACAGTTGGAAGTGGAAGGCCTGCTTCGAGCTGTACCCACCAACATTCAATTAAAACAATATAGGACAGTTGGAAGTGGAGGGTCTGTTTCGGGCTGAACCCACCAACATTTAATTGAAACAATGGTGTGACAGTTGGAAGTGGAGGGCCTTTTTTGGGCTCTACCCACCAACATTCAATTAAAACAATATAGGACAGTTGGAAGTGGTGGGCCTGTTTCGGACTGTACCTACCAACATTCAATTGAAACAATGGTGTGACAGTTGGAAGTGGAAGGCCTTTTTCGGGCTGTACCCACCAACATTCATTAAAACAGTGTAGAACAGTTGGAAGCTGAGGGCCTGTTTCGGGCTGTACCCACCAACATTCAATTGAAACAATGGTGTGACAGTTGGAAGTGGAAGGCCTGTTTCGAGCTGTACCCACCAACATTCAATTAAAACAATATAGGACAGTTGGAAGTAGAGGGTCTTTTTGGGTGTACCCACCAACATGTAATTAAAACTCTGGTGTGACAGATGAAAGTGGCGGGCCTGTTTCGGGCTGTAACCACCAACATGTAATTAAAACTATGGGGTGACAGTTGGAAGTGGAGGGCCTGTTTCGGGCTGTACCCACCAACATTCGATTAAAACAATTGTGTGACGGTTGGAAGTGGAGGGCCTGTTTTGGGTTGTACCCACGAAAATTCAATGAACACAATTGTGCGACAGTTGGAAGTGGAGGGCCTGTTTCGGGCTGTACCCACCAACATTCAATTGAAACAATGGTGTGACAGTTGGAAGTGGAAGGCCTTTTTCGGGCTGTACCCACCAACATTCATTAAAACAGTGTAGAACAGTTGGAAGCTGAGGGCCTGTTTCGGGCTGTACCCACCAACATTCAATTGAAACAATGGTGTGACAGTTGGAAGTGGAAGGCCTGTTTCGAGCTGTACCCACCAACATTCAATTAAAACAATATAGGACAGTTGGAAGTAGAGGGTCTTTTTGGGTGTACCCACCAACATGTAATTAAAACTCTGGTGTGACAGATGAAAGTGGCGGGCCTGTTTCGGGCTGTAACCACCAACATGTAATTAAAACTATGGGGTGACAGTTGGAAGTGGAGGGCCTGTTTCGGGCTGTACCCACCAACATTCGATTAAAACAATTGTGTGACGGTTGGAAGTGGAGGGCCTGTTTTGGGTTGTACCCACCAACATTCAATGAACACAATTGTGCGACAGTTGGAAGTGGAGGGCCTGTTTCGGGCTGTACCCGCCAGCATTCAATTAAAACAATGTTGGAGAGTTGGAAGTGGAGGGCCTGTTTTGGGATTTACCCACCAACATTTAATTAAAACTATGGTGTGAGATTTGGAAGTGGAGGGCCTGTTTCGGGCTGTACCCACCAACATTCGATTACAACAATTGTTTGACAGTTGGAAGTGGAGGGCCTGTTTTGGGCTGTACCCACCAACATTCAATTAAAACAATGTTGGACAGTTGGAAGTTGAGGGTCTGTTTCAGGCTCTACCAAACAACATTAAATAAAACTATGGTATGACAGTTGGAAGTGGAGGGCCTATTTTGGGCTTTACCCACCAACATTCGATTAAAACAATTGTGTGACAGTTGGAAGTGGAGGGCTTGTTTCGGGCTGTACCCACCAACATTCGATGAAAACAATTGTGTGACAGTTGGAAGTGGAGGGTCTATTTCAGGTGTATCCACCAACATCTAATTAAAACTCTGGTGTGACTGTTGGAAGTGGAGGGCCTGTTTCGGGCTGTACCCACCAACATTTAAATAAAACTATGGTATGACAGTTGAAAGTGGAGGGCCTGTTTTGGGCTGTACCCACCAACATTCGATTAAAACAATTGTGTGACGGTTGGAAGTGGAGGGCCTGTTTTGGGTTGTACCCACCAACATTCAATGAAAACAATTGTGCGACAGTTGGAAGTGGAGGGCCTGTTTCGGGCTGTACCCGCCAACATTCAATTAAAACAATGTTGGACAGTTGGAAGTGGAGGGCCTGTTTTGGGATTTACCCACCAACATTTAATAAAAACTATGGTGTGACTGTTGGAAGTGGAGGGCCTCTTTCGGGCTGTACCCACCAACATTTAATTGAAACAATGGTGTGACAGTTGGAAGTGGAAGGCCTGCTTCGAGCTGTACCCACCAACATTCAATTAAAACAATATAAGACAGTTGGAAGTGGAGGGCCTGTTTCGGGTTGAACCCACCAACATTTAATTGAAACAATGGTGTGACAGTTGGAAGTGGAGAGCCTTTTTTGGGCTCTACCCACCAACATTCAATTAAAACAATGTAGGACAGTTGGAAGTGGAGGGCCTGTTTGGGCTGTACCCACCAACATTTAATTAAAACTATGGTGTGACAGTTGGAAGTGGAGGCCTGTTTTGGGCTGTACCCACAAACATGTAATTAAAAGTATGGTGTGACAGTTGGAAGTGGTGGGCCTGTTTCGGGCTGTACCCACCAACATTGAATTGAAACAATGGTGTGACAGTTGGAAGTGGAAGGCCTGTTTCGAGCTGTACCCACCAATATTCAATTAAAACAATATAGGACAGTTGGAAGTGGTGGGCCTCTTTCGGACTGTACCCACCAACATTCAATTGAAACAATGGTGTGACAGTTGGAAGTGGAAGGCCTTTTTCGGGCTGTACCCACCAACATTCATTAAAACAGTGTAGGACAGTTGGAAGCTGAGGGCCTGTTTCGGGCTGTACCCACCAACATTCAATTGAAACAATGGTGTGACAGTTGGAAGTGGAAGGCCTGCTTCGAGCTGTACCCACTAACATTCAATTAAAACAATATAAGACAGTTGGAAGTGGAGGGTCTGTTTCGGGCTGAACCCAACAACATTTAATTGAAACAATGGTGTGACAGTTGGAAGTGGAGGGCCTTTTTTAGGCTGTACCCACCAACATTCTATTAAAACAATGTAGGACAGTTGGAAGTGGAGGGCCTGTTTTGGGCTGTACCCACCAACATTTAATTAAAACTATGGTGTGACAGTTGGAAGTGGAGGGCCTGTTTTGGGCTGTTCCTGCCAACATTCGATTAAAACAATTGTGTGACAGTTGGAAGTGGAGGGTCCGTTTTGGGCTGTACCCAGAAACATGTAATTAAAAGTATGTTGTGACAGTTGGAAGTGGCGGGCCTGTTTCGGGCTGTACCCACCAATATTCAATTGAAACAATGGTGTGACAGTTGGAAGTGGAAGGCCTGTTTCGAGCTGTACACACTAACATTCAATTAAAACAATATAGGACAGTTGGAAGTAGAAGGTCTTTTCGGGTGTACCCACCAACATGTAATTAAAAATCTGGTGTGACAGATGAAAGTGGCGGGCCTGTTTCGGGCTGTACACACCAACATGTAATTAAAAGTATGGTGTGACAGTTGGAAGTGGAGGGCCTGTTTCGGTCTGTACCCACCAACATGTAATTAAAACTATGGTGTGACAGTTGGAAGTGGAGGGCCTGTTTCGGGCTGTACGCACCAACATGTAATTAAAACTATGGTGTGACAGTTGGAAGTGGAGGGCCTGTTTAGGGTTGTACCCACCAACATTCGATTTAAACAATTGTGCGACAGTTGGAAGTGGAGGGCCTGTTTCGGGCTATACTCACCAACATTCGATTAAAACAATTGTGTTACAGTTGGACGTGGGGGGCCTGTTTTGTGTTGAACCCACCAACATTCGATTAAAACAATTGTGCGACAGTTGGAAGTGGAGGGCCGGTTTCGGGCTGTACCCACCAACATTTAAATAAAACTATGGTATGACAGTTGAAAGTGGAGGGCCTGTTTTGGGCTGTACCCACCAACATTCGATTAAAACAATTGTGTGACGGTTGGAAGTGGAGGGCCTGTTTTGGGTTGTACCCACCAACATTCAATGAAAACAATTGTGCGACAGTTGGAAGTGGAGGGCCTGTTTCGGGCTGTACCCGCCAACATTCAATTAAAACAATGTTGGACAGTTGGAAGTGGAGGGCCTGTTTTGGGATTTACCCACCAACATTTAATAAAAACTATGGTGTGACTGTTGGAAGTGGAGGGCCTCTTTCGGGCTGTACCCACCAACATTTAATTGAAACAATGGTGTGACAGTTGGAAGTGGAAGGCCTGCTTCGAGCTGTACCCACCAACATTCAATTAAAACAATATAAGACAGTTGGAAGTGGAGGGCCTGTTTCGGGTTGAACCCACCAACATTTAATTGAAACAATGGTGTGACAGTTGGAAGTGGAGAGCCTTTTTTGGGCTCTACCCACCAACATTCAATTAAAACAATGTAGGACAGTTGGAAGTGGAGGGCCTGTTTGGGCTGTACCCACCAACATTTAATTAAAACTATGGTGTGACAGTTGGAAGTGGAAGGCCTGTTTTTGGCTGTTCCCACCAACATTCGATTAAAACAATTGTGTGACAGTTGGAAGTGGAGGCCTGTTTTGGGCTGTACCCACAAACATGTAATTAAAAGTATGGTGTGACAGTTGGAAGTGGCGGGCCTGTTTCGGGCTGTACCCACCAACATTGAATTGAAACAATGGTGTGACAGTTGGAAGTGGAAGGCCTGTTTCGAGCTGTACCCACCAATATTCAATTAAAACAATATAGGACAGTTGGAAGTGGTGGGCCTGTTTCGGACTGTACCCACCAACATTCAATTGAAACAATGGTGTGACAGTTGGAAGTGGAAGGCCTTTTTCGGGCTGTACCCACCAACATTCATTAAAACAGTGTAGGACAGTTGGAAGCTGAGGGCCTGTTTCGGGCTGTACCTACCAACATTCAATTGAAACAATGGTGTGACAGTTGGAAGTGGAAGGCCTGTTTCGAGCTGTACCCACCAACATTCAATTAAAACAATATAGGACAGTTGGAAGTAGAGGGTCTTTTCGGGTGTACCCACCAACATGTAATTAAAACTCTGGTGTGACAGATGAAAGTGGCGGGCCTGTTTTGGGCTGTAACCACCAACATGTAATTAAAACTATGGGGTGACAGTTGGAAGTGGAGGGCCTGTTTCGGGCTGTAACCACCAACATGTAATTAAAACTATGGTGTGACAGTTGGAAGTGGAGGGCCTGTTTTGGGCTGTACCCACCAACATGTAATTAAAACTATGGTGTGACAGTTGGAAGTGGAGGACCTGGTTAGGGTTGTACCCACCAACATTCGATTTAAACAATTATGCGACAGTTGGAAGTGGAGGGCCTGTTTCGGGCTATACTCACCAACATTCGATTAAAACAATTGTGTTACAGTTGGACGTGGAGGGCCTGTTTTGTGTTGTACCCACCAACATTCGATTAAAACAATTATGCGACAGTTGGAAGTGGAGGGCCGGTTTCGGGCTGTACCCACCAACATTTAAATAAAACTATGATATGACAGTTGGAAGTGGAGGGCCTGTTTTGGGCTGTACCCACCAACATTCGATTAAAACAATTGTGTGACGGTTGGAAGTGGAGGGTCTGTTTTTTGTTGTACCCACCAACATTCAATGAAAACAATTGTGTGACAGTTGGAAGTGGAGGGCCTGTTTCGGGCTGTACCCGCCAATATTCAATTAAAACCATGTTGGACAGTTGGAAGTGGAGGGCCTGTTTTGGGATTTACCCACCAACACTTAATTAAAACTATGGTGTGACAGTTGGAAGTGGAGGGCCTGTTTCGGGCTGTACCCACAAACATTCGATTACAACAATTGTTTGACAGTTGGAAGTGGAGGGCCTGTTTCGGGCTGTACCCGCCAGCATTCGATTAAACCAATTGTGTGACAGTTGGAAGTGGAGGGTCTGTTTCAGGAGTACCCACCAACATGTAATTAAAACTCTGGTGTGACAGTTGAAAGTGGAGGGCCTGTTTCTGGCTGTACCCACCAACATTCAATTGAAACAATGGTGTGACAGTTGGAAGTTGAAGGCCTGTTTCGAACTGTAACCTCCAACATTTAATTAAAACTATGGTGTGACAGTTGGAAGTGGAGGGCCTGTTTTGGGCTGTACACACCAAAATTCGATTAAAACAATTTTGTGATAGTTGGAAGTGGAAGGCCTCTTTCAGGCTGTTCCCACCAACATTCGATTTAAACAATGGTGTGACAGTTGGAAGTGGAGGGTCTGTTTCGGGTGTACCCACCAACATGTAATGAAAACTCAGGTGTGACAGGTTGGAAGTGGAGGGCCTGTTTCGGGCTGGACCCACCAACATGTAATTAAAACTATGGTGTGAGAGTTGGAAGTGGAGGGCCTGTTTCGGGCTGTACCAACCAACATGTAATTAAAACTATGGTGTGACAGTTGGAAGTGGAGGGCCTGTTTTGGGCTGTACACACCAAAATTCGATTAAAACAATTGTGTGATATTTGGAAGTGGAGGGCCTGTTTCAGGCTGTACCCACCAACATTCGATTTAAATAATGGTGTGACAGTTGGAAGTGGAGGATCTGTTTCGGGTGTACCCACCAACATGTAATGAAAACTCTGGTGTGACAGGTTGGAAGTGGAGGGCCTGTTTCGGGCTGGACCCACCAACATGTAATTAAAACTATGGTGTGAGAGTTGGAAGTGGAGGGCCCGTTTCGGGCTGTACCAACCAACATGTAATTAAAACTATGGTGTGACAGTTGGAAGTGGGGGGCCTGTTTTGGGCTGTACACACCAAAATTCGATTAAAACAATTGTGTGATAGTTGGAAGTGGAAGGCCTGTTTCAGGATGTACCCACTAACATTCGATTTAAACAATGGTGTGACAGTTGGAAGTGGAGGGTCTGTTTCGAGTGTACCCACCAACATGTAATTAAAACTCTGGTGTGACAGGTTGGAAGTGGAGGGCCTGTTTTGGGTTGTACCCAACAACATTCACTGAAAACAATTGTGCGACAGTTGGAAGTGGAGGGCCTGTTTCGGGCTGTACCCGCCAACATTCAATTAAAACAATGTTGGACAGTTGGAAGTGGAGGGCCTGTTTTGGGATTTACCAACCAACATTTAATTAAAATTATTGTGTGACAGTTGGAAGTGGAGGGCCTGTTTCGGGCTGTACCCACCAACATTCGATTACAACAATTGTTTGACAGTTGGAAGTGGAGGGCCTGTTTTGGGCTGTACCCACCAGCATTCAATTAAAACAATTGTGTTTGTTGTCAACTTCCAATTGCTAGAAATATTTTTAAAAGTTATAATTGATGATATTAACAAAATTACAAACTTTAAGGTCTCTTAACTAAAGCGGTGAAGTAAGCCATTACAAGCATATGGTGGTGTGACAGTTGGAAGTGGAGGGTCTCTTTCGGGCTGTACCCACCCACATGTAATTAAAACAATGGTGTGACAGTTGGAAGTGGAGGGTCTGTTTCAGGAGTACCCACCAACATGTAATTAAAACTCTGGTGTGACAGTTGGAAGTGGAGGGCCTGTTTCGGGCTGTACCCACCAACATTCAATTGAAACAATGGTGTGACAGTTGGAAGTGGAAGGCCTGTTTCGAACTGTACCCTCCAACATTTAATTAAAACTATGGTGTAACAGTTGGAAGTAGAGGGCCTGTTTTGGGCTGTACATACCAACATGTAATTAAAGCTATGGTGTGACAGATGGAAGTGAAGGGCTTGTTTCGGGCTGTACCAACCAATATGTAATTAAAAAGTATGGTGTGACTGTTGGAATTGGAGGGCCTGTTTTGGGATCTACCCACCAACATGTAATTAAAACTATGGTGTGACAGTTGGAAGTAGAGGGCCTGTTTTGGGCTGTACACACCAAAATTCGATTTAAACAATGGTGTGACAGTTGGAAGTGGAGGGTGTGTTTCGGGTGTACCCACCAACATGTAATTAAAACTCTGGTGTTACTGTTAAAAGTGGGGGGCCTGTTTCGGGCTGCACCCACCAGCAAGTAATTAAAACTATGGTGTGACAGATTGAAGTGAAGGGCTTGTTTCGGGCTGTACCAACCAACATGTAATTAAAAATATGGTGTGACTGTTGGAATTGGAGGGCCTGTTTTGGGATCTACCCACCAACATGTAATTAAAACTATGGTGTGAGAGTTGGAAGTGGAGGGCCTATTTTGGGCTGTACACACCAAAATTCGATTAAAACAATTGTGTGATAGTTGGAAGTGGAGGGCCTGTTTCAGGCTGTACCCACCAACATTCGATTTAAACAATGGTGTGACAGTTGGAAGTGGAGGGTCTGTTTCGGGTGTACCCACCAACATGTAATGAAAACTCTGGTGTGACAGGTTGGAAGTGGAGGGCCTGTTTCGGGCTGGACCCACCAACATGTAATTAAAACTATGGTGTGAGAGTTGGAAGTGGAGGGCCCGTTTCGGGCTGTACCAACCAACATGTAATTAAAACTATGGTGTGACAGTTGGAAGTTGGGGGCCTGTTTTGGGCTGTACACACCAAAATTCGATTAAAACAATTGTGTGATAGTTGGAAGTGGAGGGCCTGTTTCAGGCTGTACCCACTAACATTCGATTTAAACAATGGTGTGACAGTTGGAAGTGGAGGGTCTGTTTCGAGTGTACCCACCAACATGTAATTAAAACTCTGGTGTGACAGGTTGGAAGTGGAGGGCCTGTTTTGGGTTGTACCCAACAACATTCACTGAAAACAATTGTGCGAAAGTTGGAAGTGGAGGGCCTGTTTCGGGCTGTACCCGCCAACATTCAATTAAAACAATGTTGGACAGTTGGAAGTGGAGGGCCTGTTTTGGGATTTACCAACCAACATTTAATTAAAATTATTGTGTGACAGTTGGAAGTGGAGGGCCTGTTTCGGGCTGTACCCACCAACATTCGATTACAACAATTGTTTGACAGTTGGAAGTGGAGGGCCTGTTTTGGGCTGTACCCACCAGCATTCGATTAAAACAATTGTGTTTGTTGTCAACTTCCAATTGCTAGAAATATTTTTAAAAGTTATAATTGATGATATTAACAAAATTACAAACTTTAAGGTCTCTTAACTAAAGCGGTGAAGTAAGCCATTACAAGCATATGGTGGTGTGACAGTTGGAAGTGGAGGGTCTCTTTCGGGCTGTACCCACCCACATGTAATTAAAACAATGGTGTGACAGTTGGAAGTGGAGGGTCTGTTTCAGGAGTACCCACCAACATGTAATTAAAACTCTGGTGTGACAGTTGGAAGTGGAGGGCCTGTTTCGGGCTGTACCCACCAACATTCAATTGAAACAATGGTGTGACAGTTGGAAGTGGAAGGCCTGTTTCGAACTGTACCCTCCAACATTTAATTAAAACTATGGTGTAACAGTTGGAAGTAGAGGGCCTGTTTTGGGCTGTACATACTAACATGTAATTAAAACTATGGTGTGACAGATGGAAGTGAAGGGCTTGTTTCGGGCTGTACCAACCAATATGTAATTAAAAAGTATGGTGTGACTGTTGGAATTGGAGGGCCTGTTTTGGGATCTACCCACCAACATGTAATTAAAACTATGGTGTGACAGTTGGAAGTAGAGGGCCTGTTTTGGGCTGTACACCCCAAAATTCGATTTAAACAATGGTGTGACAGTTGGAAGTGGAGGGTGTGTTTCGGGTGTACCCACCAACATGTAATTAAAACTCTGGTGTTACTGTTAAAAGTGGAGGGCCTGTTTCGGGCTGTACCCACCAACAAGTAATTAAAACTATGGTGTGACAGATTGAAGTGAAGGGCTTGTTTCGGGCTGTACCAACCAACATGTAATTAAAAATATGGTGTGACTGTTGGAATTGGAGGGCCTGTTTTGGGATCTACCCACCAACATGTAATTAAAACTATGGTGTGACAGTTGGAAGTGGAGGGCCTGTTTTGGGCTGTACACACCAACATTCGATTAAAACAATTGTGTGATAGTTGGAAGTGGAGAGTCTGTTTCGGGTGTACCCACGAACATGTAATTAAAACTCTGGTGTGACTGTTGGAAGTGGAGGGCCTGTTTCGGGCTCTACCCACCAACATGTAATTAAAACTATGGTGTGCCAGATGGAAGTGAAGGGCTTGTTTCGGGCTGTACCAGCCAACATGTAATTAAAAAGTATGGTGTGACTGTTGGAATTGGAGGGCCTGTTTTGGGATCTACCCACCAACATGTAATTAAAACTCTGGTGTGACAGGTTGGAAGTGGAGGGCCTGTTTTGGGTTGTACCCAACAACATTCACTGAAAACAATTGTGCGAAAGTTGGAAGTGGAGGGCCTGTTTCGGGCTGTACCCGCCAACATTCAATTAAAACAATGTTGGACAGTTGGAAGTGGAGGGCCTGTTTTGGGATTTACCAACCAACATTTAATTAAAATTATTGTGTGACAGTTGGAAGTGGAGGGCCTGTTTCGGGCTGTACCCACCAACATTCGATTACAACAATTGTTTGACAGTTGGAAGTGGAGGGCCTGTTTTGGGCTGTACCCACCAGCATTCGATTAAAACAATTGTGTTTGTTGTCAACTTCCAATTGCTAGAAATATTTTTAAAAGTTATAATTGATGATATTAACAAAATTACAAACTTTAAGGTCTCTTAACTAAAGCGGTGAAGTAAGCCATTACAAGCATATGGTGGTGTGACAGTTGGAAGTGGAGGGTCTCTTTCGGGCTGTACCCACCCACATGTAATTAAAACAATGGTGTGACAGTTGGAAGTGGAGGGTCTGTTTCAGGAGTACCCACCAACATGTAATTAAAACTCTGGTGTGACAGTTGGAAGTGGAGGGCCTGTTTCGGGCTGTACCCACCAACATTCAATTGAAACAATGGTGTGACAGTTGGAAGTGGAAGGCCTGTTTCGAACTGTACCCTCCAACATTTAATTAAAACTATGGTGTAACAGTTGGAAGTAGAGGGCCTGTTTTGGGCTGTACATACCAACATGTAATTAAAACTATGGTGTGACAGATGGAAGTGAAGGGCTTGTTTCGGGCTGTACCAACCAATATGTAATTAAAAAGTATGGTGTGACTGTTGGAATTGGAGGGCCTGTTTTGGGATCTACCCACCAACATGTAATTAAAACTATGGTGTGACAGTTGGAAGTAGAGGGCCTGTTTTGGGCTGTACACACCAAAATTCGATTTAAACAATGGTGTGACAGTTGGAAGTGGAGGGTGTGTTTCGGGTGTACCCACCAACATGTAATTAAAACTCTGGTGTTACTGTTAAAAGTGGAGGGCCTGTTTCGGGCTGTACCCACCAACAAGTAATTAAAACTATGGTGTGACAGATTGAAGTGAAGGGCTTGTTTCGGGCTGTACCAACCAACATGTAATTAAAAATATGGTGTGACTGTTGGAATTGGAGGGCCTGTTTTGGGATCTACCCACCAACATGTAATTAAAACTATGGTGTGACAGTTGGAAGTGGAGGGCCTGTTTTGGGCTGTACACACCAACATTCGATTAAAACAATTGTGTGATAGTTGGAAGTGGAGAGTCTGTTTCGGGTGTACCCACGAACATGTAATTAAAACTCTGGTGTGACTGTTGGAAGTGGAGGGCCTGTTTCGGGCTCTACCCACCAACATGTAATTAAAACTATGGTGTGCCAGATGGAAGTGAAGGGCTTGTTTCGGGCTGTACCAGCCAACATGTAATTAAAAAGTATGGTGTGACTGTTGGAATTGGAGGGCCTGTTTTGGGATCTACCCACCAACATGTAATTAAAACTATGGTGTGACAGTTGGAAGTGGGGGGCCTGTTTCGGGCTGTACCAACCAACATTCGATTAAAACAATTGTGCGACAGTTGGAAGTGGAGGGCCTGTTTCGGGCTGTGCCCAACAACATTCGATTCGAACAATTGTGGTACAGTTGGAAGTGGAGGGTCTCTTTCGGGCGTACCCACCAACATGTAATTAAAACTCTGGTGGGACAGTTGGAAGTGGAGGTTCTGTTTCGGGCTGTACCCACAAACATTCAATCGAAACAATTGTGTGACAGTTGGAAGTGGAGGGCCTGTTTCAGGCTGTACCCACCAACATTCAATTGAAACTATGGTGTGACAGTTGGAAGTGGAGGGCCTGTTTCGGACTGTCCCCACCAACATTCAATTAAAACAATGTTGGACAGATGGAAGTGGAGGGCCTGTTTCAGGCTCTAAACACCAACATTGGATTAAAACAATTGTGTGATAGTTGAAAGTGGAGGGCCTGTTTCAGGCTGTACCCTCCAACATTCGATTTAAACAATGGTGTGACAGTTGGAAGTAGAGGGGCTGTTTTGGGTGTACCCACCAACATGTAGTTAAAACTCTGGTGTGACAGGTTGGAAGTGGAGGGCCTGTTTCGCGCTGTGCCCAACAACATTCGATTCGAACAATTGTGGTACAGTTGGAAGTGGAGGGTCTCTTTCGGGTGTACCCACCAACATGTAATTAAAACTCTGGTGGGACAGTTGGAAGTGGAGGTTCTGTTTTGGGCTGTACTCACCAACATTCAATCGAAACAATTGTGTGACAGTTGGAAGTGGAGGGCCTCTTTTGGGCTGTACCCACCAACATTTGATTAAAACAATTGTGTGACTGTTTGAAGTGGAGGGCCTCTTTTGGATTGTACCCAACAACATTCGATTAAAACTATGGGGTGACAGTTGGAAGTGGAGGGTCTGTTTAGGGATTTACCCACCAACATTCGATTTAAACAATTGTGCGACAGTTGGAAGTGGAGGGTCTGTTTCAGGTGTACCCACCAACATGTAATTAAAACTCTGGTGTGACAGTTGGAAGTGGAGGGCCTGTTTCGGGCTGTACCCACCAATATTCAATTTAAACAATGGTGTGACAGTTGGAAGTGGAGGGCCTCTTTCAGGCTGTACCCACCAACATTTAATTAAAACTATGGTGTGACAGTTGGAAGTGGAGGGCCTGTTTCAGGCTGTACCCACCAATATTCGATTTATTCAATTGTGTGACAGTTGGAAGTTGAGGGTCTGTTTCGGGTGTACCCATCAACATGTAATTAAAACTCTGGTGTGACAGTTGGGAGTGGAGGGCCTGTTTCGGGCTGTACCCACCAACATGTAATTAAAACTATGTTGTGACAGTTGGAAGTCGAGGGCCTGTTACCGGATGTACCCAGGAACATTCGATTAAAACAATTGGTGACAGTTGGAAGTGGAGGGCCTGTTTTTGGTAGTATATACCCACGAACCTTCGATGAAAACAATTGTTCGACAATTGGAAGTGGAGGTCCTGTTTCGGGCTGTACCCTACAACATTCGATTTAAATAATTGTGTGACAGTTGGAAGTGGAGGGTCTGTTTCGGGTGTACCCACCAACACTTGATTAAAACAATTGTGTGACAGTTGGAAGTGGAGGGCCTGTTTTGGGCTGTACCCACCAACATTCAATTAAAACAATGTTGGACAGATGGAAGTGGAGGGCCTCTCTCAGGCTGTACCCACCAACATTTAATTAAAACTATTATGTGACAGTTGGAAGTGGAGGGCCTGTTTCGTGCTGTACCCACTAACATGTAATTAAAAGTATGATGTGAGAGTTGGAAGTGGAGGTCCTTTTTCGGGCTGTACCCACCAACATTTAATTAAAACTATGGTGTGACAGTTGGAAGTGGAGGGCCTTTTTCGGTCTGTACCCAACAACATTGGATTAAAACAATTGTGTGACAGTTGGAAGTGGAGGGACTGTGTCGGGCTGTACCCACCAACATGTAAATAAAAGTTTGGTGTGACAGTTGGAAGTGGAGGTCCTTTTTCGGGCTGTACCCACGAACATCTAATTAAAACTATGGTGTGACAGTTGGAAGTGGGGGGTCTGTTTCGGGCTGTACCCAACAACATTCAATTAAAACAATGGTGTGATAGTTGGAAGTGGTGGACCTTTTTCGGTCTGTACCAACCAATATTTAATTAAACCTGGTGAAGCTACAGCATTCTGTTAGATGTGTAATGCATTCTGTTTTCATTGATCAGCTAGTTGACTTTCGCCGAGCACATGCATCTTCACTCAATAAAGAACATCACTAATTATCCTTAAGTGGACAATATAGTGTTGTGTATATACGTACTTCAAAAGTGAACCTAAAATGGCTTCCATTGTTTATTGAACATTTCCTACACCATATAAGGCACATTGTGTACTGCATGAAAACATATTCAATTCTTCTAAATGTAAAGCCAGTTTTATTACTATAAACTGCAAGCTCACATCACTATAGTAGATGTGAGTAATATTTTTGTTGCTTGCGTATTTAAAAGAGACATTTTGGGATTCTACGTACTAGTGGCATTATTACTGAGCGGTATAACAAGGTTAATTGTTTCTGTCGCAAGGGGAGTCGGATCGAGGTTGCCCACGTACATAATTGCCTAAAGGTGTGGCAAAGAATTTTTTGGTTCACTTTAGGCGCATATTTAATTTTGTGTCAAGTGTGGCTAAAATGACTATGGGAATGTGGCAAGCCTGTTTTGGGCTGTACCTACTCTCCATTAACATCATTTACAGTTACCCCATCATTAATTTCTATAGCATGCAATCCTATCAGGTCGTTTTGGAAGGATGGACTAGGGCAGGAAGGATGGTTCTACAAACAAGACAACATTGATTGAATAGAAAAACATTTTAACAAACTTTTTTACTGTTCTACAGTTACATCCATTTTTATTGTCACTAAAATATTTCTTTGTTACATATCTGGAATCCTAATTAAATTTACAAGTAGTCTAGTGAAGGCATCGTATACTATTGCTACGATCGTTACAGGTATATAGTTAGCTAGATACTCACTTGAGAAGAAAATCCAAAACTCAACATTCTTCACAAAAAACACTGGTTAAAGTGTTCAACACTGTGACAGAAAAGTTTTACAGAACGTCATCCTCGCCATAACTAAACTCAGCGCTGTTTTTATTGTGTGGCACATTTGATGTACAAATACCTCAGAATCCATTTTACCGGAGTATCATTAATATTATTCATAGTTATTTTAAGGCATTGCAAATAACTTCACAGTTAAAGCAACGCTGTTTACCTCAGTAAACGCTGTGATAACTTACGTAAACGTTTAGGAATATGCGTAAACGCACCGTTGCGTAAACTTTAGTAAACTTTTGTGAACCACTAGTTTACATAACATTGTGAACTGGTGTAAACTCCTTTATTTTTGCCGTGAACATTTTTGTGATTGTTTTTATTTACTGTGAAAATTACTTGTTCTAATTGTTTTTAAACGAACATTTCGAATAATCTCAGACGAGATATATACTGAAAACCATGATCACTTATCTAAAAAATGCATTATGGCTGAGAAGACCACAATCTTTGCATTTCACAGTTAACATGCTTCTTGTAGAGTTCATTCGGACCAAGGGCTCTCTATTCCCAAGTTTGGAAATATCTATGAGGATTTGTAACTTGCACGCGCCTCTATAAGTTCGCATGTTAGCATTTGACAAAATAAGAACATGAAAAAATTGATTTCAGAAATGGACCTATTTCTAGGCCAAGAAAACCCTTTACCTGTCAAACACCAGAAAAGTGGCACTTAAGGCCTAATTTTCACGTAAGCCAATTTTTCTCACATCACTACGATATTTTATGTAATCTTTGTCTATACTATAGCAATTGGAAATACATACCTTGTATATAAAAAGAGTTAGACACTCTTTAAAGTTTCTAAAAAAACAAACTATACGTAGGAATGCGGTGTTGTTTTCACAAAAACGCATTATTAAAACTGAACTAATTTGTTGTGATAGTCAAATAAAATGGCCGTTCATAATTTACAATAGCTTTCTAGGTACTATTATGGTAGTTAGTGGTACATTTTTTGTGTAGGGAACTCTTCAAAACAAGGAGCAAGACAGAGATGGATGGTGGATTGTGGAGTAGAGATCTTACAGCAGATGGTACGTGTTCTAATGGCTTTTGCCTTGCAAAACATGCTTTCACGTTCTGCCTCTCCTCTCCTGGTGTAATGTTGTTCTCAAAAATGAGTTGCTGGTGGTGCACCTATGCTGTATAGTCGTGGTCTCTTTCTTCCCGAATGCATGGCCAATAACTCTTTAGCAACCTGAAGACGTAATTCTTTTTGTGTTTTCTATGCATTGCTCTCCTTGTAGAGTAGATAGCCATTTACCAACAAAATATCCACTAAGTGGTAAAAAGTGGCATCCACCACTTTTTGACTTATTTCCTGCATTGTAGGTCTTGTGTCATTGATCAGCAAGTTCAACCCGATCCATAAATTTGTTGTATAACTTGATTGCCATTGGACATGTCACATCTGTCCTTGTTCCATCCCTATTGCGTCTTGTCACTGTTGTTACTGATACTGGTTTGGTGAGGGTATTGAGAAATGGCACACTATTCTTGTTCTGCCAGAGAAAACATTCAACAGCGTGACCATTTGAAGCATTTACTACAGTGGAGTGACTTTGGCCACGTGACATTGTTCTCTTAAGGTCATTCATGTTGAGAGATTGGGGCCATTTCTTTCTTTTGGTGCATGTGGTGGCAGCACAGTAGGTGTCTTTTGCCGTCAATGTTGACAGCAATTCAATGCTATAAATGAAATTATCAAAATTAAGTGGTCGTCTCTGTTGATAAAAGGGTTGGCTAGCTTCAGGATCACTTGCGCTCCTAGTCCCAGGTCTGAGGGGTAACCATGGCTACTTGCACCGCTATACACATCAAAATTTGAAATGTAGCCATTGGTTGAGTCACATAAGGACCAAACTTTAAATCCCCTCTTGGTTGCCTTCAATGGGATGTATTGCTTTAGGGATGATCTTCCTTTGAAAGCCACCATTGCCTCATCAATGCTTAGTTGCTGGTGGGGGTAATAAGCATTAAGGCAATTTTGCTTTACAATTTCAATCAGAAGCCTAACTTTATGAAAGCGATCATACTCGTCTTCCCCTCTACTTATGCCTTGGCTATTATCCTTTTTGTGCAAAGAACTACGGAGTGCTCTGAAGCGACGATATGTGACCTGTGAGACCTGGTACACCTAGCAGGGGATCAATGGACCAGTAGTCTTCCATAGAAAGCAATGAATGTACGCCCATTGCAATTAATATTCCTAGGAAGTGACAGATTTCATTCTCCTCAGTGTCATGCTACTTGTAGCTAGCAGCAGGAGGCTTTTGCGTGGCATACAAGTTGGTCTGTCTTACCAGAAGGTCAGCTGTTTGCCTGCCAAAGAAGATATTAAAATAATCAAGTGGTAAGATATTTGTTGCTGTCTGGTTGTTGGGCCAACCTGTTGAATGAAGGGAACAGATGATGTGGACAATGACTGAGGTGAGTGACGAGTATATATAAAAAGCTTTGGCCTTTCCTACTTCTACAGAGTATATACCACCGCATACTCTCTGATATAGGCATCTACAACAAACAAATTAGGGTCAACATAAGAAATACAGCCCTAATCTTATTGAATTAACACTGTGGATGATGTGGACAATGACTGAGGTGAGTGACGAGTATATATAAAAAGCTTTGGCCTTTACTACTTATACAGAGTATATACCACCGCATACTCTCTGATATAGGCATCTACAACAAACAAATTAGGGTCAACATAAGAAATACAGTCCTAATCTAATTGAATTAACACTGTGCATTACATTTCATTTCGGATGTGGGTAGTCAATGCATTGTATAGATTTTCCTTTCTTCTTCAAATTGCCAATCAGTCTTACCAAAAAGTACACAGTACAAAACCATTGTACCTCATTGTTTTGTAAAAAGTGTATATAAGACCAAAACTAGACTACTATTTGAAACAAAAACCATTGATATTAAATCGGCTTTTGTCCACTTTTGCTAGGCCTATATAGATAAGCCTGAACATCTTACACATATAAATGTATATATGTATTACCTTCTCCCTTTGCTAAACACATCCTGTAAATGGACTTACATATACTTGCACGTATTCATCAAAAGAAAAAGAAAACATGAACGTACATCCAATAACATATAACAGCCCATAAAGTCAACTGTGCTACAAATTACAAGGGCACATTCTCTTGCACAAGAAAAATTCAAACCCTAATACAAAAAGGTTTAAGTGGATTGTGTTCCATTACAATGACTTGATATGGTAGACAAAATACTTGGAATATTCTTTTCACAAACCTACTTTTATCGATGAATCATGTCTGCTTAAAGACATCCACAAGTACACTCCCATGTCTATCATTATTCTTTGTTTGGCATATATAGGTGTAGCTATCTATCCTTTACGATTATAAAATCTAGAAACTTCAAAAACACACCTTTCCAAGAAAAATTGATTATTATCTTAGCTAAGCCAAGAGTATAACTGTTTACACATATGTATATAGACCTATATTCAACTGCCGTTCTCTGCTTACGTATTACACTAGGCTTAAAAACTTGCAATTGTACCTGATCAGCCATTTTATAATTTCCACTGTTACAATTCATAGCTGCCACAATTATGAATATCCTTGATCCGAGGTCTCACACTTCGGTGAATATTATTCATAATTATAAAAATATTCATACCAGGTTATTGGTATTCCAGGATACCCTGTTTTTTGGATACTCCTTGCATACGTCGAAAATATCCAAACTGTATACTCTTGAATACTAGGACTTTTTGTGCAGTGTGCATTTGTATAAGAAACTGGGCTTTTATTTTTCAACCCTTCAATCATATTGGCATTCATACCCTACCCGTATCAAAAGTGTATGCGGCTCGTACGTAATAAATCGTTGCAATCTGAAACGGGTTCAGCCGTACTAGCACATTCAAGATTAGTCGATAGGATGGATATTTTACTTCATCAACAGCTCGATTGATACTTGGCTAACACTCGCTACTCGCCTTGGTCTCGCTACACTACAAATGCCTTAACTTTGATACCTAAACTACCTACTGGTGAAAGGTGTCCCTTTACAGAAATTGTTCAGTTTTTCTGGCTGGTACCGTTTGTATAAGTAGTGTGTTAGTGGGCTTATATTCGGGACTGGGCTTGTATTTTCTTGACTACTTGTAAAGGTGGGCTTCTATTGGAGACGGGCTCGCATTAAAGATCTGAGCTTATATTTGAGATAATACACTATACAGTCAAGGTGTGAATAGGCGCTCAAATGAAAAGGGGAGTTTGTTGCATGCATCATGGAGTACGGTAGTACTCTATTGTAGGGATGGCCAGAAAAAATGGCCGCCCTATGCAATGTATGGTGTCATGTACACAGTAAAATCGACTGTAGCACTCGTCGTGAAGGAGTGCTCGAATAGTAATTGAATTCTAAACAAAAATATAACTTAGCCAAAGTTCAGAGTAAACCATTATATAAGGGGAAGACCAGCAGCAAACACAAAAACTAAAAGTGCCATCTTGAAAAATTCCTCACTTTCTCGGTCTTATTAATAAGCAAAATAAAACATTTAAAAAAATGAATTTAGAAGTAGGAATGTCCAATGCAACTAGATGACAAACACATCTTGAAAAAGTAGCAAAACAAGGCAGTTACCATGTCGCACTGTAATTTAAGTGACTTAACCATACACATCACTTCAATGTTATGGCACACCATCACATGGTTACGGTCTTGTTTCACTACTTTTTCCAGATGTGTTTGTCATTTGTTGCATGGGCCATCCTTACTTGTAATTTCATTTTTTAAATGTTTTTTTGCTTTATATACAAGCTCTGTGCAAATTTTAAACACCACTGGATATTACATCCACCAAACAAGTGACATTCGTCTACTTGGCTAGTGGACCAAAGTCCTATTCATTGGAAACCAGTGATGATCTCCCAGTAATCCAAGATGGCAAAACATCATTAATGAACCACAGAGAGCTGTTTCGCCATCTCTATATAGGACTCATGAGTGTGGTATATATTGGTAGCTTTGTAATAATATGATAGCCCAGCACAGGCTTACACGCAATAAACTTCCCTTTTCAACAGAACACCTAGTCACGCTTTGACTGTAGCTTCCATTCTCTGAAACTACATGTGTTTAACTTGCAGTGGATTGATAAGCAGAAAACAGTCATCCATTTTAGCTACCAATGTATATATACCACACTCATGAGCCCTAAAGAGAGCAAAACAGCTGTCTGTGGTTTATTGATGATGTTTTTGCCATCTTGGATGACTGTGAGGTCATCACTGGTTGCCACTGAATAGGACTTCGTCCTTCACCCAAGTAGGCAATTGTCACTTGATTGATTGGCGTAATATCCAGTGGTGTTTACTATTTTGCGGTGATAGCCCAGCACAGGCTTACAAGCAATAAACCCCTCTTTTCATATCCATAATATAGATATGAAAAGAGGGGTATATTGTTTTTGTTCATTGTTTATTGCAAATATTATATTATAATGTTTGCACGTACAAATTTACAGATATACAGATTAAAGACTATAATGTGCCTTTGGCAGCCCCTTATATTGTTTTCATTTGCCGACTGCGTTGTAAGACTTCATGTTACGGAAAGATGTATATAAATACAGTACAGGTTACAACATACTAAGGTAATCCAATATGTATGAATAAATATATGATACAATATAAATAATATAATTAAATAATTCATATGGCTCCAAGAAAGGACCTAGAAAGATAATGGGTGTATATATTATTATAAAGTTTAGGGTATAAAACTCATTTTAAATTAAGGGATTTTTCATTTAGGCCTCCGTTTGTTAGAAAACAGAGGACAAAGTCTGCATATAAAATGCCATAGGACTATAGAAAACCTATAGTAAATTTATATTGAAACCAGGTGTTATATTGATAAAAAATGTCAATTGGTCACATCACTTTGAAACCAACAATAGCTACCACCAAAAAGACAAAGCCAGCCCTAAGAAATCCCTTTTAAACATAGAATTAACCATTACTAGTAATCAAACTATACAAGTTACAAAATGGTCTCTAACCCTGTTGATTATGCGAATGCATGAAATCGACAGTCGGTATTCTTAGCTCCCTCACAAGGCTAATCAAATCTGCTGTGGTTATTAGCAAAGACCCCTTTAATACTGGAACCTTTCTTGATATAAGGCAGGCATCTTCAGTCTATACTAAAGTGTGAAAAGGTAATTGGTAGGCCATGTATTCTTCCTTGGAATTGGATGATCTGTATCAACTACTACTCTATATGTAGTAGTTGAGGATTTCAAAGCCTGCAACGATACCTACTACTTAAAATACTGATTATCCTAGTGGCACTTGGATCTCTGAAATTTGTAACTGGCATTGTGTAGCTAGTTTTTGATTGTAGTTTTAATATTGTACAGTCACTTGGATCTCTTAAATATGTAATTTGTACTGTGTAATACCTGATTGTAATTTTAATATTCTATATATTTGTAACTTGCATTGTGTAGTGTACTTCAGTGTAATTAGCTAGCAAAGTATTTCACAATACTTATAGACATTCACTATTAGCAATTTCATTATGAGATTCTACTGTGTGTTCACATGGAAAACGTACACACATGGATAAAAATAAAGCCTTGTTGAACGTCAGCAACATGAATTTACTAATTCTGGATGTTCAGACCCAGAGGTCTTCATCAGCAATACATGAGGACTGGGAATACAAGTCAGTATAAATAGAAAATTAGTAAATTCATGTTGCTGACACTCAACAAGGCTTTATTCTCACAATGATACACATGGTTAAGTAATAATATTAACAGATAATGTAAGAAGCGAGGACAGAGCTTAAATTACCAAAGTAATACGGTCGACCAAACGAATTCAGTCTTTTGCATCAATATAGGAACAACTCTGCCTCAAATGTGACAGGAACGTATACAAAAACGCTTTATCTAACCTTCGCTACAACTCGCCTGTTTAGTAGCTCCTTCTCGTAGGAGAGGATCGACTTGTCATAGCCGTTCACAAAAGGATGATTTTCTTTTGAGGCCCCAGATTAGGCAAGTTAATTCGGGGGGCGGCAGCCCCACGGGTTTTCAAACTCGAAAAACTTGTTTTAAACTTTTGACTGGTAGGGTAGATTAGCCATATCCCGGACACCTATATAATAATATTTCTTCAATATAAACCATGAGAGAACGTACGTAGACAAATCAAAGGTACATTCAGGTAGAGCTATGATCTGTACTTTCCAGAACTGTTTTAACTTAAGAAAATATCATTCCTCCTCCAGCGAGAAATTCACTTTCGACCATGATGTAATATCGCCAAATCCCAGACATTTTTGCCTAAAGTCGGACAGGTTAAAAAAGTATTTTGCAAGGCGTTAAGGTAGTAGAACAGCAAAAATAATAATAAAAAGCAGTCATACAAATATATCTAGCAGTTTGTGCACATCCAAATGTCATTTTCAAGACTTTTAGAGCTCCGAAGACCAACACAAGTCAGATGGTTCTATATTGAACCATTATCACAGCAAATCTAATTTCCAGTGTCATTTGTCCCACAGGTACCGCAAATACCATCAACCACCACATCCTGATGAAATGCAATTGGCCTTTGCCTTCTGGAATGCTTCACAGCCTTTTGTTTATCATTCTTTCACCTATGTTCCTCTTCTCTTTTCTGTGCCATTCTCTCTTTTTCCTGTTGCTTCCTATTTTTATCTGCCTCTGGCTTCTTTTTCTTTTCTTCTCGGTCTGCTTTTAGTTTAGCCTTTCTACTTTCTTCCTCTTGTTTCTCTTTTTCTTTACAGTCAAGCATAGTTATCATCTGTTGACCAGAGAGATGTCTAGGTATTTCTACCGATTTTTATCTCCACTTTGGCTTCCTACTATCATTCTTCTTTTTTGGTAACACTAAGATACTATCTATAACTGAGTACATGGTGATTTTAGCCCTTCCGGGTGTCAGATCAATGGAAATTGATGGTGGAATCCTGTTGTCTTGGTACATTTCCTGGAGCTCAAGCTTGTCATCATTACAAGATTCGTTAATTTTAGGTCTTGCATCAGCAACATGAAGATCTTTTAACTTTTTCCAAGTAGTATAGACGTTATCATTTGTTAGGTCGTATCCCTCTTCATATCTAACATTATATTTTTCAATTGTTCCTCTGTCTAAAACTGACTCTAGTGCAATGAGGGCTTGACTATTGCCTTGCTGTGAACCAGCCTTCAATGTGCTACTTGCTGACTATGAGGTAGGTTGATCTTCAGAGTCACCTGGATGAAATAACTGAGAAGGAGCAAGTCGGGCTTCATTGATATTACTAAAGTTAAGAGGGTAAATCCCAGCCCCATGGAATGAATTGATAAATAAAGTAAGTTGCACTGTGTGTAGCCAAGCCTCCTTAAAACACTAGAAAATACATTTTTTGATACTTTGCACATTCCTTCCTCCACATGGCCTTTAGAGGTTTGAAAAATCCAACATCCAGTGGTTGTGTAATATGGGATGAGTGAGGTGGAAGGCAGTAGAGAAAGATCCTGTTTTCTTTGCAGAATCGGGATATTTCAAGATTAATATAGGAATGACCTCACCTGCTGCTGAACCGGCACATAGTGTGGTAACTTGTTCCTTTGCAGAACCCACAACCGAATATAAATCACGAACATTCTTCTCAGTGAGGATTTTCCCAGTGTTTGGACAGAGTGTAAAACCACTATCATCTGCATTCCAAAATCTTCTTGGATCCTCACCTTCTCATGAACTTTCAAAAACTGCTGAAAATCACTATACCATTTCTTTAGTTTATCTTTTGTACATGATACAGCCCGATATATATCCAGATTCTCTGGTTTCCTCATGGAAAATGTGGATGACGTTTCAGAAAACCTGTCCACCATTTATACCCTGGTTTGGTCTGTTGTCAGCTTTGCTACTGTCTGCATAATCTGGTCTTTTGTACAGCCATACCCAATGGTTGCCATTTCTAAGGCCCAGTCTGCTAGCTGCTTTTCTTCATAAGGTGTAAGGACTGTTGGTGGTCCCTTGGTGGATCCAATCTCTCGCCTTCCAGAGGTGTAATCTCCTATGGTACTCTTTGGATACCAAAAGTTGCCTCTGCTTGCCTTAGTGACATTTTGCCCTCTAAAACCAATCCTACTGCTTTCTCCAAATCCTGACCATGCTGCCTTCTCTCATTGGATGTCATTGGTCTACAAATTTATATGCAATTATCTACTATTTATACTGTCCAACAATAGGCTATTAGATATTATAAATGTATATCAAAGCAGCTAACCTACCTTGACTGCTATGGATATTTAATAACGTTTTTTGCGCAGTCGATGTCTTGAGGAGTAGAATGCCTTTTTTCCCGAATTAATTGATTGTTTTAAGGCTGTTTACCACGTAATTTAAAATTCTGTGATTCTTAGCTCTGCCCTTTTCCGGTTTTATTGTGGCAAAATGAAAAGAAAATGTTGTGAAATCGTCCTGCATTACGAAAAAACGAACGCTTTTTGATATTTCTTTGAAGTATGATAGTTGAGGTATCTATTAAGTAAGTTCAAGCTCAGAAATTTTGTATGTACGTTTCACAGCACCACCTTTTTTGTAGAGTGTTGGACTATAGGCACTGTCCGGGTATAGGGTATATTACCCTATATCCTGTATAACTCTGTAAATTGATAATAGACAAAAGTTAATGGATACTCACCTCGATCAGCTAGAGAGCCTTTTGAAATGAAATTGTCACAAGTCAATTATAGTTAAATACAGTGAAAACTGGTTAACACAAATTCGCTTTACACGAAATATAGCTTAACACAAACAATTCGCTGAGACCAGGTTATTTACCATACTAAATATATTGTTTTACGCGAAAGGTGCCCGTTAACGCGAAGGCATTAACAGGTGTAATTTGTCAAGACGGCATTCGCGTAAAGCAACACGAAGCTATTCGAAAGATTTCAAGATAAAAATTTTCAAAAAGGTTGACACCAAAAGGCTCTCTAAGTCGGAAATTTGTAAAAAGTACAACATTCCTAATTTGACACTGTCTACGTTCTTGAAGAACAGGACTAAAGTCGAGGCAGAGAAAACTCCAGCGCCAACGGGAGGAGGAAATGTCTTCACGAAGCAGTCTACTCTGATATGGACGAAGCTCTGTACAGAGTTTATATATATGCATATATATATGAATTTCTCGTTGACCAGTTTTCACTGTACTTACAATTTTCTTCAACAAAAATATTATATGACCACTGTCTCTTTTGGATAGATCTATGTAATTGTACATATGTATGTACTGTATGTACTATTCATGCACTGTGCAAGCACTGCCTTGCCAATATACGCACATCTTCAAACTATTGATCTAGAACTCCCTACTACATATAACAGCAATAGTAAAGTAAACTTAAACATAACAATGTGATGAAGCATGCAATAAGTACATCCAAATATTCCAACTATGAAAGTGAATGTACGTAATAGGTGTTAATTGAGTTTACAGGACTCATATGTTGGAACCATATATTTTATGTTTATAAAGGCATCCTCTCCTCCGTGTATCTCAAAGGCTTCAAGTGTCTCCTGAATAAGGTCACCAATGTTTTCCCGCTTCTGTTGGCTGTAGTCAATTCCATCCCCAGAGTTTACTATAGTAGGAGAAGATATGTTTCGTATACAATTGCTGAAAACATTTTCCCACCTTAAACAGTTAAGATGTACAATGGTTGTATTGTAAACCTATATATGTAGATCAGATTAAAATTTCATTCTAGGTTTATGGCTGCTTCATATCTATACAATAACCAGGAAGTCATTGTGATATTAAAAAGTCTTAAGGGGGTGGGTGCACCTTTTGGCTTGCAATAACACGATAAGGTTTGATATTCTGGCCATTTATGAAGTGCAATTCCAACAAACATTAAAAGTTGTTTTAACATATATTGATCACTTCTAGCAACTTTTCTTTTACTCCCTTTCTTAGGAAATCGTGTCAAAACAGTCGCCGATAAGGGCCATCTGATGTGGCCATTTTCCCTGATAAGAAACAACACTGTTTTCTAAACACGTTTCGAGGATGGTCAGCATAGCTGTACAAAAAGAATTTTTAATTATGCCTACAATAAATAAAAAAGGCGTTAAGGATCATACAATGGAAGAATGTAGAAGTGGTTGACATGTTCCTGTTACTTCACAGGAAACTCCTTTCGTACAGGGATGATAACCATCCTTGAAACGTGTTAGACACTATAGGAAATGTTGAATCAGTAGACCACGTTTAAAGTTAGTAACTTTTAAGATGCGAGAGTGCATAGGGAAAATAAATGCAGTAAGAGAGATGTTCGGTTTGTATGGTGTCTGTATTCAACTATTATAACACTTAATTATATATACAGTGCAAGTTACAATATACAAAGGTAATCTAATATAAATAATATAATATAAAATAATATAAATAATTAATATAATTAAATAATTCATGTGGCTTCAAGAAAGGACCTAGAAATTAAATGGGCATATCATCATAAAGTTTAGGGTAAAAAACTCATTTTAAATAAAGGGATTTCTTATTTAGGCCAAAACCATGTGTTATATTGATAAAAAAATTGAATTGGTCAGATTATTTTGAAACTAACATATATCATGGTACATGTGTAAGACAAATGTGTGGCGAAATGTTGCTTAATTAAAATTGCAAAATAAATCGAGAGAGAAAGAAAAATTCAAGGTTAGGATTGTGCAATCTGGTGATGCAGAGTGATGTTTCTATAGTGTGTCACCAACACCCTCGCATGTCGCTCCGGACACATTTTGTGAATCAGGTGACGTTGCGAAAACTTCACTGCCTATCCTATGTGAAGGTGCTACCGAATAAGTGAGTTGTAGCAAAGGTTAGATAAAGCGTATTTGTATACGTTCATGATAAATTTGAGGCAGAATTGTCCCTATATTGATGCAAAAGAAATTCGTTTAGTCGACCGTATTAAAACTTTGGTAACTTAGCCACACTTAAATTCTCATCTGCTGCATACAAAGCAGTAGTCTCTACAGATCATATAAGGTTAACCCTTTATCGTGGATGAGCCACTATAGTGGCTCGCGTGTGACCGCAGCTGGTGTGGAAAGGATGTAGCTATTGCACAACTGTCATGGTGGACAAGCCACTATAGTGGCTCGTCTCATAGAACATATTTACGAACGAATGTGAACTTTCTTAGCATAATTCTTACCTTTTCCGTTAACTACACTTAATATTGAACTCAATAATAAGTCTGCACTGATAAAATCGCGATGGTGTTTACTCGCCAAACATGATTATCAAAACATCTGGTATAACCCTACAAAATATCGTCATGTCTATTGTTTATAAAGTCTGTCATTAGTAGCTTTAAGATGGTCCGAAGATTTAGAGCCGAAAATATACCAGTAGGTGAGCCCGACTGGGACAATTCTGACGCTAGCTCTGATGAAGACGACTACTCAGAATAGATTCCCTCAGAAGACCCGCACCAGCAAGCAGAGGAGTCGGACGAAGATTCTGACAACTCGTACGATATAAATAACGAACCCACGAGCATCTCCACCAGTGACAACGCAACCGAATCTACATGTAATTCACTTGTAGATATTACTACGTACGTATATTATCGTAAAACTGCCGCATAACACCGTATAGTCTCCTTGTACGTAAAGTTTTATATGTGTTATAACTTCGTTGTAATATACTGCATGGCTGTATTACTGCAAATTTATATACTACTCACTATGTGTTACCTAGGAATTTATTTTAAATAAAATCGGCTAAAGTAATCGAATCGTCCACGACCACCAGTCGAGCCACTTTAGTGGCTTATCCACGATAAGGCATTATTGCGCAAGGACATTTTTCCACAATAAAGGGTTAAACACATGGCCTTCCAATTACCTTTTCACACTTTAGTATAGACTGAAGATGATGCATCTGCATGCCATTATCAGCAAAAATTCCAGTCTCATGCAAGGGATCTCAGCCAGTAATCACCACAGATTTGACTTGCCTTGAGTGTGAGCTAGGAGTACCATTGGTTGCTTGCATGCATTCACATAAACAACAGGTTTAGGGACGATTTGGTAACTTGCACACAGGGACATAAAGGCTGGGCCTTTCATCCACTTCATGAACAATGTCCCTTGTGTGGAAGTTACCAAATCGTCCCTAAACCTGTTGTTTATGTGAATGCATGCAAGCAACCAATGGTACTCCTAGCTCACACTCAAGGCAAGTCAAATCTGTCGTGATTACTGGCTGAGATCCCTTGCATGAGACTGGAATTTTTGCTGATAATGGCATGCAGATGCATCATCTTCAGTCTATACTAAGGTGTGAAAAGGTAATTGGAAGGCCATGTGTTTAACCTTATATGATCTGTAGAGACTACTACTCTGTATGTAGCAGTTGAGAATTTCAGTGTGGCTAAAGTCTTGTAGCCTGTAATATACCTGATTGTGAATATTTTGGGAGTCACTTGCATCCGTGTATAAATTTGTAACTTGCACCGTGTAGTACTTGCTTGTATATATTTATAAATAGATAGATAGGAACTCATATATACAATTGTTATAACACTTTTATGCAGCAATATATTATTTATTTTGCAGATGACAACTTTGAGAAAACTTAAATTAACTCAGCTTTTCTAATCTTCTTTCTAAATTTTTTGGACTCTTAAGTATTTAGTATCTTTAAGAATACGACTAAATATAAGTTCACAAAAGTGGCCAAAAAGTTCTAACTGGGGGTCATTATTCTATTTCATGCACATGCACAAAACTAGCAGAGTAAAGATGCAGGGAAAACTAGTACCCAGCCTGTTATACTCACAATTCTGCTGTTTGTAGATGTTGAGTATGGGTAGAATTTGTCTGTAATACGGTACCAGAGCCTCTCCAACTAAATCGGCTGAAATCACCAAATGTTGAAGTACTTTCAGAGTAGTGCAGAGGACCTTTGGATTGCGAGTATTCAGGGCATCTGCAAAAAAGTACCACATAAATCAATAAAATATAGCAGACATTATAAGATTTCTTAGGCTACTAGGATTTGCATCATAGAATACTTTATAAAAATGCTATACGGTCAAAACTGTCTATAGTGTCCCTTGTTAGAACATCATTCTCTTTATAACGACATATGTATCTGGAACCAATTTTTCACCTTATATTTCCCGTACATTTGTTACGTATTATAATATCACACGATATAACTACAACGTCGTAGATCATCAGAACTAGTGTATATCACATACATTAAAAGCCACATGGTTAGAATGTCAGCGGCTGCGCTTCATATAAGCACGGAAGCAGAGAGTTTAGGATTGACAAAACAAAGCAGAACCCAGCTTTCTCTATCAACTAAGACAGAAATTATCTGCTATTCCAAAATCTACCCTAAAGCCACACAGCAAGATGTTGCAGAGTTCTTCAACAAGAAGTATTGATTTGAAAATTAAGAGAAGCAGGGTGGGTACTATCCTACTAAAACGAGACAAGTTGCAGACTGCAACGCTTGTTCCTGATGACAAGTGGATTCGAGAGTCAGCACTGGTTAGTCAGTTATGTCCATTATGATGTTAATTATCTAGTCAATTATGATACTAACAGCTTTGGGGACTGCATTCCACATTCTGTTATGAAGATTGGCTATAACAAAAATTTGGTTACAATAACACAATTTTGAGAAATTAAGGGTGTTGTTATAAACAGTTTTGACTGTACATACGTACTTACCTAACAAGTAGTTCGAGTTTAAAAAGCTCATGGGATGCCCCCATGCAAACTCAGCCTACTTGTTGGTTCTTAGACGTCCGCAGTTAACCAATTCCAGTCGTTGCTTAAATGTCATCAATTTCAAGGCCATTTCTCTTATAAACTGTTTTTGCGCAAGCTTTATGTTACATAAGGTGTTTTCTAAATACTCTCTGCTGGTTCAACATTTGACGTTAAAGAAAAGAAAGTTAATTTAAGCTAGAAAACAAAAGCTAGTCAAGCATCCGCTATTTTGGTGACAGATATAAATATTATACATAAACAAGGTTACGAACAGGAAGCCATATGTTTACATAATTTCTGAAAACAATGTCACAAGGTTCAATTTTAGTATACACATGTACCCACATATGAATGTACAGTTATAATATTGATGTACAAAGTAACTTATTAACTTATAATTTTCCTGTTACGACAAAGATAAGTATGTGGCTCTCCAAAGTTACAATTGTTACTTTCTACACACAGATCCGCAGATGTAGTTTTATAATCATAATCTGTTACACAGTTTGCCGACTTACGTACATACGTATGTACATTAAGATAAAATTAACATAGTAACACGTTACTGACTCTTAATGGGTATAATGAGCTGTGGAATAACTGGAAGTACTTTTGACCCTCCATGTTCTAACATGTCATGAACTCCTTGACGGGCAAAAAATTCACAGGGATGCTCAGTTTCACAAAGTCCATCAAAGAAGAGAGGTAGATAGTGGTGATAGTCAAGTTTCTCAATCTCAACCTACACATAGAAAGCATAAAGAATGGTGTAGGTTTAATGTTCACATATAATCATGAGTGTTGCTCATTATCAAGGTTAGCCTAAAACAAGCATTATGGTAAACATTTGAGTAGAGGTGTTGGATGCTTACTTTCCATGCAATTTTATTGCCTTTAGTATCATGTTCCAATGCAATTGGAAAATCTCCTCTATCATAAAACTTTTTAAAAGCTGTACCTCCAGTAGGACGTTCCTTAAATGCACCAGCTTTTGGTGGTGACATGACCTATATAGTGAAAGGAATAATAAAAGAACTAAGTCCCTGCTTACAGAAATTATATCATTAACTTATAATTTTCCTGTTAACATATGAAAAGGGCTACAAATACATACACACGTACATAGCAACAAGGCCACAGCTAACGGGGGCTGGCAGTGCAGCTGCCCCCTCTTTCCATAACCATGTTTGCATTATAACATGCAAAATATACGAGTTGTATATACGTACGTAGTACATTAGGTATTTCCAACAGTACGTACATACGTACATACGTATATGGATGGACGGCTACTGACATCAATGTTATCACCACTGGAAGCGGTAATGCAGGCTTGTGGCTATTAATTGTTTGATTTCTGACTGTAATTGTGAGAGTACTACACCAACAGCAAAGAAATCATAACAAACATTTCCTACTGACTTGTTATCCAGATGGGTAGATCAGTTTATAGTACAGATTAAAATTAACTGCTATGTATAGGTAGCTGTTAGAACTTGTTAGTAGCCACAGCAGTGATATAACATTACAGTGATTAACTTGAGAAATCCATTAGTATTAAGTCTTGGCCACTGCAATAAACTTCAAAGTGGTAGCTATGTACTTTGGAAAGCACCTTTAAAGATAGTCCTTGAATGATTCCTGCACAGCTAATATGCTTCACTGTGTAGCATCCCTTCTTGTACTGTACTTCTGTAGGGATGGCACAGTACTGTACTATACTGAACTGTGTCATCTTTACTATTTTTGGTAGAAAATGTTTAATGTTTCCAGTTTCTGTTCTTTTTATAGAGCATGAGCAAGGAATTACATACTTTTTTGTTTTTCAATGTTGGACTACCTAAAAGACGGGTTTAATTTTGAGTACTTAAGTTTGCGATTTGGCTACCCCTCACATTTCGCTGGTACTAATAATTGCAGAATTGCAAAAAATCAACCACACCCACCAATTATACCTTGTTAATATTCTTCAGCAATAGTACAATCCCAATCCAAGTCACTGTAGAAATGGACTTGTCTGAAAAAGATCGACAGTGCCTCGACAAGTACGAGACTCTAGTTGGCAGTACAGGGAGCCCGTGGATGGTAAATTTGCAGATGCAACAGATTCTATACTACAAGGATTGAAAGAGCCAGAAGACTGTGGAAACAATATGGACTCGAACTCTGACCTTGACATAGACGATGCATAGTTTGTTTCAAATTAATCGAAAATTCAAAGTTACTCTCATGAAATATTTTAATATTTGCATGTTTTATTCAAACAAGAAGAGTATAGCTGCTTTATTTTTTAAAATATACAAATCAAGTAAGCTACAACGTTTGCTGATTGAGGAAGATACATTTCAAAATTGATTTCACACATTCTCGGCGGTAACAAGATCAGTAAACATGTTTGCCTTCAAAAATGGCCGCCTACAGGACGCGTACACAACATGTACACACATGAGCCGCACGACCAACATTCAGGTTTTAATAATTTGTACCATACATATGCAATACGTATAGACCTCTCATATCTCCCATTCCCATGGCTTTATAAATGCTCCTTTGTGGAAGTATGGTTTGCTTTTGGACTAGCAGCCAATGTCATGAGTTCCATTGCTACCAAGTGCCCAGACCCTCAATTCTGTTCAAAATGCAGAAGGGAGTGCCAGGCTACCAGAGTAAGAAGTAAGAAGAAGCAATTGAGCCTGGCACTCAGTGACGACCGCAACTTATTTGGTGCAGACCACTACCAATACAGAAAAGGCTGGTGCAAGTCCTTTCGTGCCAGACACCTTGACCTTACTGTAAGGAATGCTGGCTGAGCCACTTTTGTTTTCACGGACAGCATCCAAGAATCCTGATGTCATTCACAGGTATTTCGATCTTTTGGAAGAAACCATGCATGCAAATGGGCTCATGCATCGACCAGCCAAGGTATTCAATTGCAACAAAGGTGGTATACCCTTAATGCACAAGCCGCCAAAGGAAGTAGCAAAAGTAGGGCAAAAACGCAATGGTGGTTTTCAATCGAAGCCTGAGATGACTGTAGGAGAAGTACCTGGAACATTCTATGGTCTATCCGAGAGTGGTCGGATAGACTTGAAGAATGGTTTAAAAATCACTTTTCGCTGCACCTTCCACCAGTTAGACCCTTTCTCCTCCTGCCTGATGGGCTCCATCTAGCAGCTGGTGAAGGTGTCATAATATTCTGCCTACCTCCACATACAATATATACGTATATTGCAGCCTTTAGACAATGTCTGCTTTGCCTCCCTTAAAACACACTGGGGAGAAGTGTCATGGCTTTTGCAGCCGGAACACAGGTAAAATTGTTAACAGGTACAATTTTTAATTTATCTGAAGTTTCAATGATTTTAATGCACTTCTAGCTTATGTAGGGTCAGGCATACATTTTCGGATGACATCTAAAATCAGATTTGAGATCTCAGTTGTAAGCCATTCGTTTCTCCCCATTCTTGGCCCATGTGTTGAACAGAGAAATACAACACAGTACGCAAAGCTAGATCTGGATAGGCCCTTTATGTCATAAGCTAATCCAGCAAATACAAAAGTTCCAAAGTAATATTACTTCGAACAGATGTCATCTAATTTCGGATTCTAGACCGTACATCGCTGAGCGCAAACATTTGTTCATATCTACTTAATGGCTAATCGGACACACTCAAGCCCTGGTCACAGCCGTCGTTTCGAATAGAATCGTTTTGCGACGAGTGAGCATCGCTATGGAGAACCGGAAGGGTTGGGGTCTCAAAATCAGAGTCTTCCAGGCAATCCAATTAATGTAATTCAAACTTTGCGACTTGTTTAGCAGCTAGTCCAGTTGCTATCGGCTTTCTGTGTTTAGTTGCGATTATTTCTGTTGCGATCGGCTCTCTCTCTTTGTCTGCTGTGGTTGAAGAACAGTCCAGGTGTGCCTCTATGCTTTTGCAGCCATGCACTTGCATTCAGCGTTGTTAGGTCAAACCAAAGGTCAACTGACAGCTGACATAACACAAACCACAGCCCACGCAAACCATTGCTTGCAGCAAAAGCAAACTTAGACAGTCACACAAAATTGTATGGTGTACTGAAAGACTATACTGCTCTACGTATCTCTAGACATGGCTGGCTCTGTCCCCTTTCTTGTGACTGGCCAGACATTGCCACTTTACTATCGTGTCGTGAAGTCTCACAACAAAGCTCCTGTGAATGTGCCATTCACTTCACAGCAGCTTCCCACCTATGGTGGGTATAGCTCAATGAATATGGAGAAGGCATACGAGGCAGTGGCAGCAGGCAAGATGTGTGTGCAGAGAGCTGCTGAGCAGTATGGTGTCCCCAAGTCTACCTTGCATGACAGGGTATCAGGCAAGGTGGCGCTGAATGCAAGAAGTGGCAGGAAGAGGCTGCTTACTGATGAGGAAGAAGCGAGTCTTGTTGAATTCCTTGTTGGGTGTGCATCCATTGGGTATGCCAAGTCACGTAGGGATGTCCTGGCAATTGGTCAACAAATTGCCAGGACTCATGATCCCCATGTGGAAGTATCCAAGGGGTGGTGGGACTCTTTCCGCAAAAGGCATCCTAAGATAATGCTGCGACACAGCGAGCCTCTGTCATATGCCAGAGCTAGTGCAAACAATCCAGAGGTCATTGGCAAATATTTTGATCTGCTGGAAGACACCCTGAAAGTCAATGGCTTGACCCAATGCTCTGGCCAGATTTTCAACTGTGATGAGGTTGGAATGCCACTTGTACACAAACTACCAAAGGTCATCTCACATGTGGGTCAAAAGCACCCATATGCTGTTACTTCTGGCGACAAAGCCCAAATCACTATCTTGGCATGCGCAAGTGCCAGCAGATATAGCATTCCACCGATGGCTATTTTCAATTGAAAACAGCTTCAGCCTGAAATGACGGTGGGTGAAGTGCCTGGAACCTTCTATGGCCTGTCCAACAATGGGTGGATGGACACAGAGCTCTTTGGGGAGTGGTTTAAACACCACTTCTTAGTGCATGCACCATCAGCCCGGCCACTACTCCTGCTCTTAGATGGCCATGCATCTCATTATAACCCGGGAGTGCTAAGAATAGCTGCAGAGGAGGACATAATTCTTTTTTTGCCTGCCACCTCATACCACGCACCTCCTCCAGCCCCTAGACAATGGGTTGTTTTCATCCATAAAGAGCCACTGAAGAAAGGAATGTCAGCGCTTTTATGCGCAAAACCCTGGCAAGGTTCTAAATCAAAATCGGAGTGTTCAAAAAGGCTTGGGTACAGGGGATGTCGATCTCAAATGTCATTGGGTGCTTCCGTGCAACAGGAGTACATCCCATTAACAAAAGAGTGCCACTTTCACAACTTCCGCAGGAGACAGGCAGCAACCCTACACACAGTGAACCCACTCCCTATGTGCCTTTCTGCACTCCCCGAAAGGAAGGTGCTACTGATGTCATGCCAGCATGCGCTGAGCCACCTCAGTCCCCCACCTTTACAGCTGATGAGGTAGAACAGTTCCAAGCACGGTTCCTGGAGTCATCTGACTCCAGGCATGCGCTTTGGCACTTTGACCAGGAGCTTTGGAGACAATTTTAAAGCGGCCACCACCACCAGCACAGCAAAAGGCACACCAGTACTCACTTGACTGTGGGCGGGTTCTCACAAATGAACAATGCATCAGAGAGAAGGAGGAGAAAGCTGAGGAGAAGAAGAAGAAGCAGGAGGAGAAAGAGAAGCGAATGAAAGAACGTGAAAGAAAAAGAGAACAGAAAGCTGAGCAGGAGGCAGCAAAGAAGAAAAAAGGTAAAGCATAGTCTCCTCATTCAAATAAATATGGTACCAGCTCCTCGAATAAATATTTTACAACACCAAGTATGTCACCACTCTGTGCATTGCTTACCTTTTGCAGGATGACAGCCTACTGCAATCATGCAAGTGGATAGCCAAATAACTCCACCGCACACAGTACAGCAAGCACCGTTGTCTTCTGCAGACATCAGGCGATATCAAAGGCAGCTAGAAGAGGGTTACAACTTACCGGACCCATGGTACTTGCAGTGGAAGGACAACACAATGGGAGCACTGCCAGAGTAGGACCTGAAGTCAGGGTGCCAAACTAAAGAATGTGGACATCCGAGGGCCCGACAGTTAGTTGGGTGTGATGCCTGCCCACGATGGTACCACTGTCTTTGTGCAGGAAGAAGCTAAAAGAAGGCTGAAGCCACAAATTACATTTGTCCTGAGTATTCTTCAGCATCTTAGACAGTAACCACGCTTTTGAGTGCTACGTAGGTAGCATCTCCTCCATTTACTTTGCCTCCATTGATTTTTCATTTTTTTATTTCTGATTCCGATTTTTGATGACCCCAACCCTTCCGGTGTCACAGGATATTTTATCCCCCGTGTATTTTATCCGCCCGGATAGTATAAACTATCCGGGCGGATAAACGAAACTAGGAAATTTTATCCTACCCTAGGATAATTTATCCTATACTCTACGATTTAAGCGTATCATCATGAAATCCTTTAGATACATAAGAAGCAACCTTGGGCCGAAAAGTGGATACAATTTTAGGATTTTCAGCTATCCTCACGGCTAATGATAAGAGAGCATTGAGACAGCAGGCTGAGAAATTTGATGAACGAAACGGTGTTCTATTTCGAAAAACCGTGAAGAATGACACAGGAGAGTTGTTGATGCAGTGAGTTATCACAAGCTTATTATTATTAATTAACATTCATATGTATAAATGATTAGGATAAATTATCCTAGTATATTTCATCCCCCAGATAAAATATCCTAGGATATACTATCCTAGAGTAGGATATAATTTCCTAGGGTTGGATAAATTTTCCTAGGATAAAGTATCCCAGGGGGATATTTTATCCTAGGAAAATTTATCCATGGGGATAAAATCTAGGGGAGATAGAATTTACTGTGACACCGGTTCTCCGTAGCGATGCTCACTCGTCGCAAAACGATTCTATTCGAAACGTCGGCTGTGACCAGGGCTTGAGTGTGTCCGATAAGCCATTAAGTAGATATGAACAAATGTTTGCGCTCAGCGATGTACGGTCTAGAATCCGAAATTAGATGACATCGGTTCGAAGTAATATTACTTTGGAACTTTTGTATTCGCTGGATTAGCTTATGACATAAAGGGCCTATCCAGATCTAGCATTGCGTACAGTGTTGTATTTCTCTGTTCAACACATGGGCCAAGAATGGGGAGAAACAAACGGCTTAACGACCGAGTTCTCGATTCCGATTTTAGACGTCGTCCGAAAACGGATGCCTGACCCTACGTTCTCTGGTGCACTTTGTATTGTGTTATTGCACGTAGAATAAGTAATATAGGATCGTTGAGACGTGTCCCAAGTGCATGGACATCGAATAAAGATTCGGCATGCATGTACAATTGATCTTGCCAATCTGCAACTCGTAGCAAAACCAGTTCGCCAGGGTGTCCCAAGTATGATGCCCCCCACCCAACCCACATTTACCAAAGCACTACTCTGCAACAGGGGAACGTTTAAAATGTCAAAACGCTGTTGTGGGTAGGGCATGAAGTGGACTTGCCATGGTTCAAATCAAACCCTCGATCAAGAGCGTTTCGGTGACGATGCAGCCACCGTGCGAAGTATTATGCCTTCCGTCCGAAGTGTTATGACTTCGGCCTTTTAATTCTCTGCGGTCTAATGCGATACTCCAGATAAAGGGTGGCCGATTTATCATTCCGTGCCTTAAATAATATCTAAAATGTCCCACTTATGGGCGCTCTTACCTCAACATTTTTCATTGTCGACTTCATCGTAAATCCGGGAGCCTTAAGGGATACGCCCTTCGTTCCTTCTTTAGTCTTCTGGGCAAGAGTCGCCATTTCCTTATCATTTACAGTAACCATGGTAACAGTTTAGGTGTCATATCGAAAACTTTCCAGCATAGATTCTGGGCCATAGCCACTACTCCCAAATGTTCTTGCGCAAGCACATATGACGTCAAAATCATCACTATTAAAACTTTACCTCCTGTCGTCAAGCAAAATGGCTGACAATAGATGGCTGACTAGCCATTAAGTTAGAAAGAGGAATGTACCAGGAAGTGATTACGCAATAGGTTGCTTTAGAGAAACAACATGGAAGTTAGAAGTGTTCTAGTACCTGTAGTAGCTCTAGTACCTACCTGTAGTAGCTGTAGAGTAAGAAATCAAAATTCGGCCACACCAAAATTCGGCCACCTATATCTTCAGAACTAAACAACCTACGAACTCTAAGTAAACACCAACTAGAAGTCTAATCATAGCCTAGTTTACTCTGTAAAGATGGTCGGCAGGCCTTTACTAGTTGAGCTGTACGACAACTTTTTAGTGAGTGTCCGATTTTTACAAAGATCGGACGATAAAATCGAAGTTCGGACAACTACTTATATCTAGGCGAATAAGGGAGCAATCGCTACCAAATTGTGGCTAGGTACAGCTACAATCTTCTGCAACAAGTATTTAAATTTCTGGAAGTTTACACGTACGCATGACAGTGTAATCGTTCCCCTAAGATCACTAATTGACGTAATCAAAATTCGGACACCTCGGAAAATGATTTGTATAGTCTAATTGGTTTGCATAAAGAGTTCGCGAGGTTTATTTCATATTAATTAGGGCATACTATTAATACATATATAAAGTATACAAAAATATTGTTTATATGGCCATTGCTGTATAATTTTCACTAATGTTTATCAGCATATTGATTGAATTGCATAATATGTTATATGTATGGAGCATGTGCAGTTTAAGGCAGAATCTAATTACAGTGCATAATAGTAGCTATGTAGTATATTAATTGTAACTCACTTCAGATAATATACTAAATTAAAATCATGAAATGCAGCTTTAAAATATATTATATACCAAGTTTTTATACATATAATCACTGTAATGTCAACAGTTATTCAAAATTTATAAGCTCCAGCTATAGTCTTAAAGTCTAAGAACTTTTTTTCCTTTTCTTGACTTTGATAGACAATTTGGGCAAGCCCAAAAGTTTTCTTTTTTTGATTTCAGCAACTTTTGGCAAGTAAAGTGAAACCACTCTTCACACATGTCACAAGAAATCATCTGTTTATCATAGATATCTGGCATTCGGCATGTGCAGTAAAGAGCTATAGTAATGGATTGGCTCTGTGATCTAAGAAAATTGGTACTTTTCCTTGCCCTAGGAAATGGTGTTAGCAAATCAGTCTCAAAACACTTTTGTAAGTGTGCCCTCATCTTGGCCTGACTAAAAAAGACTGTTTCTGGATTATTTCCTTCACAGACTTCCACCATAAAAGCTATAGCAAACATACCACAGTCATGGCTACCTTTCTGTTGCTGTGCAGATAATTTTTTAATCTCCAGTGAGGCTGTTTGAGGCTTAAATTTTTTTGAAATTTGCAAGATTGTATTGGGTGTCAGCTCCATAGTACTCATGCTATCCAAAATATCTACTGCACTAGAAGAGGTACAGGATATACAGAGCCAGTGCGATTCACTTATAACACAGTTAGAGCAATGGCATGAAATGCACAAATCCATGGCTATATATATATATAATGTATGGACCCATACCTACTACGTATACATTATTTATTTAGATTGCTATAGTATGTATATATTATAACTTGCACTGTATATGGTAAGTACGTATATATAAAGATCATACATAATATATGTGGTATATAGTTCGTGATAGAAATGGAAAGTTAGACACTGGCATGCATGCAATCCTCGAAAATATTTTTTAAAGAAATTGGTATAGACTATCCCTTAATTTAGATACATGCACAGTGCTTAAAATAAGAATTAGGATTTGCTTGGACATTTGTCCAAGCAAATCAATTTTTGATTGGACATTTGCTTTTTTTGGTCGGACATTATTGTCAGCCTATCATCTAGTTTACAGGTGCTTAAAATAGCTATATATTATTAAGACTACAACCAAGTTTTCTACCTAATATGTCACTGACTTCAAATCTCATCCACCTATTATATTACCATGGCTTTTTTGTATAGCTCTCTCTATTAGCAGGAAAAGTTGTTAAACTTTGTTGATGTATTTGCTAGACAAAGCTATATTCTTAAGTCTATTAACACATTGCCCTATTAATGCAAATGTTGTAACTTCTGTTATTTAAAGGTTGGACTAAAATCAATTTTGGTTAGGAGGAAAGGTTATTTTATTGTTACTTAATAGGTGATATAATAGAAGGCTGGACAAAATGACACTTTGTTCAGGACCAAAAATTACTTTATAGCTACAGTACGCGCTAAAAGAAACGCTCGATTGAGATTGTCAAGGCTATCACTCGCCGAGACTCGTCAAAACCTCGCTAGAAGTCTCGACAAAATCTCGACCTTGTAAATCGCCAATCGAGTGAAACGGCGAGTGGTATGAATGAATACCACTCGTTAGCACTCTTCTCGCCGAGTGCCTCGTTAAAAATCTCAATCGAGTAGGCGTTTCTTAAATCTACGTAGCGCGTACCCTACTTCCTAATTATACAAAAAGTGTCCGGACCCAATGACCGACTGAAGGTCTATTTGACCGCACCTAGCATGATTTTAATCGGACATTGTCCGATGTCCGCCTGTTATTTTTAGCACTGCATGCACTACCTTTGAATTCTTCTTGTGCATCCTCGTTTTCCAAATCTTCTGTCACCTGCTTAGATAGCATTTTCTTTAACTTTGTTGCTCCTATAAATATAAACAATTGCAACTATTCATAAAGTGCATAGCCATATTAATTTTTTGCATGCATTGCATACTTTTACAAGCTCTGGCTTGTTGCTTTTCCAGTTCATCTGCCTTCTTTCTCTCCTTCTCTTCTAACTTCTTCAAATTTTCTTTACTAGTTAGAACTACTCCAGCTCATAGAGTGGTTTTGCTGGGAGCTTTCTTGGGAAGTGGCAGAAATTTACTGATTGTGGTGCTGTATCGTTGAGGTGTGTACCAGTGCTGTTTAGTGCTTCAGCTGGGTTAGATTTTGATTTAGCTGTGGCTGGCTTTACTGGAATAGGTGTCACCATATGCATGTCAAAGGAATTATCGCTGCGATGAAGACTGGAATGTGGTGCTGGAGTACTATGGAGTTTTGTTGATGGGTATGAGTCTGTTCTAGATTTGTGCTTAAATGGCTGCATAGGGCTATAAAATGGAATGTATGCAAGTCCTGATCGCTCTGCTAAGGTTGTGGGCTTAAATTTGGATTTTCCAGAGTGTGATTCAGGTACTGCTACTTTGCGGTCAAAAGGATAAATACCAGTAACACTAAATCCAGCAGTGATGTTGGAAATGGTCATTGCCTTATACCATGCACCTGCAAAAAGCTGCACAAAGTCAAGTCTATTCACTACCTTGCCTGGATGTTTAACTAGAAACTGGTGACATTCTTGCTTCCATGCACACTTTAATGGGGCAAAGCAGGCCCTATCAAGAGGTTGAGTCAAGTGTGTGGTATTAGGTGGTAAGATGAATAGAATGACTTTATTCTCAGCAGCCATTTTGATGGTTTCAGGGCAATAATGGGAAGAATGACCATCCATAATGAGGATTAGTGGTCTTTTTGTTGGGCGTATTGTAAAAATGCTTAACAAACAATTGGTGGAAAAGATCTTGATTCATCCACCCATTGGTGGATAAACCATACAATGTACCTGGCACTTCACCCCTTGTAAATGTAGGATTTAGTGTTTTCCTGTCTAAAACAATAAAAGGGGGCATAGCAGTACCACTTGCACAAGTGCAGGCTAGCACAGTTAGCTGCGCTTTATCTCCACTACATATGTAGCTGGGATGCTTGGAACCTTTCAAGTGAATTACCTTTTCACTTGGTGGATTTAAAGGTAAACCTGTTTCATCGCAATTAAAAATTGCACAAGGATCATCAAGTATATCATTTTCTTCTAGACAAGCCAGAAGCATATCAAAGTAACGATTTAGAACTGAGGTATCAGTAGCCATTGCTCTTGCGTGTGACAGTGGAACTGCAGTTTTAAATACTAGATGCGGATGGCATTGTCGAAAACGCTCAAACCATCCAGTGGTGACTGTAACCCCAATCCCCTTGTTGTCTAAAATTTGCTGCACCAAGCCAAGTATGTCTTTCCTAGTACGTGGATATCCAATATCGGCACTCTGAACTAAAAATTATTCTAATTCTGCTTCCTCCTCTAAAGTTAAATATAGAGCACCAGACCTACCTTCCATGGATACTTTCCCACTGATGTAATCACTGAGAGTAGATCTTGGTACTCCATACATTTCAGATGCGCATCTTATGGTTGTACCTTTGTCAACTGCTTCTATTGCCCTATCTAAACTCTCTTTTGTCAACAATTTGTACTTGGTAGGCCTCACTGAGTCTCCTAGCTGAGAGCCAAATATGTCCTTTACAATTGGAGCCTTTCTGGAGCGCAGTGTTCTTTCTTTTAAAGCTGGAAATTGACACATCAATAACGTAGAGAAACCTTCTCCCGCCTTTGAAACACGTTTTCGTTATAGGATATCCCCTGCACTTTGGAAGAAGCAATTAAACATTTGAGGAAATGGGTACAGGTTGGACAGCCAATTAATTAGGAATGTCCGAATTTTGATTATGTCAATTAGTGATCTTAGGGGAACGATTACACTGTCATGCGTACGTGTAAACTTCCAGAAATTTAAATACTTGTTGCAGAAGATTGTAGCTGTACCTAGCCACAATTTGGTAGCGATTGCTCTCTTTTTCGCCTAGATATAAGTAGTTGTCCGAACTTCGATTTTATCATCCGATCTTTGTAAAAATCGGACACTCACTAAAAAGTTGTCGTACAGCTCAACTAGTAAAGGCCTGCCGACCATCTTTACAGAGTACACTAGGCTATGATTAGACTTCTAGTTGGTGTTTACTTGGAGTTCGTAGGTTGTTTAGTTCTGAAGATATAGGTGGCCGAATTTTGGTGTGGCCGAATTTTGATTTCTTACTCTAGTACCTGTGGTGTGTATATACAGTAGCTGTAGTACCTGTAGCGTTTGTATATAGTACCTGTAGCATTTGTAGTACCTGTAGTACCTGTAGTAGGGGTAACAATGAAAAATTCGACCATCACCGATTTTTTCAAATTGGTACAATGATTCAGTGTGGTGGGCTGAATGTAAAGGTGCTTTTGTTTCGAAATTGGAGACTCCTTGGTTGAGATATTACCGAAAAATCGCCTTTTGGCCATCATTTAATTTTTAGTTATTTTACCATGGCTTAAAAGAAGCACAAATTTCAACCAAACTTTACACACAACTGCAAATTATATACATCTTATAAAACACAGTCAAAATGTTAAGAAAAGGCTCGCATAACTTTACCAGACCACGTTTACCATAGGGCACCTTTACATTTCCACCATATTTTGCTGTCCTGCTTAGAAGTGAAAGCATAGAAAAAGATCGTCCTAAGACATTTAGAGTCGATATTAAATTAGTTATTTGTAACTCGAATATGATGAGCTATCTCTCTAAAAAACCATCAAACTAGAAGCCATTTTGTCAATTATGGCAGATAAGGAAACTCACCGAATTTGTTCTATTTCGCAGACGATGCAAACCACAAATTTCTAAATCTACTGCTATATTGAATATACAGTATACAAAATAATGGCAAAACAGCATCTTTATGTCCATGAATACAGCTGGTAAGTGTTCTGTCACGTGTGTAACTCTTAGTGTATACAGTCAAATATATTCACTTAGATAGTCTCAGTTAGACCCTATATTGCGGTTTGGCTATATATTAGAGTATTAGAAGAGTACATTTATCTCATACTAACTCATTTACGCCATCTAGTCCCTTGAACACACTGCTGCATAACTGTGACCCATTAATTAGTGAACTATAGATAATTTCTTTCATTCCACTTCTCTTTATAGTTATTAGAGCTTGATTTTAATGCATGCAAAGATTATACTGATAAGTGCTTCAAAATTAGCAGCTATGAACTTCATAGCTATATATAATGACCAATTTGCTAAACATAATTTTGTTACTATGATGCATCGATCCATGGGTATAGTATTAAGGGATACATCTAAATAACTATAGGATTTATATACTCTGTGATAATATCTGTATAATATAGTCTCTCTAAGGATAAATTCAACCAAATCTTACAATTAAGTTACAATGTATAATATAAGTGAAATTGTGCAGCATCATGATCAATCACTATCAATTTTGTTATGCGATAATCTTTAAGTCTCCAATAGAATAATCAACTATAAAAAGGTCAAAAAAACAATGCTCCTCTTCACCATCATATGATATTTCAAATTTGTTGGTTTCCTCTTCATATGTCAATACCAAACCTTTAAACCATTTATATTCTTTGCTAGTCCTATCAAAAAGTGATGCCTTACTTGTTTGCCAATTAAATCTAATATGGTAAAATCACAGGATTCTTGACCTAATGGATTCTTTTCAAAAATTATTTTGTACTTTTCTACTAACTGATCCAAAGGAATTCTTTTTCTAGCTTTTGAAAAAAAATATTTTAATTCCTGCTTATATACAACCTTTCTCAATTTAATTTGCACTCTGAGTAGTTCAATTTTTTTCTCATTCTTCTCCGAAGCATTCAATTTCACATCCATATTAATCCCTCTTAGTACTTGATTAAGCACTTTCACATCATTAATTAGATAGGTATTCGATAAGTTGGTTATTGAAGTTTTCAATTTCTTGTCACGGTCTCTTGGCTTTTGAATGGCTTCTTTCATTGCTTTCTGCTTTTCTTCTTCAATTCTTCTTTTTTGTTGTCTGTAGCTCTTTTTGACGGATGCTTTGCTATTTACAGCTAAAGAAATGATCTTTTGCTATATATCATCAGTTTGGACATCAAGCCACTTCAGAGTGGAGTTTTTCTTTGCCTCTATCAAGTTTCTTTTGGTAAGTTGACTAACACTTGGCATATAGCTCTCCAAACAATCATTCAAACCTAAAATAGATTCACAGATATCGTTACTAGGTTTTATTTGCTTTAAAATAATTTTAATTTCTTCAGGTGGATCCAAATGCTTTCCTCCAGGCAGGTAGTCTTTTGCATATGATTTGAGTTTGGACCTCATGGTAGCTGCTCCTTTAGATAGTTTTTCTTTTACTAATTCATTATAGTCAGTATCTTGGGTAAATAGGTATTTGTAAACAAAGATGTTCTTTGGTTTTATCCGATGGTTTAACTTGCTAGTACCTTCATATAACCTACATTCAGAGGGAAATACTTTTGTATTAGGATTGAATGCAATACTAGGATCTTCTTCTATATACTGTAGAAAGCCATTTAACTCTAGATAATGTATATTCATATCAAATGCACTTTTTTTCAATTCTTCCGACTTGGCCAGGTTTACCAAATCTGCATAAACAAGTACAAACATTAATCCATCTGCCTTAATGTTAGCAATTAAGTTGATATCTTGGAGTTTTTGATGGATGTCTTTTCTAGGGAATTGTTTCTAAATTCAGTTAGGTATTTGGATGCTTCCTTTCTAAGGAATAATAGCCTTACTGCATTAGCTGCTGTGACAAAATATCTGCTTCCTACTTGTCTGTCTAGTGTAACAGACTTGCATTGCTCATAATATACACCATCTTCATTGTCTACTGATTTCATAGCAATTGCTAAGTAGTTTGGGAAGGAAACTGCACCTATGCCATATTCAGGAACTCCCTTTACACCGTACAGCTTACAAAATTTATGTACAAGGGTATCTGTTTCGTTATATTGTCTAGAGGTAGCATCAACAATTTCACGCTCGATACCTTGCAAATAGGCTTTGCGTAGATTCACTCCTAAATGCATCGCACAAAAGTTGCTCACTAATTCTTGACCAGCTGGTAGTGAAGGTTTTCCAAATTTTATAGCATCTTCCTCACTTATTTTTTAACTATATGATTGAATTCCTTCTGAGTTGAAGCACTGTGAGAAGTTGATGATGCCACAAGTGACCAGTTAATAGTTTTTGCATTAGGTAACCCAAGTGCCTCCGCTGTTCTTCTTAGATGTTCTAATTCTTTAGAAATATTATTGGCTATTTGTTCAGCGGAGCCATTGGTTACTTCATTTACTGATAAGACTAATCCATTAACTGCAGTTGCTGCCATCTTACGCTGTTTTAATGTGGTTCCATCCGAGTTCAAATGTAGAGTAGTAAGATTTTCAGTTAGTTTAGTTGCCTTGTAGGTATCATTTATCACTTTTAGTTCTTCTATTCTTATGTACTGTGCACAACTTGCTTTAGGGAGAGATATCTTATTTTCATCCAGATTAGGTAAGAAGTGAGAAAGTATTGTTTTAATGTTTGTTTCAATTTTACCAGGGGCATTCCATCGGCTAATAATTTATAATATCAGGGAGTACGGTAGTTCTCCCTATGTAGGGATGACACGGTTTTTTTCGTTTTCCCCATACATGGGTATAGGAGCAAAATCCCGAAATAGGCCGAAAATTGACAAAAAAGGCCATATATAGCTAAATATACATTATACATATTCTAAATAGACTAGCTATGCATGAAGACAAGCAAGGTTGTTGTATGATTCATGCATATATATATAGCTAATGCTTCACTGTGTAACATCCCTTTCTTGTTTATGTGCTTTTTGTGCCATCCCTACATCTTCACTATTTTTGTAGAAAAGTTTTATTGTTCTCTAGTAACTTTCGGAGTGCTGCAGAGTAAACACTTCCTGTCTTTGTTTGAAAAAGAAATTCATGATCATAGTCTGAAACACAGTGGATTTCACTGATTTCATTGGCCGCAGAAAGTCACTCTATCTCATCCTGAAGCTCAGTGATATCAACTGATTGATGCTGGTCTTGGATATTCTGTAAATCAGACTCTAAACAGAGGTTCTCTTTATTGAGAGCACTTATTTCCTTATAGACCTTCTGTAATTTCTTCTCACATGCAGTAATTTTATTCTTTACATCACTTAGTGCTTTTCTTAACTCAGCAGTCTCTTTTTGAGATTTTAATAGTTTTTCTCCCATATTTTTCATTTCTTCTATATGTTTTATAGTGTCATTATACTCTACAGTAACTGTAACAGTTCCTTTAATTTTATAATCCAGGGTGTCATGGACTTCCACATCTGAGGAAACCTGTTGTGAAATAAACCGGTATGCATTACGTGGAATAAACATTCGTTGCTTTAGGTAAGGATCAATTGCAAGGTAACATCTTCCTACTGCAGTCTTCCCAGCATTACGAGTAAAAGACCAATGATTTAAAAACCAATACTATTGCTTATAAAATTCCAAAGTTGGTGGCTTAATAAATAATAGCACTGTCTGATCATTTTGGGCTCCAGTAAAGGCTCATTAATGGTATACCCTTCCAACTGTACTACATGTGGAACTTGTTCAACCTTTTCTACAATGAAATAATCATGAAATTATTATTGTCATTAATTTTCCATGGCCTAAGGGATAAATAATACATATAAAAGGTGTATACTTATTAGTTTCCTGGTATATATTTGTAGACTATTTGCTTGCTTTCCCTTTATGGCTTTAAGCAAAGTGCTAAAACTGGTAAATATACTAAATTTTTTGGCACCTTTAAAAGAGACTTAATCACTTTTAATTAAACCTATACTAAAAAGGTCCAGTTTGTTTATTTCTTTATTAAATTAATTATAGTATTAATTACCTTGCTTATTGTTAACTTTCGGTTTCGAGAATTTTGCCAAATATTTGTCACAAGTTGGTTTATCCATTTTTTGATGATTACTGCTCAATGGTGCTTCAATAGGTTTTGTTGCTTGCAACAAGCGGATGGATTGTGTCAATATTTGTAAGTTTGGGAACTTCTTCCTGAATAATTCTGAGAGTAAGTCTCCAAGGTAACCATCTGACTTCACTTCTTCCCTCCTTGCTTCATCCAAAAGTTCAATCATTTGTTTGTATGTTGGTGGACTGTCTATACATATACAGGCAAAACAGAGGCATTATAGATATACATGCTTTCAATTTAACCATTCCCTTACTATTGTTTGCTATAGCTGCTTGACTACGGAGCACTGCGCTAGTGGAACATGTCCATACTTCCGGAAATTTTCGATAAAAGTCGCTAATTAACACTCTTTTTTAATTTATTCTATTTTACTTTAAAAACATCGTATCACTAAACAAATTATATAGAATTGAAGTGCTATTCTTTCTTAATATTTTGGCTACAAGAGCGTCACGATTGCAGGCTTAAAGGAGAACGTAAGCGGCCGTAAGTGATAGGTGCCAAATCGCCAAAAATGTTTTATGAGACAGTGGAAAATACAAATATAGAATAAATGGTGACACCAATCTATGAAGGATAATGATATCTAATGATGGTATGTATACTCCTTTTAAATTCCCTTTAGCTTTTGAATTTTAATCGAAAACGTATTTTCGTACTTTTATTAGGCGCCTCTAGTACTTAATATCTCAGTTAAACAAGGGAATATTCCAGGAGTATACATACAACTTTTAGGCTGTTACTTACTGAGGAGATTGATGTCAAATAATGGTTAGATATACAATTCTCCACTGTCTAATAATTGGTTCGTTTTCCATTTGTCTCTTCTCCTTCGAGTAATGGTATTGTCACGTGATTGTCAGCCAAAATTAGTAGTATAGCTTAGCCATCATACAATGAAGTCTTATGACGTTGCATATGCCCCCAAATATTTGGTACGAACATTAGACTTCCGAAGTTGATATGTCAAGTAAGGCTTCTTGGTAGCGATACAGTTTCTTTGATCGGAGTTTATTGTTGTTGTAAGAGGTAAGTGGAAACAGTAAGCATATTTCATGTCTACTAATATCTATGTAATTATCAATGGTGAAAATGTATGAGCAATTAACGAAGTATAATCAAAAGAAAATAGAATGTTTCGGTCACGTAAGCCTTAATTCCTCAGCTATTATAATATGTTAATAATAGCTGAGGAATTAAGGCTTAGGTGACAGAAACGTTCTATTCTTTTTTTGATTATTAATGTGGTATAATCAAAAGAAAAACGTTCTATTCTTCTTTTGATTATTAAAGTAGTATAATCAAAAGGAAAATAGAACGTTTCGGTCACGTAGGCCTTTATTGGCCTTCCTTCGTCGCTGGCCTTCCTCCACTATACTATATAAATTGCTCATAAGTTTTCACAATTGATAATTTAACATCGTAACGACTAGTGATGACTCGTCACGTTTCAGTGGCTGGTGCTCCACTTCACGCGCAGATCACATGCTAGAGACACTTCCGCCTGGAATGTGACACCTCTGAAAGCGCTAATATGACGATTTACAAAAATCGGAAATTTGTAGACGTGTTACACTTGCGTGGACCAGGGTTCCTTTCAATACCCCCAATGACTAGCAAAATGAGAAACAAGCAAGGCCAAGAAAATGTGCTAGTCTTTCCAGAAAATCAGAAATCCAGTTAAAATCCAGCTAGGTGAAGCAAATAACCCTTCAATAGCCCAGCTAAAGGTTGCCATCTGCCAATTGCAGCTCTCTAAGCAGCAAGGTCTATCATTCTCTAAATGTCTACAGCATAGAATCATAGAATGTAGCTAGCATGAAAGACTAAATGTACATACATATTATACACTTACTTATAACTGATATGTTTTCAATTTGGTGTAAAACAATTATTCACTAAAGTTCATCAGTATTTTTAAAATTTTGCGTTTTTATATGGCTGCCAGTCATGTGACTTTTTTTGCACAATTAAGGAAACTGTATACATATATGCGTATAGTAAATGTAGGGAGCTTTGTTATCTTTAACTATGTACTTGTCGTTAAATATTGAGGTAGTCTGTGCAGTTCCCAGGGCAGGAAAGGAAGCCATAAGGGCGAATCTTGAGTTTCCTTATTGATCTTGACAATATGGCTTCTAGTTTGATGGTTTTTTGAGAGAGATAGCTCATCATATTTGGGTTACAAATAGCTAATTTAATATCACCTCTGAATGTCTTGGGACGATCTTTTTCTATGCTTTCACCTCTAAGCAGGACAGCAAAATATGGTGGAAATGTAAAGGTGCCCTATGGTAAAATGTGCTCTGGTAAAGTTATGCGAGCCTTATCTTAACATTTTTGACTGTGTTTTATTAGATGTTTATAATTTGCAGTGGTGTGTAAAGTTTGGTTGAAATTTGTGCTTCTTTTAAGCCATGGTAAAATAACTAAATATTAAATGACGGTGAAAAGGCGGTTTTTTGGTAATATCTCAACCAAGGAGTCTCCAATTTCGAAACAAAAGCACCTTTACATTCAGCCCACCACACTGAATCATTGTACCAATTTGAAAAAATCGGTGATGGTCCAATTTTTTCATTGTTGCCCCTACCTGTAGCGTTTGCATTACCTGTAGTAACTGTAGCGTTTATAATACCTCTAGTACCTGTAGTGTTTGTAGTACCTGTAGTACCTGTAGCGTTTGTAGTAGCTGTAGTACGTGTAGTGTGTGTTGTAGCTGTAGTGTGTGTAGTGTGTGTAGTAGCTGTTGTGTGTGGGATCAGCCGTAATATACGGACACGGCATCCATTTGCAATTATGACGTAACGAATCATTTACGCTTCATATGACGACTCCTTTCCAAGTGTCAGCGGGCGCTTATCTAAATCCAGCGATGAAGTTAATTGATGCTGATCAATCAATTGCCTGTGGCCGATTTAGATTGTTTCACTTCTAGTTTCACCCGTAAGTTCCCTTGCCCCTAGCCCATTTGTTATTACGTTAGTTCTTACGTTTCTTTTTAAAAGCTTTGGCGTGTGTCTAAATACTTTTTAAGGCTCAACGCTTTTAAGGTATTTCATTGTTGTTTGTAAACAATGATAACCTTAATTTAAGGAAATGTGTATAGTTTAACTGTGCCTGTTGTAAGTTGTTAAGTTAAGCAACACCTAAGCTGTTGATGTAGCAAATGAATGCTTGTTATGAATTAGGGTTTGGTTTAGATAGTTGGGTTAGGGTTAGGGTTAGCAATGTATGGTGAGATATAGGGCAGTAATTTCATTTTTCATCAAATTTTCTAAAACTCATCTGATATACCTTAGGGGTATCTGTGAGTGTTGACACAAAGTTTTAAGGGGGTGGGTGCACCTTTCGTGCTAAAATAACAAAACATTTCTTTTCTTCCATTCGTGCTGTACATCGAACGAATTCGTTATATACAGCCATACACAGTAGGATTTGTACATCTACATTACCTTTACCGACGTTTCTTACGCTGTAAGCCAACCACTTATTGAGAATTCCGTAGAAAAAGAAGCCAACCGCAAAGGTATTTTTACCGCCTAGTACATTCATTTTCCCCTTTAATTTGCTGGCAGGGCTTCTAATTGCATTTTCAGGAAGTACTTCATGCTTATATGAGAGGGATTTCCTGGAATACGGCAGGAAATAGGCTAAAGAGATTCTCATTGTATAGAAGTATCCATTATGCCGTCATTTTCTCATTATTCAGTACTTTATAGAGAAATTCCTCGCGTGTGATCAAAGCATGGGTAACAGTAAACAGTTGTACAAACATTCAAGCACATGAAATAAACCATGCAGAAATAAGACAGTAATAATAAAGTTAGAGTATAATCCCACATGATTATACTAGAGTAGTGACGTCCTCAGCGGAAGTGGACGAATTCAAACAGAGTATTTCAGTTTTCCATCGCGCTTTCGTCACTAGCTTCGATCTGGAAACTTCTTCTCCCGTTTAACCTGCCCACAGACTATCAATCGCGGATCCTATTACGGGCAGGTTGCGCTATGAATATCATTTGTGGTCACTGAAGCTATGAATATGCAGGAGCGATAATTAGGTACACCCGTTACCTTAACTTATTATGTCTCCATGTGCTAGAGTTACAACACCTAATGTACATTTTAGCAAATGGAAGCAATGTATTGTGAGGGATAGGGCAATTTTTAAATATATCATTTTTTCTAAAACTCAATGGTTATACTTTAAGGATGTCTGTGAGTGTTAATACCAAGTTACAGCTTCATATCTCTCCATTTTCTATAGTTACAACACCAACATTATTGTATAAAGTACTTTAACTGAAAGTTAAGGTTAGGATTTGTGAGTTTAGTTACTAATTACCATTGATTCTTTCTAGAGATTGAAGAAGAAAAAGAAGAGACAGCAAAATAACCTATTAAGTATTTATTTTTGTCAAACTATGATAATAATAATAATATTAATTAACATTTAATTGCAAATTGTGGCTACTTTTAGTTACGATGCTGTGAATGATGTAATCCAACTTTTGCAACCGTCATGTACCGTATATACGGGTATCATGCAATTTTCGTACGAGCTGTAATTAAGTCCATAAGTATGCATAAACATTACCAGCGACCTTTTCAGCATTTAAAAGCATTCATGTGTCTAATTAAATTCATTCATTTTCTAATTAAATTCATTCGCAATATATATATGCGTTTTTTTACAGCGGTTTTAAACAATGTCATTTTTGGAAATTGGGAAGGCTGCTCTTGGACCACAAGATGGTGCCACGCCAAGATATCTGCGACAAATTCAGGTACATATAAAATTAATGAAACTTATTTACGATAAAAATAGGATAAAAATAATTAAACTTTGGTAATTATCACTTAGGTGGAGGTGTCCTGCATGTCACAAGTGTGCCACACTCAGGGAGGGAGCTTCTTCAGTAAATCTAAGCTCACACTGCAGAAGTGGCTCCTCCTCATGCACTGGTGGGCCTTCGAAATAGCTGTGACAACTGCTGCTGCCCAAATAGAGGTCACTGAGAACACGGCATGTGCAGCATTCCAGTGGTTTCGGGAGGTGTGCTCCACCAAGCTATGTTCTCTGCAGATTCTCCTTGGACGTCAAGGGGTGGTGGTGCATATTGAAGAGTCGCTGTTTTCCCACAAACCTATGGTATATAAAATTACAAAGAAATGATGATAGAAAAAGAAATAACATTTAAATTCAATTAACATTCCAAATGTACTTATTTATACACAGAATCACAGGGGCAGACCTCCAAGGCAGGAACGGTGGGTGTTTGGGTTATGCGACACTTCCTTTGACCCAGCCCTTGGTTAAATGGAGCTGGTGCCTGACCGAAGGACTGGTACTCTGCTGCCAATCATTCAAGCTCACGTGAAGCCAGGCACCATCATCGCCTCTGATGAATGGAGGGTGTACAGTAATGTTGGGCAGCTACCCAATGTAGCTGCCCACAGAACTGTAAATCACAGCCTTAACTTCATGGGTCCTACTGGGACCCACACATAAAACATAGAAATCTACTGGAATAGAGCAAAAATTAGATTTAAAAACATAAGAGGGGTTTCGGAAGAACAGCTGCCGTCCTACCTGGACGAGTTCATGTGGCGGGAGCAGTATGGGGTATCAAACAGGGAAGCGTTTCAAAACCCAATTGCGCACGTCAAACAACAATATCCTGTTTATATAGTTCCTTTATCTTTTACATTTACACTATTTATATCCGTTTTTGTAATCATATATAGTAATGATTGGATTGACAAAATACAAAATAAAACAAGGGTTTGTTTACAAACAAACAATGAGTAAACAAACACAAACAGTTGAGAATACATACCTAATGTGACAACAAAAACGGGTGATCATATGCCAATCTTTAATTAAACTGGAATGATAGTATAGCATTTAGTTGGGATTCCCTAAGCGGGCCAAATTACAGAACGCCTGAACCATAGGAGCTCTGTAATTTTTTGAAATTTTTTTAAACGCAAAATCAGGGGAAGAACCATAACAAGGAAGAGAAGTCATGGACACAGCCAACGATCCCAGCTAACAACTTACGGGAGCATCTGCTTTTCAAAAACGTATGGTGATCCCTCCATCCATCAACCCCTTTGAACAAACAAAGAAGTAAAGGCTGTAAACACCCAGTGATACCTGGAAGCGCCTCTTGAAGCGACGCATAAGTGATTAGTTACGTCATAATTGCAAATGGACGCGAGTCAGTATATTACTGCTGATCCAGTGTGTGTAGTGTGTGTAGTAGCTGTAGTGTGGGTAGTAGCTGTAGTGTGTGTAGTGGCTGTAGCGTGTGTAGTAGCTGTAGTGTGTATAGTGTGTGTAGTGGCTGTAGTGCATGTAGTAGCTGTATATAGTGTGTAGTAGCTGTAGTGTGTGTAGTGTGTGTAGTCGCTGTAATATGTGTAGTATCACAGGACATACACTTGTGGTTGTTACTTTTGACCCAGCCCTAAATAGGTCACACTTGTGGTTGTTACTTTTGACCCTACTCTAGATAGGTCACACTTGTGGTTGTTACTTTTGACCTTGCCCTTGATAGGTCACACTTGTGTTTGTTACTTTGACCCTACTCTAGATAGGTCACACTTGTGTTTGTTACTTTTGACCCTACTCTAGATAGGTCACACTTGTGGCTGTTACTTTTGACCCTACTCTAGATAGGTCACACTTGTGGTTGATCCTTTTGAACCTGCCCTAGATCGGTCACACTTGTGTTTGTTACTTTTGACCCTATTTCAGATAGGTCACACTTGTGGTTGTTACTTTGACCGTACTCTAGATAGGTCACACTTGTGGCTGTTATTTTTGACTATAAGGAATAAACTATAAACTATATAAACTATAAACAATAAGAAAGTCTCTATCTTTTATTGCTATAGAAATAAGAGAGTATATGTTTAGAAGTCTTTTTTCTTGTTAACTGTTGTTTTGTTATTTGTGGGAATATTGTAGCAATAACAAGCAGGTATTCAGCCATATTGTAGACTCACTTTTGGCAGAGGTGCGCCGATAGTGCCTATAGAATTTATAATGAACTACATTGACCTTTACCTTAAGTATTGTAGTGGTTGTGCAATTTGTGGAGATATTGTAGAAATAACAGGCAGGTATTGAGCAATATAATAAACTTACTCTTGATAGAGTTCCGTGGATAGCGCCGATAGAGTTTATAATGAGCTGGATTTACCAATACCTTAAAGGGCCACTGACAAGTTATTTTTTCTTTTGCTTAAAAGTTAGGTATAATATAAAGTACTCTAAGAGTGCAAATTAAAATGGTCAGATCGCTATAGTTTTATCTAAATTAAGATAAATACTTGTCATATTTAAGTGGGCGAAACACAACTGCATTAAAAAACAACTTTTTTGCCAGATCGGCTGTGACGTCACGGAAGTACAGATTGTATACCACTTTTAGTATGGAAGAGGACAATTTCGTAGCTTATAACTGTATTACGAGTCTTCTAGTTTTGACAAGGATGAAGACAATTCAGAATCTGATTAGGAAATGTGCGAAGATAGTGGCGCAATCATTTTAGAAGACACTATGGTTACAATTGAGCCGTATCAATTCGAACCGTTACACGGGTTGTCATCGGACGAATTTAGTCAAACTTCAGAGTCAAAAGGAACCGATGAAATGGCCAACAATAGCGCAAGGCTGGTAAATCACGATTGGTAAGGTCTACTTGCCCTAGATCGATCTACTCTGCAAAGTAGTCTCCATCATTGTCACTATCGGGTAATTGCATTGAGTGCATAGTGCAACACCCATGAAGTCTGTGTGTCTCAATTTTTGGGTATTGCAAACTGATGCATGCATAGTTTCCAATATAACCAGGAATATGGACAAGGCTCATTAAATGGAGACTTGCATGAGTTATTTGGCTGAAGACTAATGCCATACTACATAATATTAAGGAAACTGTTATACTGCATGCATCACAATTTACATATATTTGTTTGCCATGGCATTAGCCTCATATATGTATGTATGGCATGTTCATATCAATCAATCAATCAATCAAAAAATATATTGTATATAAACGTCATCAATACATGACATATATATCTCTTTATTGAATATAAATGTACTATGTTGTATATATGAAGGGCGATGGCTCAACAATATTAACAATTCCTATATAGTAATTCAAACTCTGGAGGCAGATAAATATATACCGTAACATTAAATTTGGACCTAATGTAGAGCCATATGTAAATGGTCATGACAGTGGCAGAATAAGAATCATGGCTGGTCTGCGTACTGGTTGTCCTCCCCTGGTTGTTGAGGGGTTGGTTGATACACATTTGGGCAGAGGTTCTGCCAAGTATGTTGTGGGGGTACAGATTGTACTGTACTAAACTGAACTCTATCAGATCTGACTTGTTTGCTTATTGTAACCAAATCAACTGTGAATTCATGTCCATGTCCCAAAGCAACTAGCTAGTTCTCTTAAACACAGACAATAATAGAATCATCCAATATTTGTTCAAGATGTACAAACTTAGGCATTCCCTTTTATTCGCAACTAAATGTAAATCACCCTACCAATTTTGTGACTAGTAAGCCTATTTTGTCTGGTCAGATTACTGATTGTCACACTAAAAATGATTATTTAAAATATTTCCATGGATTGGGAAGGATTTAGGGAATATGTATCTTCCTTTTTTCTTCTTTTGGAGTTAAGCCTTTATCATTAGAGAATGAACGGTGAGTGCACGAGCGATCTTTTCCTGACGTTACGTCATCAACGGCCTAACCACCAGTTGACCGCAAATAGACCGAACCTTGAATGAAGCGGTCCAGAAGTAACTCGATTTCCCTTCGAAGGAATGCTATCGACAAAAACAAAATTTTGATTATACCTAAGTATATGTTAGACACTTGGAAAATGCTGCTAACTCAAAATAGATTTTGAGCATGTAAGTGGCCCTTTAAGTATTGTTGAGATTTTGCAATTTGTGGAAATATTGTAGAAATAACAGGCAGGTATTGAGCAATATAATAGACTAACTTTTGGCAGAGCTGAGCCGATAGCACCGATAGAAATTGTAATAACCTGGATTGACTTATGCCTTAAGTATTGTTGCAATTGTGTTATTTGTGGAGATATTGTAGAAATAACAAGCAGGTATTGAGCAATATAGTAGACTAACTTTTGTCAGAGCTGCGCCAATAGCACCGATAGACTTTGTAATGAGCTGGATTGACCTATACCTTAAGTAATGTTGAGATTGTACTATTGGTGGAAATATTGTAGAAATAACAGGCAGGTATTGAGTAATATAGTAGACTAACACTTTGCAGAGCTGCGCCGATAGCGCCGATAGACATTGTAATGAGCTGGATTGACCTATACATTAAGTTTTGTTGCAATTGTGCAATTTCTGGAGATATTGTAGAAATATCATGCAGGAATTGAGCAATACAATAGATTCACTTTTGGAAGGGCAGTGCAGATAGGGCCAAAAGAATTTATAATGAGCAGGATTGACCTATACCTTAGGTAATGTTGAGATTGTACTATTTGTGGAAATATTGTAGAAATAACAGGCAGGTATTGAGCAATATAGTAGACCAACATTTGGCAGAGCTACGCCGATAGGGCCGATAGAATTTATAATGAGTTGGATTGACCTATACCTTAAATATTGTCGTGATTGTACAATTTGTGGAGATATTGTAGCAATAACAGGCAGGTATTGAACAATATAATAAACTCACTTTTGACACAGCTGCATGAATAGCACTGATAGAATATATGATGAGGTGGATTGATCTATACCTTGAATATTGTTGTGATTGTGCAATTTGTGAAGATATTGTAGCAATTACAGACAGGTATTGAGCAATATAACACACTCACTTTTGACAGAGCTGCGCGAATAGCGCTGGGAGAAGTTTTAATGAGCTGGATTGACCTATACCTTAAGTATTGTTGTGATTTTGTAATTTGTGGAGATATTGTAGCAATAACAGGTAAGTATTGAGTAATATTGTAGACTCACTCTTAGCAGAGCTGTGCCAAAACGCCGATAGAATTTATAATGAGCTGGATTGATCTCTACCTTAAATATTGTTGTGATTGTGCAATTTGTGGAAATATTGTTGCAATAACAGGCCGGTATTGAGCAGTAGAGTAGATTAACTTTGGCAGAGATGTGCCGCTGGCGCCGATAGAATTTATAATAAGCTGGATTGACCTATACCTTAATTTGGGGAGTTATTGTAGCAATAGCAGGCAGGTATAGAACAATATAATAGACTCACTTTTGACACAGCTGCGCGAATAGCACTGATAGAATATATAATGAGGTGGATTGATCTATATCTTAAATATTGTTGTGATTGTGCAATTTGAGGAGATATTGTAGCAATAACAGGCAGGTAATGTGCAATATTGTAGACTCTCTTTTTGTAGAGGTTCGCCAATAGCGTCGATAGTATTTCTAATGAGCTGGATTGACCTATACCTTAAGTATTGTTGTGATTGTGCAATTTGAGGAGATATTGTAGTGTGAAATCAGAGTAGCCAAAAGGGGTATGACCTAACTATTACTCTATGTGGCAATATTGTGTAATCAGTTACTTAGTAGGACTCACAGTTATATGTATTCTGTTATATCTAGCCTACTCTCAATGACCTATGTCTAACTTGATTCTTTCACTTAGCACCTTCACCAGTCACGTTCTCCTTCATGATTTTTGTAAAGGTCATTCTTACTTAGTTTGCTATAAATATGAGTTTTGCCATTGAGATGAGAGAGAGATTTCAAGGAACTAAATTGTGAATTTGCGACACAACAGAACACTCTACTATTGTAACTCGAGAGTTGTTCGTGTGCAACCGAGTAGAACCTTCACATTTGTCGGCAGAAGTGGGATTAGCCATTGCAGGAGTAGAATGGGAATCCTTGTCTTTGTTGTATGACTACAAGGTCAGGAAGAACATATCAGAGGACTATGAGTCAAGAAGGGACTGAGGAGACTTCCACTATAGCAGACCTCATAAAGATGATGATTGAGGACCGGAAAAAGGGTGAAGAAGAGATTGCAAATGAGAGGGAGAGGCGCGACCGAGAGGTGGAAGCCAGGGTACAGGAGATGGCCAGGCAGATGGAAGTAATTAGAAGTCTGGTGAAAGAGAGCCAGAAAGAACTTGAGGAAAGTGTGGCTCGGGTTGGAAGTGAGCAGGCGGTGAAGCTGACCAAGCTTACTTAGAGCAATGATGTGGAGGCTTACCTGACTACGTTTGAGAGGATGATGGAGGCGTTCCAGGTAGATAAGGCAAAGTGGGCTTACCTCCTGGCTCCACAGTTGACAGGCAAGGCGCAGCAGGCCTATGCAGCAATGGCCCTCCAAGAGGCAAGGGAGTATGAGGACCTGAAGAAGGCCATCCTCAAGCGCTACAACATCAGTTAGGAGAGGTACAGGATGAAGTTCAGAGCTGTCTCCCGCAGGGCAGAGGAATCTTACAGTGAAATGGCCACTAGGACGATGGATTTGCTTCACAAATGGACCCGTGGCTGTGAGAGACTTGCTGATGCTCTGGAGATGTTTGCCATGGAACAGCTGCTGAACTCTGTACCAGTAGGGGTAAGGATATGGGTTAGTGAGCGGAAACCCAAGACAGTAGCGGAAGCTGGCAGGCTGGCAGATGACTATGCCCAGGCCAGGAATTTAATTTGAAGGATATTGGAAGCAGGAGCCAGGAGGCGAGCCGTGATGGACCCAAGGGACCACCTCTCATTTCCAGCAAGAGATGCCACTCGTGTGGATGAATGGGGCATCTGGCCAAAGACTGCAGGCAGGGGGAGGTGCCAAAGGCCAACAAAGGAGGCTGGGAGGCATTAGGCAACCAGGGAGAGAAGGACAGGCCCCGGTGCTACAGCTGTCAGCAGAAGGGGCACTTTGCCAATCAATGTCCCTCCAAGCCAGCCATGTTCTGCAGCCAGAGCCTCGGGCAGGATGGTGAGCCCTTTAGGACCGGGAGAGTTGGGGATAGGGCTGTTGAGGGGATCCTCCTAGACACAGGAGCCACTACAACTATGGTCCACAGTGACTTAGTATCAAGGAAAGAATGACCCAGGAGACAGTGGATATAAGGTGTGGCCATGGGGATATGAGCCAGTACCCCTTGGTTAAGGTGAGAATATCCATAGGCCAGCATACCATTGTGGTGAGAGCTGCTGTCTCCAGTTCTCTCCCAGTACCCGTGCTGTTAGGTAGGGACGTGCCACAGCTTAGAAGGCTGCTGGCGGAGGGGCAACCAGCCGAGCTGGGGGAGCCAACCAGGATGGTGGCTGTTACAACTAGGTGGCAGGCTAGGAGAGAGGAGGAGCAACTTGGTGCAGGCTTCCATGAGGATCTCTTTAGGGCTGGCCGCAACTGGCCTAGGCTAACCAGGAGGGAGAAAAGAGCCCAGAAGCAGAGGTGGAGGCAAGACAACCCCCCAAATCCTTTGGGGATCAGCAGAGAACAGTTACGGGAGATGCAGAAGACAGATAACACCTTGAAGCCAGTATGGAGTGAGGTATCCATCGGTTCCAGCACATCATTCTTCCACAAGGATGGGATCCTCTACCGCAAAGGCAAAGGAAGGACCCCCAGTGGTGAGGAGGTGGAACATCTAGTGTTTCCAGCTCGGTTGAGGAGGACTGCTTTGGAATTGGCCCACTCCATCCCATTGGCAGGACACCTTGGTAAAAGGAAGACGGGGCAGAGGCTGTTGCAGAGGTTCTACTGGCCCACGCTCTTCAAGGACATAGATATCTTCTGTCGGGGCTGCCCTGAGTGCCAGAAGGTCAGCCTCTGGTATCGAGGAGTTGCTGCTTTGGTACCCCTAGCAATCGTAGACGTACCCTTTGAGAAAATTGCGATGGATATTGTCGGACCCCTTCCTAGGAGCCAAAATGGTAACCGATATATTTTAGTTGTATGTGATTATGCCACCAGGTGGCCAGAGGTGATGCCATTGAAGTCCATTGATGCTGAGCATGTGGCAGAGGAATTGATGGCCCTCTTTTCCAGGGTGGGAGTCCCCAGGGAAATCTTGACAGACCAGGGAACGAACTTTACATTAAACTTGTTAGCGGAGATTTACCGGTTACTACATATCAAGCCCATTAGGACCAGCCACTACGACCCCCAGACAGATGGTTTGGTTAAGAGATTCAACCAGACTCTGAAAGCCATGCTCCGGAAGGCAGCCACTGAGGAGGGTAAGGACTTGGACAAGCTTGTTCCATATGTTTTGTTCGCTTACAGGGAAGTCCCACAGGCATCGACTGGCTTCTCTCCATTTGAATTGGTGTATGGGAGAGCAGTGAGAGGCCCCCTAGATGTCTTGAAGGAGTCCTGGGAGGTTGGTAGTAAGAGTTCTGAAAGTGTGATCTCATATATCTTATCAGTGCAGGAAAGACTGGAGAAAATGGCTGAACTAGCTTCTGAGAACCTTGGCAAGGCCCAGAAGGTCCAGAAGAAGTGGTATGACCAGAACGCTCGCCAGAGAGAGTTCATGGTGGGAGATAATGTGCTAGTCCTACTCCCTACTGTTAGCAACAAGATGCTGGCTAAGTGGCAGGACCTTATCCAATCGTTCGCCAGATCGGACCAGTCACCTATGAGATCAACATGTTTGACCATGCTAGGAAGAAAAGGATTATTCATGTGAACATCATGGCACTCTCCTGCTAGCCTGACTTTGTTGGCCCATGACGTGACAAACCCCCAAGACTTAGGGGATGTGCTATTTTGGGAAGCACCAACTGAAGCAACAGTCCTGGAACAGGAGGCCGTGGTGTCACCCCATCTCAACAGGGAGCAGCATCAGCAGTTGATGGCATTACTGAGGGAGTATAGGGAGACAATGAATATGGATCCTGGAAGGACTTCTCTAGCAGAGCAGAGTATTGATACAGGTAGTGCTAGCCCTGTTCGTCACCCTCCATACAGAGTACCGTATGCTTACAAAGATGCCATGGAGCAGGAGTTGAGCGGAATGTTAGAAGCAGGGATAGTGGAGCCCTCCAGTAGCGAATGGGCTGCCCCAATAGTTTTAGTGAAGAAGAAGGATGGTACCCTTTGTTTTTGCGTGGACTACCAAAGGTTGAACGCTGTCTCCTGTCCCCTATACCCGATGCCTAGAATAGACGAGCTCTTGGACAGGTTTGGAAAGGCCAAATTCCTAACGACCCTGGACCTGGCAAGAGGCTACTGGCAGGTGCCCATGTCATGGTCAAGTAAGGAGAAGACAGCATTCATCACACTGCAAGGGTTATTTCAGTTTACAGCCATGCCCTTTGGATTGCAAGGTGCCCCAGCCACTTTCCAAAGGATGATGAATCAGCTTTTGAGGGGTATGGGAGACTACGCTGCCGCCTACCTGGATGACCTAATTGTTTTCACTACCTCGTGGGAGGGGCACCTGCAGCACCTGAGGAGTGTCCTGTGGAGACTCCAGGAGGCAGGGTTGACTGCCAAACCCAGCCAGTGTCAGTTTGCCATGCAACAGTGTGTGTACCTTGGACATACCATGGGAGGAGGTCAAGTGAGGCCGGAGACCAGCAAGATAGCTGCTGTAAGCGAGTGGAAGGTTGCCCAGACCAAAAAGTTATTTAGGGCTTTTCTTGGGCTAACTGGCTACTACAGAAAGTTTATCTCTGGGTATGCTACCATTGCTGTGCCCCTGACTGACCTAACCAAGAAGTTCGCCCCGCAGAGAGTCCAGTGGACAGAAGCATGCGGGGAAGCCTTCCAGAAGCAGAAGCTTGCCCTCTGCACCAAGCCCATCTTGTACTGTCCCACCATGGACAAGCAGTTTACAGTTCAGACTGATGCTTTGGACCAAGGAGTAGGAGCAGTTCTCAGTCAACAGGGAGATGATGGGGAGGAGCACCCCATTGCCTATTTTAGTCGGAAGCTACTTCCTCGAGAGGAGAAGTATGCAACAGTGGAAAAGGGTGTCTACCTATTAAGCTAGGTATCCATGCTTTCCGTGTTTATCTGATGGGGAGCCCTTTCAAAGTGCAGACTGATCACTGGTCTCTAGTTTGGCTGGATCGACTGAGAGTCAAATCCTTGTTTGGCAAGGTGGAGCCTTGCTCTACAACCATACCACTTTTCAGTTGACTATCGTAAAGGCAGCACCAACAATAATGCAGATGCCCTATCCAGAAAAGATGAGGACCCGACAGTCTGCCGTGTCGCAGGAGAAGGGGGGAGGAGTGTGAAGTCAGAGTAGCCCAAAGGGGTATGACCTAACTATTACCCTATGTGGCAATATTGTGTAATCAGTTACTATAGGACTCACAGTTATATGTATTCTGTTGTATCTAGCCTACTCTCTTTGACCTATGTCTAACTTGATTCTTTCACTTAGCACCTTCACCAGTCACGTTCCCCTTCATGATTTTTGTAAAGGTCATTCCTACTTAGTTTGCAATAAATATGAGTTTTGCCATTGAGATGAGAGAGATTTCAAGGCACTAAATTGTGAATTTGCGACACAACGGAGCACTCTACTATTGTAACTCGACAGTTGTTCGTTGCAACCGAGTAGAACCTTCACATGTAGCAATAGAGGGCAGGTATTGAAGAATATAATAGACTAACCATTGGAACAGCTGTGCTGATAGCGCCAATAGAATTTATAATGAGCTGGATTGACATATACCTTAAATATTGTTGTGATTGTGGAATTTGTGGAGATATTGTAGTAATAACAGGCAGGTTTTGAGCAATATATAGACTCACTTTTGAAAAAGCTGCGCGGATAGCGCTGATGGAATTTATAATTAGCTGAATTGACCTGTACCTTAAGTACTGTTTTGATTGTGCAATTTGTGGAGATATTGTAGTAATACCAGGTAGGTATTGAGCAATATAGCAGACCCACTTTTGGCAGAGGTGCACCGATAGAATTTATAATGAGCCTGATTGACCTATACCTTAAGTATTGTTGCAATTGTGCAATCTGTGGAGTTATTGTAGAAATAACAGGCAGGTATTAAGCCATGTAGTAGACTCACTTTTGGCACAGCTGCACCGATAGCGCCGATAGAATTTATAATTAGCTGGATTGCCCTGTACCTTAAGTATTGTTTCAATTGTGCTAAATGTGGAGATATTGTAGCAATAACTGGTATTGAGAAATATAATTGACTCAGTTTTAGCAGAGCTGCGACGATAGCGCCGATAGAATTTATATTGAGCTGGATTGACCTATGCCTTAAGTATTTTTGTGATTGTGCAATTTGTAAATGTATTGTAGCAATAACAGGCAAAAGAATAGAAGAATGAGAATGTATGAGATTCGGTGACCATATCTCCTGTGTAAAAAATATTTTTTTCAAATTTGGTGCAAATGTTCAGCTATATCATAATCATCTGATTTGTACTGGTGGTACTTGCTTATAATTGTTGCTGATCAGTACAATATAGTTAGTTTTTCTTTTTTTGTACAGGTGGAGTTGCAATAATGGATTGACAAAGTGTTGTGCTTAAATTATTTTCTAAATCCTCTTCTTAACTTGTGTATATTCCTCCAATATTAATACTAAGTGGACATTTCTTTAATACTATTTGTTTAAAGTCATATGTTGATTCAAAAGATAAGTGGCTCCAAAATGGATCACTTCCAGTTACAAATGCAAATTCTTGGAGCTGAAAAGATATACGTATATACCTTCTATTTATGTGAAAAAGAAGATACAAATGTTGCATGTATATATTATGCTTATATATTGCCTATTATTTGTTTTTCAATCTATCATAACTGCCAACATTTAAAAAATGACATAACAAATAGGGATGAAACTGCTTCCAATAAGCTCAAATAGGCAACATATTTACGGATCATGTACGTGCCAAGGATAAAGTAGCAAATTATAAACTGCAAGAAACGAAAGTACAGTAGAACCTCGGTTATTCGGCCTCAATGGGACCAAGCAATGGCCGGACAAGTGAAATGGCCAGATATGTGAATCATCTTAATGAATATGTAATTTTGCTATCGCCAACGGTCGAACTTTCAATCCCGTACTCCTCCGCAAGCTGCGCTTGGGTTGCTCCAGTCTTCAGTCACTCCAGTATAGCTAGCTTGCTCTCTAGGGGAAGAACTAAGAGCTTCCTTTTCCTCGCAATGCAACTCGAACTAGCCATCACTTTGCTGTAAATTTGCACGTGTATACTAAATAAACGATGGGCGTTAATAAGAGTATGCGACCTTCAAATCAGGATAATCTGAGCAGCCGGTTAATTGAGGTTCGGATAACCAAGGTTCTACTGAAACTTCACTATACACATCACTTCCATCTTTGGAAGCATTGGTATAACCAATGTAAGGATGGTACACAGATATCTACGTATATGATAGAATAGAGATTCATTGCTACGTTGTAACTATGATAGAGGAATTAGTGAGCTTTTCGTAGCAGGGTGAAACAATCAAGATTATTTCAGGACGTTTTAGTCCATAGACCTTCTTCAGCTAATAATGCTAATAAAACCCTGATAGGCTACACATTAAACATAAACTGATTGGCGATAATATCTCGATTGTTTCGCCCTGCTACGGAAAGCTCACTAATTCCTCTATCATAGTTACAATGTAGCAATGAATCTCTATTCTATCATATACATAGATATCTGTTTAAATTATACTTCTATGTGCAAGGGTACTTCACATGCAGATTTGATACACAGTGCATCTACATATAAGCATGCTTATTATTGTTCCAGAGATTTCTCTATTTGCTATATTATTAGAGTGCCCTTGCATACAATGAATGTGTAAAAAGTAAATCAAATTTTTAAAGTGGTTAAGGGGCAAAGGGCTATATATATACCTGGGCACATAAAACACTGATTATGCTTGTTTACTTGTCATATTGTCATGTATAATAGAAATACTTTAAAATATGAATCCTTTGTTACAAAATTATATATAAAAGATACACTTGGAAAATGTCTTTTATGAGCCTCTGTCTAGTAACATTCTTTGCCTAGGATACAGTTTTTGGTGATGTACATGTACAGAGCTTTTGTCCTGTAAAAGTAGAAAAGAAATAATTCATGCATTAATTACATACATAGAGTTTATATATAGATGCATATATTTGGAACATAAACTAGGTATATTATACTACTTGGCAAAACATATTTATATACTGTCAGGTTCATATACAAAGCAATTATTCTTATAATCTTACTAGTGTATATGTAAAGTTATAAGGGGTTTTTGTTGCGTTCATAATGAGTATGCTAATTTATTGAGACTCAGCAACAATTGTATTTATGAGAAATTGAATGTTTCGACCCGGAGGTCTTCATCAGCATAATGAGGAAAAGGGGATTGCAAGCCCTTTAAATAGAAAAATTGTGACATGAGTTCAGTGATGATGTAATGTAAATAAAGCGGTGAATAATTATTAAAGATAAAAATGAATTTAATGAAAACATGTGTTAATAAGTTGAATAGATAGGGTCCAGATCCAAATATCCAAATAGGGTCCAGGGTCATCCCTTCATCCATATTGATGCAGGGGGTAGTTTGGATGTATATACATGGCTTCTTTAATCTTCCTCCTTGTATTGTATTGTTCACAGTGTAACACCCTTGCTTCCTCCCATTCTATGCCTGTGATGCCTGAAGTGTATGAACTGCCAGTGAGTTGGTGTCGTCTGCTCTTCTTACTGATCTCTTGTGCTCACTCATCCTTTGATTAAGTGTTTTGTACGTCTCCCCAATGTAAACCTGGCCGCATTCACAAGGTATTTGGTAGATGATATCATTCTTCTCTAGGTCACCTAGGGGTGTCTTGGCTTTGCTAAGAATTGAATGTAATGTGGTGGTGGCTTCATGTACTATCTTCACTTTAATGGTTTTTAGTGTAGTTTAGTTATTTATTACTTTTAATGTAGCTGGTTAATGAATATGACAGGGTTGTGGCCAAACAACATGCATCATACCTGTCTTCCAAATTGAAATGGTTAGAATTAGTACCAAAGATTTTATTGTATGCGCAAAGTGAAACAGATGATCCTAAGCTAACCTATTGGATTAATCAGCACAAAGAGACTGCAGATGAAGGTATATATATTATACGTTTTAATTTATACTGCATTGCAACCAATACAAATTGGGATTATCATAATCATATGCATGCTTGATGACCACCTTGTAATGGCTATAATTATTTTAATTACCCAATTTTAATGACATTCATGCAATTTATAAAGAATTTAGGAAACACATTGAGTGTGAATAGCATGCATAGATCATACAATATAGTTGATTTCAATTTTCTCCCTAAAGGTACCAACACTATTTTAGCCATCATCTTGTTGGCATACTGCCTGGCCGATGCCAGAACCACAGCAGACCATAAGCGATTGATTAAGATTGTTCCAGTGAGTTTTTTATATCTTAAATTATATTTTACTCTTCTTTCTTGTGCAATTTAGCATTTTCTCTGTTCATTTCCTTCACCTTTAACATTTGCTTTTTCTCATCTCCACTCTCTCCATATATATGGCATGCACATCCCTATATACATGTGTGAATTATCTATATAGATTAATTTATAGAATTGCATAAATTTATCGGTTTTCATGCATGGTCATTTATTTGTACAGGCTAATTCTAATCTAGCTAAGGAAGCTGCAACACTTGCCAGTGGTCAAGGGTGCCTTCTGGCAACAGGAAATTTTGAGGATGGCATTAAGGAATGCTACCTCATACTGGAAAAAAAGATCCTCTGTAAAATTGAAAAAATTACAGAGGCACTTATAATTTTATTAATAGAATAAGGATTCCTTATAACTGCGTCGAACTTATCTTTGGGATGGTACATCCTTCGACTTTTGAGCGTTTAAAAACTGACAGACTGCTCAACAGGAGAAGGCAGACTAAGGGGAGTGAGGATGAGTGTAAACACAAACTCTTTATTCCATATATAAAGGGACTCAGTGAGATGATCGATAAAAGCTGTAGAAAAATGGGTATCCAGACCATTTTCTCCAAGCAGAGATCACTGAGAACCGTTTTATCCAACCCAAAACAGCCACAACCACCTATGGATATCAAGGGTGTAGTTTACCTAATTCCATGCTCTGAGTGTTCTGCAGTCTACATTGGTGAAACTGGAAGGACCCTGAAAGTGAGATTGGCAGAACACAAGCGAGCAGTCAGGATGGGGGATGTGAACAACGGTATAGCTGTTTACTCCCTCAAGACTGGCCACTCAATTGCTTGGGACAAGGCCAAGATTACTGACAGGGAAACCCACTGGCAAAGGAGAAGGGTCAAAGAAGCCATCAGGATCCAGAAGAGTCAGTTGAGAATGAATTTAGATCAAGGCATTGTGTTACATCAAGCCTGGAGACGATTTAATATTCATACTTCCTGTTTTTCTCATTCTGCTGAGGGTCACATGACAGGAAGTGGAAATGGCGGGAAAAATCCTCTATAAATAGAGGCAATTCTTCCACTCAACCATCAGTCACTGAGGAAGACCCCCAGGGTCGAAACGTTTGACCAAGAATTGAAAGAAACCAACTGCGTTTTTAAACGCTCAAAAGTCGAAGGATGTACCATCCCAAAGATATAATTTTATTCTCATCTTTTTTTACTTTTAATTTATCTTATCCCATAGGCGCGCATTCATTTTATCAATTTTTAGAATATTCTTTTTTAAATGTAAAATTAACTAAAAAACAGAGACCTTATAAGCTTGTAGCTAAATTAGGTTTTTAATTTATTTTTATATAGACTATATACATATAACTACAAAATTACCTATAATATTTATTTTAATCTTTATATAATTATTATACATTTATTTCCGTTGTGTCTAATTCATGAAACCAATAATATGCATGAGCCAATATTGACGCATGGCATGCATTATATATAATAAGGAGAGGATCACTCCTTTAGCAAGAGTGACAGTCACTCTTTCACTAGGAGTGATGATCACTCCCTTAATAGATAGTGTGATCATCACACTGAAAATGGTGTGCTCCTGGAGGCAAGGAAATCACACCAAATTTGGTGTGAGCCTCACCCCAAATTTTTAACAGTGATATATCTATATGGCTTTTGCAGTGTAATCTACTAGTTTGTAGACACATATATAGTAAGTACATCCAAACAAGCAATTCTTTTTCACCAACATCTCAGTCATATGCTACTTGATCTACATAACTCATTAATTATCACTGTCGACCAATTATATATAGAAAAAAGATGAATAATAATAAAATCTAAATAGAATGTAGACCATGCAGAACCATGATGGCCTACATGATTTCATTCAACAAATGTTTACCGAACTCCTACCTATCACAGATTCCATGTGTAGGAGGATCCATATATTTGCAGACCACAATCTGAAAGTCTTATAAAATTGTGATACAGATTCTTGTAGAATAGCTAGTGTCACTGAAACTTCATTGTTTTAGACCACAATGTTGTCAGGAAAACCTGTTTGTTTACATTAGTCTTACCAAACATTTTACACCAATAGAACCACAACTATCTATACTCTGTAGATTACACCTTACCTAATGTTTTACACAGCTAGAACCACAACCATCTAAACTTACAGGTTAGACTTTACTAACATCTTCCCTAAACATTTAGTATATAGGCAATTTATGCATAATGTAATAGTAGTAATGCAATTGTTAGCATATTAAATAGGTTACGTTTAATGATCCCATGCAGTAAGATTTTACCAAAACTGTTGTAAATTCTTAGTAAGCCCGTTTAGATGGACACTACCACACCTTTTGAAATTTACACTTAGTTATACATCTGTTTCAACAAAGAAACCTCCAATAAAGGAACAGCCTTTACACTTTTCTGCATTTCCCTACTAATGTCATCAATGTACATTCACCTGCTTCCTTTTAACACACAAAGTAGTGGTATCTACAATGATTTTTTGAAAATTTGACAACAAACCGTTTGAGCGACACTATACATACCAAGCTAATCTGAAACATCTTGTCTGACAAACAGAGAAGCTAGCCAATCTACCAACCTCACTCCATTTTTACCATACAGGAATACCGTGGAACCCCTATAATCTGGACACTTTGGGACATTCCCAAACTGTCCTTATTATGGGGGTGTCCACTTTTCAAGGGTTTTATTATGTAGAGCCTAAGGCTCATTCATATATGTCCTATATATGTATTGGCAGTTATATATGCCTTCAGCATATACACTCACACACTATGCAATACAGGTGACAGGTAATCGAATTGAAAGTAAATCGTGGCGCTCGACTTCGTTTGGAGATTCCATGTGTATTCCGTCTGTATGGTCCTGAAGTTTACTGTAAGTTTATCGATTGAAGAAGATCCTTGAAAAATCCACCAGCCGAAATGTTATTTCCTTTCTACTTTAATTATTGTCAGCTTTAAAGAATGTATTATCTATTGTATTGATATACGCAGTACAACGATATATGTTGGCATTGCGGAATATCGAGGTGTCTGTAAATCAGAGGTTAGTTAAATACGTACGTCTACAAGCAACAATCGGGGTATTATTGAATTGATTGTCTCCCCTAAAGAGCTCTAACCTATGCTACACCACTGTACATATGAAAAATCTAATATACCATTTTCCTACATGCTATATGCCTATTCTGTAAAGAGAGCCTATAGTGGAACAAAACCTAAAGAGAGCTTTAGATGAAGATACAGGAGTCTTTTCTTCCTTCTTTCCTTCTTTCATCTTCTTCTCCACTGGGTCAGACAGCTGTTTCTGGGAATTCCACCCTTCATCAACGATCCTGGGAGTCTTTGTCTTTTTCTTTATCTTGATCTTCTGTGAATCCTTGGCTCTCTATGCTAAATCCAGGGGCCTTATATACACTATTTTGGCGCCAAAAGTTAAATAAGGTGTTAACTAAGACACATGATGAAATTTAATTTTATGAAAGGAATGTAGGTCCAATTAACTTTATGAATTAATTATAAACCTATTAGTAATCTTGCTTATAGGTAAAACAGACTCAGCATAACTATAGACACAAGTAGGACATATTACATAAGTCTACCCTTAGGTCTTCTAGTAGTAACATTTCTTTGGAGGTGGGGTAACACAATATGGGGTAACACAAGACAGTCCTTAAGCATACTAGCTACTTTTTGCTTATACTTGATTCTAACTAGAGGCTGCCGGGATAGGAAGGTTTTAAAGGTTGATTTTAGCTTAAAGTATTTGTAACCCTGCTTAATAAGCCTACTGCATAACTGCAAACTTTTAGACTGAAAACTAGAGAAGTCACTACATATTCTGGAATACCTAATTAGTTGTGAAATAAAGACACCATAGGCTGGGGTATTAGGAATATTACTATCTAAATGGGGAAATTTACTATATCAAAGTGAAAGTCCTCTCGCTTATCATATACTTTAGTGATAAATTGATTGTTAGTAATGGTTATATCTAAGTCTAAAAAGGGGGATTTCTTGGGCTGGGATTTGTCTTTTTAAGAATAACTTCTTTGGGGTAAATATCACTAATTGACAGTTCAAAATCCTTGTTGTTAATACATAAAAGTCATCAATATACCTATAAGTATTGGAAAATTTAATAGCTAAGGTGATGTTATCCTTAAGTAGTCCTTTCATAAACTCATACTCATATGCAAACAGAAAACGATTAGCAACTACAGGGGCACAGTCAGTACCCATAGGGATACCTACACATTGCTTAAATACAGAACCGTCTACACATACATAAATGTTGTCAATAAGGTAATTAAAGAGCTCTACTAAATGAACAGCTGTGACTGCTTTATTGGAGACATTGTTAGACCAAAAGGCTTTATCCTGACAGACTTCTATATATTGGGACTTCCTACAGGTATAGGCACTATGAATAAGGTTAGTAATCTTGTCTTTAAGTAGGTTATGGGGGATCGCTGTATATAAGGTAGAAAAATCAAAACTAGCTAGCTGGGCTTTTCTAGTGGGTATAGATCTAAGACTATCTAAGACTTTTATTGAGTTTTCTACCATCCAAAAGGCATTAACACCAGTATTCCTATATGTATTTCAGCAACTAACCAAGTAATTAGAGCTCCCCAAACCCATTATTACTAAATTGTGGCAACTACCTAGACTGTTGTGCATGGAGTATATATCCTATCAAACCTTGAGACTATCACACCACTTCATTATCAATACCTTTTTCGTGTAACTTAACTATCTTCTTTATTCATCTATTTCTTTCCATATTTTATCATTTACAGGATACACAATAAACAACCAATTTCCTCTATAATTGTCTAACTAGTATCACCCTATATTCAAAAAACTATAACATTTTTGCTCAATATTACACCCTATACCAATCACACCTTATCTTTCAACTGAACATCACTCCTGTTTAGAAACTATTCCTTACACCACTCTTAAAACATTACAAATAGTCACCCCATCCAAGCTGAAAACCCCTGGTATTAGGCAAAACAAGCCTTCTCTAGAAGATTGTCCTAGGAATTGGGTCAACAAATCAATTGCTCCCTACAATTTTAAAACACACCATCTGTCATACCAACCAATAGTCATTCTTTTTAGAATTACATAACCAACCACACACACCCCATTTTACATTACTGTTACCTTTATACATACAAGAAACAATTTCTAATGCTTTCAACATCATCATCATCATTGAATCTCTACATTTCATCACACAAATTTATTATATACTAGCATTGCCATCACTTCACTTAACACATCTACCTCAAAACTATGTATCTAGGATTCAATTCTATCTATGTCATCAGTCTCAATAGACCATTTGCACGGAAGGTAAAGTATGTGTGGAATGTAAGTGACATCACATCAAGTACAGAAAAGATAGGAGTATTCCACATTCCATTCGTTTGACACTTACAGGTGTCTAAACGGTGTCGTTTATTATGCTTATGTAACCAGATATAAACCTATAGATATTTTACTTTGCAACGGTGTTCAAAATAAACAAATCGGCCAAAGTTCAAACGAAAGTGAACAGAATAAAGTATATAACTGTCAAATTGCCTGGAGACACCTGTATCATGTGTGGTAACAAACCATCGCTTGATTGAAGTGCTTCCTTTCATTGTTTTCCGAAGAAAACACGCAGAAGAGCAGGATGTATTCCAGTTTTTGATATCACCAAAGAGTAGCTGAGAGACCATTCGCGTGTGTGTTGCAGGCACTTTCCTTAGGGCGACTCAAAGAAAGATCCTCTAATGACAATAGCGAAGCGATTCCCTTCACCAATAAAAGGAAAGCAGCCCAGAGCTAAGAGAGCCAAGGCAAGAGAGGTTACTAAGCTAGAAGCTGAGCAAAGTAGCCCTCAAACACCATCTTCCAGCTTATACAGTAACTCAGTACGACAGCGTGACAAAGGTCTGAGTAAGTAGGGCAAAGGCACTGATGCCTCTTCTTCATCACAGATGCAGTCAAGGGAGAGTCCATCAGACAGCACTGGGGTACTGCTGAACACTGCCTTACTAGCTAGAATAGACTATCTAGAGGCAGAGAATGATTGTCTTAAGGCTAGCCTCAGCAAACCACAGTACTTCAGGATTGAGCGAGTCAAGCATGATAACTACTTTTTCCACTTCTATATTGGGTTTACTTCTTTCGTAATTTTCCTTGCTTTCTTTGAGTTTCTGGGACCTGTAAATTACTGGGAATCAAGAGAACAACCTCGTCAAAGGCTGTACACTGGTTAGTTAAACCCAAAGAATCAGCTATTTCTATTACTAGTTAGGCTTAGGCGTAATCTAAAGGTTGAAGACCTTGCCTTTAGACTTGGAATATCAGCAAGCTCTGTGCCTCGATACTTAACCATTTCGCTTCGTTTTTTGCATCATCACTTGAAGGAGCTAGATTGGTCACCATCAGTGGAACAAGTAGTGGGTGGTTTACCACACTTGTTCCGCGAAACATATCCTAATACCTATGCAATTATTGATTGAAGAAAAATTTTCATAAAAACTCCATCAGATTTGCATATGTAGTATTCCACTTGGAGCCAGTAGAAACACCATAATACTGCAAAGTTTGTGGTTACTTGTACACCAATTGGAGCTATAAGTTATATCTCTCCAGTGTTTATTGGATCCATATCCGATATCGAGTTGACTAGGACTTCAGCGTTCCTCACAACGCTAGAAGGCAAACCTGGTATTTCTATATGGCTGACAGGAAAGAAGCTCAACATTGAACTTAATCTTCTACCTTTTATGGAGGGCAGAAGACAATTACCTCCTGAAGAAGTTATGGAAGGCCAAAAGATTGCATCACTCCGAATACATGTTGAAAGGGCAATTGGAAGGCTAAAGGACTTTATCATCTTCAATGAAGTATAAGTTCGGCTCATTAATCAAATTTTACAGGTGTGTGCATTCCTCTCCAACTTCCATGCTGCTCTTGTGCCTCTACCGCAAGGCCCACCAGAAAGTGATGTAGAGGAGTATATTGAAGGCCTAGCTGAAAGTGAATGTGAGGAGTGTTCAGATTCTGATCAGGAAAATCTCTGAAAGTCTTAATAGTATAATTTCACATAGCTGTCTGTGTTGACACATTTATCTCATCTTTAGATTTTATTTCATTCACCTAGCTGTCTGTGGACACATTACCTCATATTTAGTTATTTATTTCATTCACCTATATAGCAAGCTGTGGAGACATTACCTCATCTTTAGTTACTTATTTCATTCACCTATATAGCAATCTGTGGACACATTACCTCATCTTTAGATTTTATTTCATTCACCTAGCTGCGTGTGGACACATTAACTCATCTTTACTTTTTTACAACAAATGTGTTACTGCATATAATTACAAATCAATGCAGGACTTACATGACCATGCATTTATATATACAAGAAACTGAATTAAATGCAAACTATATACTAGTTAGCATTTAATTCATTTTCTTCATGGACTCTTATCATTTCAGATTACGCACAGAAGTTCTAGTACATGTACAGGGCTAACAATTTCTGGCCCTAAGTAGTTGTCATAAAACTCTATCAGCTTTGGTAGAAGTGTCCTCTCCCAGTAGACTACGTCAAAATCTATCGGCTGCACATGAATACCCTTTGTGGTATATACTACAAAGTCACACCACTGTCTATTGCCAATGCCCATTTGGCCTTGCACCTGTGCATGGTAAATGTGGTTTGTACTTAGATGAACACCACAGATTTTTTCAAGAAGGGCTGGGAGGTTAGCACAAGCGATTCCTCTCAATTCTACAGGTCGAGGATGTAAATCCTCCAGTGGTTCCAGTTTTCTCTTCTTTTCCTTGCCATACTCAGGCCTCTCAAAGGATGTATCTGAGAGTGCCATGGTACTTTCCTTTCTTTTTTTGGGGGTTTACACTCGCATGGCCTTGATGTGCCTGGCACAACCTCCTCTGAATTCAATAGAACTTCAGGGGACTCACTTGGCTGTAGCTGGAACTGTGGTGTTGTTACAGATACAAGTGCATGTAAAAGTGCAGAAAAGTTTGACAGTTTGCTGATTTCCTGCATGGTGATACAGAATAAGAGACCATGGAACACTGCAAATATAACAAGCATGCACATTTACATGCATGTATGGCATGTATGCACACTCATGCAGCAGCACATTCACATGTAGCACACCGAATAGTGGCAAATGGTCCAGTGTGTCCAAGCAGTATCCACACATTGTAGTAACCAGGCTGCATGAAAGGCTTCATTACTGATTTAATCTGACAGTATTCAGGATGTTGGACATTCATCTCCAGAAGGGTAATGCGTTCTGATGCTCATTGAATGTATCCCCGTGTAAGAGCCCTAAATGTTCCATTACCACTACCCTAGCCAGCATGGGTGGAAAGGTAAGCAGAGACAATACCATCTGTGACCCAAGGGATTTTCTTGGCCAGGCTGTTGGCATTGGTCCCATTACAGTCTCCCAGGCTCTGAGTGGAACAGATGGAAGGCCCAAAAATGATACCATTTGTCTAGAGTCTTCAAGTTTCTTCTTTTTCTTGTAGAGGTATGATCCATCCACATCCACAATTTGGGCACTGTCTTTGATAGCTTGATGTATGCTATAAGGTGAAACAATAGACTCCTCTCAATTAGTGACCGTTTGCAAGCATCAAAAGTCTACATAAAACTATTCCTTACAACTAATGTTACATTGCTTGCAAATACATGGCATTAAACCATAGACTTTAGAAACTACATAGCCAATTACGTACTTTATATAGTTTATGCTTATACCTTACACCTTACAACATAATTTACTCTATCAAATTCCTTCAGATACAATAAAGTGATTAATAAACTCACTTACTGCTTCTCTCCACTTGTACCACTCCACTCTCCCTGCATCTCTCCAACTAAACTTTCCCTGACTCAACCTAATCTAACAACAACCGTCTCAAAATACTTCACTCTAGCTCTCAAAAAATTTTATACCACCAATTTCCTATTTCACAAATGCAATTACCACTATAGTCCCAAACCTTCCATATAACATAGTACAAGTTTATATGAACATAATCTAACTTAGTGATACAAATGTAAGCATTACCCTTCCAGACTGTATACAAAATATAGTATTTACTCTTCTGTAGTCCATTATGTGTTAGTAATCTATACATAACTAAAAGTTTTCTTTATTAATTTAGTCTATCCCACAAACGATCACACTACTCGCCTGGTTGTTGATAGCTTATCTAAAAATTCACCATTCAAAGACTACTAATAATCCCTCTTTCTCCTACCCTCCACATTCATTAATATCACAATCTTTAATCAACGTAACAGTTGAACAATTATATAAATTCACCTGCATGGCTCTTTACCTCCCCTCTCCTCTTATACCGCTCCCTTCTCCATACATCTAGCTTAAAACACTTTCCTTTACCCAGTAACATCTTCTCTACTTACCCATACAACTACAAGCTTACACGCCCTACAATCCATCTAGTCCTATGAAGTCAGACCTTTTCATTGTGTAATCACTACTTCTGTAAAGGTCTGAGGACTCTCGGCCGATTTTCTTTTGTAGTTCTCGACATTCCTAGAGACATTCTGCGGCCATTTAGGGGTCATCACCTTCCATATTTAGAGAAAGGTTTGCTCAGGCAGCTAATGAGTTAATGACTTCATACGCTTTTTATTCTAGTGGCGTTTAGCATACAATGCGGTCTTCCAGAGCCGTTAGTTATTTCATTTATTTGAACGGTCAGGCATCAAGTGCATAGTCCTTTGATTATGTTGTTGGAAGACTAACAAAGACATCCCTCTTTTGAAGAGCTAAAACTAAAGCCTCTCTTTGTTTATCCTTTAGTTCTATTGTAACACAAAGTTGCGATAGCACAAAATCGATTCCTCCTTCTACAGATAGTTTCTCCCCTTGCTGAGCAATTGAAACACCTATCTATTGACACCTTTGCAACGTAAGGTGGAAGTTTAATTGAGGGAAAATGACCCCTACCCTAGTGTAACAGAAATCCGGTCGAGAGTCGTCAGACATTATTGCGCTGTCGATAAGGTCAGACTACAATCCATCCGTTACACTGTAGAAATCCACATGACTCTAATATAGTCTAGCCCTCCCATTATCTTGCTGAAATCATTCCGTACATAAAGCTTTCATAAGTATATTCTCATTTGACTACCATCTCACTGTTTCAAAAAGGGTCTCATGACTACCTATAATTGTATAAGTGATGTAAAGAATATCCGGAAATTCCCGCCCTACCCTATCAATGGGTAGTGGGCCACTGCTCCAAACATTCTTGCATAACTTTAATAGAAAGGAATGTGAGGGATTGTGTAAGAGTAGAGAAGACGTGCGGTGATAGTGCTGTATGCGTCATCTGACGAATAGGCGGAAGTGGTGAGTTATTGAAATTATACCTCAGCATAGTAGGGGTGTGTATTATTCGTACTCAATTAAATAGTGTCAGAGCTGAGTTTGCATAACGTTGTGTAAAATAGGAAGGTGATATCCACTAATTGACTTGGAAAGTTTTTAATTGAGAAGATCGGCCGAGAGTCGTGAGACCTTTTTGAAACAGTTAGATGATAGTTGAATGAGAAAACGTTTTTCGAAGCTTTGTGTGGGGAATGATTTCAGCAAGATTATGGGAGGTCTAGACTATAGTAGAGTCATGTGGATTTGTACAGTGAAAAGGATGGATTGCAGGGCATGACAGTTTGAAGTTAGCTGGGTAGGTAGAGAAGATGTTACTGGGTAGAGGAAAGTGTTTAAAACTTGATGTATGGAAAGGGAGCGGTATAAGAGGAGAGGGGAGGTAAAGAGCCATGTGGGTGAATTTAATTGTTCAACTGTTACGTAGGTTAGTAAAGATTGTGATTTTAATGAATGTGGAGGGTAGAAGAACGAGGGATTATTAGGAGTCTTTGAATGGTGAATTTTTAGATATGGCTATCAACAACCAGGCGAGTAGTGTGATCGTTTGTGGGATAGACTAAATTAATTAAGAAAACGTTTAGTTGTGTATAGGTTACTAACAAATAATGGACTACAGAAGAGTAAATACTATATTTTGTATACAGTCTGGAAGGGTAATGCTTACATTTGTATCACTAAGTTAGATTATGTTCATATAAACTTGTACTATGTTATATGGAAGGTTTGGGACTATAGTGGTAATTGCATTTAATTGTGAAATAGGAAATTGGTGGTATAAAATTTTTTGAGAGCTAGAGTGAAGTATTTTGAGACGGTTGTTGTTAGATTAGGTTGGGTCAGGGAAAGTATAGTCAAGGAGAGTGGAGTGGTACAAGTGGAGAGAAGCCAGGAATTGATCAGTTTGTTGTTTATTAGTCACTTTATTGTATCAGAAGGAATTTCATAGAGTGAATTATGCTTGTACGGTTTAAGGTTTAAGCATAGACTTTATAAAGTACGTAATTAGTTAATGCCGTGTATTTGCAAGCAAGGTAAACTTTAGTTGAAAGGAATAGTTTTATGTTTGTTGTAGGTCGGACTAGTTGTATTGCAATTAAGTATAGGTTGTATATCATATTGGTGTAAACTATAGATGCCATAAGAAGTTTTGATTGTAGACTGATGACATAGATAGAATTGAAATTATTGTCTGATAAGCCTAAATGTAAAGTAATGGACGGTATATACTCTTATGGCAAACTCCATTTTAGTTTTCATGTAATTGTAAATTCCTAAATTGGATTGGTTATGTGGACTATATAGTGGAGTTGGCTCGAAATCCTAGATACATAGTTTTGAGGTAGATGTGTTAAGTGAAGTGATGGCAATGCTAGTATATAATAAATTTGTGTGATGAAATGTAGAGGTTCAATGATGATGATGATGTTGAAAGCGTTAGAAATTGTTTCTTGTATGTATAAAGGTAACAGTAATGTAAAATGGGATGTGTGTGGTTGGTTATGTAATTCTAAAAAGAATGACTATTGGTTGGTATGACAGATGGTTTGTTTTAAAATTGTAGGGAGCAATTGATTTGTTGACCCAATTCCTTGGACAATCTTCTAGAGAAGGCTTGTTTTGCCTAATACCAGGGGTTTTCAGCTTGGATGGGGTGACTATTTGTAATGTTTTAAGAGTGGTGTAAGGAATAGTTTCTAAACAGGAGTGATGTTCAATTGAAAGATAAGGTGTGATTGGTATAGGGTGTACTATTGAGCAAAATGTTATATTTTTTTGAATATAGGGTCATGCTAGTTAGGCAATTATATAGGAAATTTGTAGATTCTTGTGTATCCCGTAAATGATAAAATATGGAAAGAAATAGATGAATAAAGAAGATAGTTAAGTTATACGAAAAGGTATATATTGATAATGAAGTGGTGTGGTAGTCTCAAGGTGTGATATAGAATATTCTTATACATAAGTGCTATTGATATATATAAATTTGGAAGAGATCGAACGATTATTTAACTTTGCGACTGTAAATAGCCTAAACTATTTCTAGCCATTATAGTAGCTATCAGTTGGAAAGGGGTTAATTTGAATTTGCTTAATTCGAATTACTGTTTAATTTGAACGTTTTTCTATTTCCTTGTATGAAGCTAATACATTATTTCGTAGAGAAAAAACTCGCTTAAATAGAATCAGCTGACACAAGTTACCACACAGGATGTATCATATTTCAGTGTGATTGTTTAGCAAATTTGTACAGTGTGCGAAACAGGTGTCATATAACGTATACGGCTATACTTTTGTTGAGGTTGAGTAAAAATGCAGCGCTCTAAATACTAGTCGCTTAGTAACAAACGAAAATTAGAAATTGTTGATGCTATAGAAAAAGCACCAGCAGGGAAGAAAATTAAGAAATTGCTACTGAATTTGGCATCCCAACCAGTACCCTTTGTGGCATTCTGAAAAAGAAAGGTGAAATAAAAGAAAGCATGTCCTATGGAAGAAATTTAAGAAAACACAATAGAGATTCATCACAGGTATATGTAGATGCTTAGATTGAGATCAACTTAAATCCCAGATTATTCAAATAACCTGATAATTCATTTTTTTCCATTGTACCCAGAAATTCGAATTAAGTGGGCTGCACTGTATTACATTATGTGCCTATATACTAAATGTTTATGTAAGATGTTAGTAAAGTTTAACATGTAAGTGTAGATGGTTGTGGGTGTAAAATGCTTGGTAAGATTAATGTAAACAAACATGTTTTCCTGACAACATTGTGGTCTAAAACAATGAAGTTTTAGTGACACTAGCTATTTCACAAGAATCTGTATCGCAATTTTATAAGAATCTCTGATTGTGGTCTGCCAATATATGGTTCCTCCTACACATGGAATCTGTGATAGATAGGAGTTTGGTAAACATTTTTTGAATGAATTTATGTAGACCATGATGGTTCTGCATGGTCTTTATTTCTGTTTAGATTTTATTATTATTGATCTTTTTTCTGTATATAATTGGTTGACACTGAAAATTAATGAGTTATGTAGATCAAGTAGCGTATGACTGAGATGTTGGTGAAAAGGATTGCTTGTTTGGATGTATTTACTATGTGTCTACAAACTAGTAGATTACACTGCTAATGTCAGAGAATACATAGGTAGGTAAGATTGTAAGATAATTGCTTTGTATATATATAACAGTGTATAAATACGTATATATGTCTTGGCAGGTAGTATAATATACCTATATAGTTTCTTTTCCAGATGTATGTATCTATATATAAACTCTGTGTATGTAATTAATACTTGAACTATTTCTTTTCTACTTTTACAGGACAAAACCTATATACATGTACATCACCAATAACTGTATCCTAGGCAAAGAGTGTGACTAGATAGAAGCTCATAAAGATAAGAGACAGCTTCCTAGTGTCATCATCATCATCATCATCATCATCATCATCATCATCATCATCATCATCATCATCATCTAAAAGGCTTTATCTCCTTGGCAGAAAGAAGCCCAAAATTTAGAGTACAAATAAAAAACATTTGTTATAATATTTATAACAGTTATTATGATTGGGAATTAATTTAGAAAATTTTCCTGCCATCACTTACTGGGTCGTCCATGTGGTCTCCTACTTCTCGCTTCATCCATGTACACTTTCTTCACCAATCTGTCCTCACTCACTGTCTCCACTTTATCCTTCCACTTCCTTTGCTTCTCCTTCACTATGTCCATCACTGCTTTTTGTCCAAGTGCCTTCCTCATCTCCTTATTTCTTACTCTATCCTTCCTCATCACCCCTTCAACCATTCTCAGACACATCATCTGGAAGGCTTGCAGCTTACCTTATGCCTCTTCTGTATTGTCCATGTTTCACACCCGTAGAGTAGTGTGGGTACCACCATAGCATTAAAGACTCTCATTTTTATTGTCTTCTGCAGTTCTCTTCTCTCTAGTACCTCCTTTCTCATTGCCCCAACCACTCTTGCTGCTGCCCCAATTCTCTGCTCCATTTCTTCCTCACACCCACCATCTCTACTAATTGTTACTCCGAGGTATTTCAGCTTTTCCACTTCTTTAACTTCTTCCCCCTCCACACTTATTTTACATTCTTCACCTGTCCTGCTCACCATCATTACCTTTGTTTTCCCCAAGGCATTTTCATTTCCCATTTCTCCACTACGACCTTCACCTTCCTCCCATATCTTCCTTCTTCCCTGTACATACAATTTTGTCTTCTGCAAAGAGTAGTACCTGAACTGTATTGGCAGTGAGCTGTACACCCCTATCCTTCACCTCTCTCATGACTCCATCCATGAATACATTAAACAACCATGGCGATAATACACAACTCTGCCTCACTCCCTGGCTGATTGGGAACCACTCTTATAACCTTCCACTAACTCTCACACATGCTTGACTGCCTGCATATAATGACTGGATTGCCTTCATCAGGTTTCCCTTTACTCCATACTCACCAAGTACACACCATAACATTCCTCTGCACACCTTGTCATAGGCCTTCTCAAGGTCTACACATGCTACTGCCATTTGCCCATTCTTCTCCAAAACCTTCTCAATAAGTTGTCTAATCATGAAGACCTGGTCTACGCAGCTTCTCCCCCATCTAAAGCCGCCCTGCACCTCCATGACCTTACTCTCTGTTCTACTTTTGACAATGCCATCCAAGATTCTCGTATACACTTTACTGGGTATGTTAAGTAAGCTAATTCCTCAGTAGTTGCTACAGATCATTTTATTGCCTTTCTTATGTATCGGTACTATTACTGCCTTCTTCCAATCGGCTGGTACTTATCCTGTTGTCCACACCAGGTTAATTATCTTTTGTAACCATTTGGCCACAACACTTCTACAGCTTTTAACATCTTGGCACTTATTCCACAAATGCCCGGAGCCTTCTCATTCTTCAATTTGGCAATGGCTGCTGTCACTTCCTCTATGTCAATGCGATCCTCCTCCAACTGAGACTGTACATCCTGCCTGTTGTATTCTTCCTCTAACTGACTACCCCACACAGTTGTCCTCCAAAATAACCTTTCCATCGATCCAGAATCTCCTTACCATCAATTACTTCACCATTTTCATCACATACATTACCAGCTTCCTTACTTTTATTCTTCTTTGTCACTTCTTTCCAAAACCTTCTTTGGTTTCTATGGACGTCATTCTGTAATAACCTGACAAGTTCTATCCATTCCCCCTTCCGCACCTTTCTTACCACTCTCTTCGCTTCTTGCTTTTTCCGTAGGTATTCTTCCTTAGCCTCTGATGACTTCTGCTGCACCCATGTTAGATATGCTTTCTTCTTCTACTTCACTACTTCCTTCACCTCATTACTCCACCAACTAGTTCTCTTCTGTTGGTCCTTTCTCCGTCTCATTCCACACACTTCCACTGCCGTACTCAGTATACACTCTTTGAATACAGCCCATGCCTTCTCAACACTTTCTCCCTCCACCTGGCCGTTGTCCTCTCCACTTTATCTGCGCCTATTCATCTTCTGCCTAATCCTACACTGATACCTCAACTGCTCATGTCTATCTTTCCGCCTCTCTATCCGTATTCTTACTCCTCTATCTACTTTATCATGTGTTTCTCCCTTGTTAATTCTATCCACTTCATCAGGATCAGATGGTGAGTTAATCAAGCTCTTTAGCTGCCTTCTTGGGAACACCCATGATAATTTATGTATATCCTTATGTGAGTACCATGTGTTAGCAACTATCAACTCATTCACCGAACAAAACCTCAGCAGCCTTTCCCCACTCTCATTTATGACATCTTCCCCATGACAACCCAGGATATTGTCCCAAGCTTCTGTATTTCTTCCCACTATAGCATTTAAATCACCCATGAGTATCAAAATTTCTCTTCTTCCTACTTACTCTACGACACTCGGCAATTTGGCATAGAACTCGTCTTTGGCTTTACTCTTACTGTTTCCTAGTGTAACTTTGTTTAATTTTGTAACAAAGGATTGATATTTTAAAGTATTTCTACTATATATACATGACAATATGACAAGTGAACAAGTATAATCAGTGTTTTATGTGTCCAGGTAAATATATTATATATAGCCCTTTGCCCTTTAACCACTATAAAAAATTTGATTTGCTTTTTGCACATTCATTGTATGCACTCTAATAATATAGCAAATATAGAAATCTCTGGAACAATTATAAGCATGCTTATATGTAGATGCACTGTGTATCAAATCTGCATGTGAAGTACCCTTGCACATACAGGTATAGTTTAAACAGATATCTATGTATATGATAGAATAGAGATTCATTGCTACGTTGTAACTATGATAGAGGAATTAGTGAGCTTTCCGTAGCAGGGTAAAATAATCAAGATATAATCACCAATCAGTTTATGTTTAATGTGTAGCCTATCAGGGTTTTATTAGCATTATTAGCTGAAGAAGGTCTACGGACTGAAACGTCCTGAAATAATCTTGATTGTTTCACCCTGCTACGAAAAGCTCACTAATTCCTTTAACATATCAATATTGTGTGACATGGAGAGAGCAATGTACTTATTCGTGTAATTATACCATTTTACCATGGTATTTAATAGCTACGTAAGCAAATTCTTTTGAAACCACTAAACAGCTGGCCCAATTTGCACATGTTCTCGATATGGATATCTATATTATTTACAATAACTTGTTTATCTAGATTATATTACTGTAAAGAACTACCAGTGTAAATGTAAGTGTTTGTCAGATTTTACTTAAAAGACTACGTAAATCTAATGAAATCATCTACAGTATTACAACGTTTACAGACTAATTATATTATGCAACTTCACCCAGGTATAACATGTCCATTTGACGGCAAAATCAAAATGGTAGCCCGATCATTTAACCTTCTCAAACCTGCCGTGTTTACTTCACTTTTAATTTTTAAGCGAATAAGAATCTATATTTATTTTTAATCATTATACAAACCATTTTAAATTTAAATTTTATTGCAGTCTGTTTATTTCTTGAATAATATGCATTAACTTACAGGTACCGAATAAACGTTTCAGTCAAAAAGGCGGAAAGGAAGATGACGAGGAAAGCGATTATTTTTAGGCTGAATATGTTCGTAACATCAATATCTAAATTTTCACCTCATTGCATTTTGAATCTCCCAATCTCCAACACGTGGTTCCCACACAAGAGAATCCTCAGTTACACCTGGGAATGTAGAGGCAGAAGGTTGAAATCAATAATCGATTATTTCTTGATTGGAAAGGAGGCTAGGAAGCAGTTCGTTGATATTAAGGTAGTGAGGGGTATCCAGATGGGGAGTGACCATTACCTGGTACTCCTGAAACCTAAACGGAAGATGCAGAAATGAAAGAAGACAGTCACTGCAGAAAGAGGAATAAGGCAACAGATCAGAATTGATAGGCTGGAGGAAGACAAGGTGAGATGGAAGTACCAGGAAGTAATTAGAGAGAAATTTGAAGAAGCGAAAGTAAAAGGGTGCATGTCTGGAGATGATGTTGAGAGAGCATGGTGTGAGTTGAAAGAAGGTTAAGTGGGTGCATCAAGTGGTGTGTATGGGATATTCAAGAGGAGGCACAGTGGGGGGAAGAGGTCAAGATGGTGGAATGAGGAGGTTAAATTAGCCGTGAGAAGGAAGAAGTTGTTGTATAAGAGATGTTTGGACACAGACATGGATGAAGCTAAATGACAGTACAATGAGGCAAAGGCTGAGGCCAAAAGAGTAGTTAGGAAGGCTAAGAATGAAGAGTGGATGCATCTAGGTATAGAGTTGGAGAAGGATGCTTGGGGTAATCAACGGAGATTTTGGGCCCGTGTGAATGGTAACAAGAAGGAGAGGGCCCGAATGTCACGGATCTGCAGTAGGGATGGTAGGATTCTGATGGAAGAGGAAGAATTAAGGGAACTTTGGGAAGAGCATTGTATGTACGGTAAAAAAGTAGAGAAACAAGAAAGGGATGTTACACAGTGAAGCATTAGCTATGAATAAATCATACAACACCCTTGCTTGTAGGATTCATGTATAGCTAATGCTTCACTGTGTAACATCCCTTTCTTGTTTCTCCACTTTTTTCCATCCTACATCTTAACTATTTTTGTAGAAAATTCTAGTTTCTGTACTTTTTATGGAGCATGGGCTAGGAATTAGATTAGTATATATATTTTATTAGCTATTAGCTATTAGCTATGCATGAATCACACAACACCCTTGTTTGTAGGATTCATGTATAGCTAATGCTTCACTGTGTAACATCCCTTTCTTGTTTCTCCACTTTTTTAACCCTACGTACAATGCTCTTTCCAAAGTTCCCTTAATTCTTCCTCTTCCATCAGTATCCTACCATCCCTACTGCAGATCTGTGACATTCGGTCCCTCTCCTTCTTGTTACCATTTTTGTTTCACAATATTCGACTGAATATAGACGTCGTTAAAATGGTGACTTTATTGAGGCCTTTACTCTAGGGCCATGAAAACCGTCATACTCAATAAAAGCATTATCGCTCTCACTTCTACAAAAGAATACAGCTCGAAACATTTGCAGTAGTTTCGTTTGACAATTAGTCCAAAAGCTTATATAGTTTTTTAGTTATGGCTGACGACGAAGAAGAAGAATATGAAGAAGATTAAAATGGGAATTTTTAAAGTTTATTATTTCGCCAGCGGGACATATTTGCTTGCCTTTAAGGTCTATTTAGAGCATGTAAATTTTATATTTAGCTATACATAGCCTTGTTTTGTCGATTTTCGGCCTATTTTGGGATTTTGCTCCTATACCAATGTATGGGGAAAACAAAAAATACCCGTCATCCCTATATAGGGAGTACTACCGTACTCCCTGATCTTGTTTTGCCATTTTCTAGCCGAAACTTCACAAAAATATATGACTCAATACCTGCCTGTTATTGCTACAATACTTTTACAAGTTACACAATCCCAGTAAAACTTAAGGTATAGGTCAATCCAGCTCATTATAAATTATATCATAGTAGCTCTGCCAAAAGTGAGGCTACTATATTGCCCAATACCTGCCTGTTATTGCTACAACATCTCCAAAAATTGCACAATCGCACCACTACTTTGTAGTTATAGATCAAACCAGCTCATTATAAATTCTTTTGGTGCTATCGGTGAAGCTCTGCCAAGAGTGAGTTTGCTATATAGCTCATAAATAGTCCATTAATACTACAATATTCCCACAAATTACAAAACAATACTTAAAAAGAAAAATGACTTCTAAACATATACTCTCTTTTTTCTATAGCAAATAAAGACCGAGACTTTGTTATTGTTTAGAGTTACGTGGGGGCTTCACCCCCCACACCCCTAATATTATTATAGATCATGTATGTGTGTGGGTTACTTACTCTCAGTGGCTGAACATTTTGAGGGACTGGGGCTTCCAGAATGGCTTTTACCTTCTCAGCAGTAGGATGTAATCCCTCTACGGAAATGATATGGCCCAGGTATTCAACTGATGGCAGCATAAAGGCGCATCTGCTCCTCTTCAGTCGGATGCCTACCCTCTGCAATCTTGTGAGTACCTCCTCTAAATTTTTCAGGTGCTCCTCTTGAGTGCTACCTGTGACTAGAATATCATCTATGTAGACAGTTACCTTTTTCAGTCCTTGGAGAAGGTTGTCCATTGTCTTCTGGAAGATTGCCGGAGCAGATGCAACTCCAAATGGCAATCGATTGTATCTGTAGAGGCCTCAGTGGGTGTTAATAACAACGCACTGCTTGGACTCCTCTTCTAGGTGTATCTGCTGGTAAGCATGTGCCAGATCAAGCTTTGTAAATTGCTTACCTCCACTAGTGAAGCAAACAGATCCTCAATTCGGTGCAAAGGGTAGGTATCCAACTTGGCAACCTTGTTGACGGTGACCTTGTAGTCACCACAGATTCTGACGGACCCATCTGGTTTAGTAACTGGTACAATGGGTGCTGCCCATTCAGCAAACTCCATTTTCTCCAGGACTTCTTGATTTTCTAATCTTTGCAGCTCCTGTTCAATCTTTCCTCGCAAGGCATAAGGCACGGTACGTGCCTTGCAAAAAATTGGCATCACCTCTGACTCTACCTGCAACCAGGCAGTTACACCTTTGACTAGTCCTAGTTCCTTCCTGAAGATTGGGTGTGTTTTTGGAGTACGTCTTCTAGGTCGGACTTCCCTTACCATGACAACTTAGTTATCTTTTACCAGCCTAAGTTGATCTTTGAGAGCCAGTTCCTTCCCAACAGGGTTGGACCAGATCAGTCCCCCACCACTAGGAGGTCCAGCTGCTCTTCCTGCCCTGCATAGTGTGTTAGAACATTAATGGTACCTAGTACAGTAAGGGTCTCACCTGTGTAGGTTTTCAACTTAGCTGCTGATGGCTGCAGGGCAGGTGGGTTATTTTTTCATGTTTAACGGTATGTTTCCTCACTGATCACTGATACCGCAGCTCCTGTGTCCACTTCCATTATCACCTCTCTACGATTTAAAATTACAGTCGTTCTTAATGGCAGATTCCTTGGAGATAAAAGGTTGCAGAGCATGTAGGAGGTATCCTGCTCCTCTTCCCCACCATCTGATTCCCCAAGGTGGTGGGTTTGCTGTGACTGAGAGAATTTTGTTTTTCTCGGGTTATGAGGTGCTTTTGCTTCTTAGCACGGCGACATGCTCGAGCCAGGTGACCCTACATGCGACAGTGGTGGCAGTCGGTCAATTTGTGCAGACACTTCTGGGCCAAATATTGAGTACTGTTACAACGGAAACACTTGAGTCAGCCACCTCGCTGGGACTTTGTTAAGTTGACTGCTAAGACTGGTTGAGTAGGAGACCTTGCCTGGGACTTAGGTTGCAAATCTCTAGTATTTTTCTCAGCCATTTCTGTGGACATACAGATGTCGTAGGCCTTCTTAAAGGACAAATGAGGTTTGCCAGGTGCCATTTCTGAGTGTGGCTGTCTCGGATTCCACACACCAGGCAATCTCTGAGCATGTCCTCAAGGGTGGCATTGAACCTGCAATGTTCTGACAACTTCTTCAGTTCTGCTACAAATTCAACAATAGATTCGCCCTCCTACTGCACTCTAGTGTTGAAATTATAATGTTGCACAATTGTGGAAGGGGTCGAGGAATAATAGGATTGGACGAATTCCACTAATTCTCCAAATGTGAAAGCAGTAGGTTTCCTAGGAGCTGCTAAGTTGCGAATAACTTGATAGGTGGGTGCCCCACAGACACTCAGTAGGATGGCCCTTTGCCTGTCTTCTTTGACCTCATTGGCAATAAAATACTGTTGCAGACGTTCTATGTATAACAACCAGTCTTCTCTATCCACATTGAATGGGCCAACTGCTCCATGTGTAGCCATGATTGGTACTTTACCCCCGTTGCCAAATATGTGGTAATTGTACTTCTTGCACGCATATAATAGCAAAACTATAGTCTCAATTTCAACTAATACTTTCTTAATCCCTCTATACAAAATTCTAGAGTCCTTAAATAAGATACAATGATCTAATATAGAATATTCTTGAAAACAATTTACAAGAAACACTTAAATGTGGAGAGACAAGGATATGTAATGAGTGATGACATAATAAAATGAGGTTTTACAGTTACAAAGAAAAGGGTACGAATATCTAGGGATTCTACTGATGTATTTAAATGGAAATTAGTCTAAGAGGTCACAAGGGTACCTGCTGTTTACTACATAACTGGTAAGGCCTTGAAAAGCTCGAACATCTTTCTTTTTCTGGCGTTTGGGAGAGTCCTTTCCACTGGCTAACTTGGCAGGATTTGGGCATACCTTCCCTCCTCCAATGATATGTCCCAAGTAATGGACTTCCTGCTGGGCAAACTGACACTCCTGTGGCTTGACTGTCAATCCGGCTTCATTAAGCCTGCTGAAAACCTCTGCCAGATGCTTCAAGTGTTCTTCCCAGGTAAGGCTAAATATCACAACATCATCTAGGCAGGCCCCAGCAAAAGACTCCCTGCAACACATTATCCATCATCCTCTGGAAAGTTGCTGGTGCGTCATGCAGACCAAAAGGCATAACCTCAAACTCATAGAGACTGAAGGGGGTCACGAAGGCAGTCTTTTCCTTCGATTCTGGATATAAAGGAATCTATAAATATCCTTTAGCAAGATCCAGAGTGGTGATATAGTTTGCAGGGCCAATCTTATCTATAACTTTTTCTAACCGTGGCATGGGGTAGGCATCAAACTGTAGTCAACACAGAACCCCACTCCCCCATCCTTCTTTCCCACAATGACAATAGGTGAAGCCCACAGACTCTTGGAAGGGATTATAACCTTGGCTTCCAACATCTTCTCTATCTCGCCTTGTACCACTTCTCTTTTGGCAGAGGGTACTGGGTATGCCCTCTGTTGGATGGGTACGGCATCACCTACATGTATGGCATGGTTGGTGACTGTAGTTCTCCCTGGGACATCTCTGAAAACGGCAGGAAATCTCCCAAGGACAGCTTCTAGCTCCAGTTGCTTTTCTTCAGACAGTTGTGGCAGTCTGGTTAGGGTTTGTTGATTTTGGGTTTCTTCTCAGAGGACAGGTAAAAAATCTGCATCCATATCCTCTCCTTCAAACTGGGCCAGGAAGGCATGAGACACTTCATCAGCTTTGTGCCACTTCTTTAGCAGGTTGATGTGATACACCTTCTGCCCCTTCCTTCCACCTGGGGTTACTACATCATAGTTGAGTGCACCTACTCTTCGAGTCACTGTGAATGGTCCCATCCACCCCAATTTAAGTCCTTTCTTGGAATTGGGCAGCAAGACTAGGACTTGCTTTCCAGTTTCTAGGGTCCTTTCAACTGCACCTTCATCATAGTTGACTTTCTGCTTCCCTTGCGCTTTCTCCAAGCTGGCTCTCACAAGTCCAGTCATCTCCTCACAATTTTTCCTCACATTGATTATTCTCTCCAATGAAGGCTCACCTAACCTTTCACCTGTCCAGTTCTCTCTCAGCTCGTCAAGGGGTCCTCTGACCTTCCTTCCATAAAGTAAACTCAAAGGGGAACCCAGTAGATTCCTGGGGGGCCTCCCGGTATGCAAATAGGACATAGGGTAAATACATGTTCCAATCCTTCTGATTGGAACTCATATCACAAACATTTACAACATGCCCTTCAATGTGGAATTGAACCGTTCCACCAAGCCATCACTCTGAGGACGACAGGGACTGGTTCTGAGCCTCTTTATCTGCAATGCACTATAGACATTATGCAGGAAAGCAGACATGAAATTTGTTCCCTAATCAATAAGGATCTCCACTGGGATTCCTACTCGAGCGAACAGCTTAATGAGCTCCTGGGCCACCCAAGTGGCCTCGACGCTGGGCATTGCCACTGTCTCCGGATACTGGTTAGTGTAATCGCAGATGACCAATATGAACCTGTTTCCTCGGCTAGACTTTGGCCAGGGTCACACTATATCCATGGCAATCCTCTGGAAAGCTTTTCAATGATGGGCATCGGGACCAGCTGGGCTTTAGTTGGGCACCTAGCTGCATTCCTCTGACAAACTTCACATGACCTACAGTATTTGGCAACGTCACCAAATATCCCTGGCCAGTAGTATCTCTGCAGGATACGGTCCTTTGTCTTGGTAACTCCCAAGTGACCAGCCAATGGTATGTCATGAGCCAACATCATGACAATGGGCCTACACTTCCCTGGTAGCACAAGCTGATCACAGGTCCTCACATCTGCCACCTCAGACCCCTTGGTTCTCCACCTACAGTACAGCAAGCCATCAACATAGCGGAAACTAACCCTGCCATCTGGCTCCTGCATGCTCTCCCTTAGCTATCTGCCCTGCGTGGTCTAGTGATTGGTCATTCTGCTGCTGCTCCCTCATCCCTTCAGCTGACATCTGCAGCGGGTTTTCTACTGCTCTTGAACTGGTGCTCATTGGTCCAGCATCAATGGTCTCCTCCGAGGCGGGTCGGACATCCTTCCCCTGTAGCTGCTCCTGCAGGATGATCTCCTCCCCCTTTGGCTCATTGGTATCTCGTGATACCTCAATTACCTTGGCCACCCCCTTAGCTCGGGGCTCTCCTACTCTGCATGACTCCTTTTTGAACGGTCAAGCTAGGTTTGACCTCCTCACTGACCTCCAGACAGAAGATATCTGTTCCTAGCACAACATCCACAGGGAGGTGTGGGGCCACTGCAACCCACACTTGCTTCCTCCACGATCCTGTCCGAAGTTCTACCTCAGCTGTGGGATGCTGCATTGTATACCCATGGACACACAAAACTGATATTGACTTGTGGCTCACCTCTGGAACTAGGTCAACTGAGACCATTGTCAGACTGTACCCTGTGTCAACTAGCATCTGCCATTGACAGTACCCTTCCGCAGGCTCTTGGGGTTCCATGCCACCTCTGAGCATTCCTGGAGTGCTGGCTTTGTCCCAGCCTTCTCCTTGTTGCTGGGCTTCTCTGGACAGTTGTACATTAGGTGCCCCCACTTTCCGCACTGAAAACACCTTCTCTCTGCACGACAGTTCCTGGGTGGATGTCTGGCCAGATGCTATGTCCAGTTTGCTTCCATGGTTTGGTCCAGAGCTGTAGTACCTGCTCTGACCACTGCTACCACTATTATTACCCCTCCTGGCGAGGGTATAGTCATCAGCCAGTTCAGCTAGCTTCTGAACAGAGGGGGGTAACTCTTCCAAAGCCACACTGCCAGGTCCAGGTGGGACATTCTCATATACTTGCTCCATTAGCACTAACTGTTCCCACGGCAAAGTTTGGGATTTCACCCACTTCTGGAAACGATCCTGCACACAGTGTACCCACTCTTGCTAGGTTTTACCCCCTTTCTTGCGGTCGTTTCGGAACCTCCTCCTATGAGTCTTCTCATTGACTTCATATCGCTGGAGGATAGCAGCCTTAACCTTCTCATAGTCTAATGACTCCTCTGTGGACAGACTAGCGAAGGCTGCCATTGCTTTACCAGTTAGCAGGCCAGCCAATTGTTTGGCCCAGATGTCCTCAGGCCAATGTTGCTGGTTCGCCACTCTCTCGAACATGGCAAGGTAGTCCTCTAGGTCGTTCCCCTCTGTCAGCTTTAGGATGGTGGGTTTGGGCAACTTCACCTTAGGAGCAGGCAGAGTGGGCTCTGTGGCCTTCTTTAGGAGAGCTGACATCTCTTCCCTATAAGTTTCCATTTCCCTTCTTCTTTGCTCAATAACAGCCTTCAGCATCTCCTGTTGAAATCTCTGCTGTTCTATAATGGCCCTCAGCTGCTCTTGGAGCATCTGCACAATGGACATGGGTGCTTCCTCTGCTCCCCCAGGTTCTGTTCTTGCCTTTTCTGCAGTCTTTCCCCTAGGCATCTCCTCTCCAGTGCTTCAAATGACAGGTACTTTAAAATAGGTTCTTTCTAGGAATATCTGCCCTCCACCAGCAAAAGAGATAATCCCACCGCTGCCACCAAAAGTAGCATCGCGAGTAGTTAGGCACTGATTAGGCTGAAGGTTTATACCTGCGAAGCTAAGGGGCGATTGAGTTACTGTAAGTCCGTTGACTTATTATAACCTCAATCAACTTGTTGGAATGAAAGTTACAAAACTAATGGGTATTTATAGAAACTGGGGAGGATATGATTACAACTTGTGGGTTGATGTGAAATAAGATGTGGTTTTACATGATACAACAGATGAATAAAGTGGAACCCAAAACTGTGAAATGCTAATTAAATATATGACAACAGGTGCTCCTACAATGTCAAGGAAGTTAAGTAACTAATGACACAAATTCCAGGGTCCAAAAATAATATATTAATTGATCAGACTAAATGTCACCAGTCTCAATGGGAGGTGGGATGGAGGATGGAGTATTGCTGGGAGGTGGGATGGAGGAAGGAGTTTGAAAGGGAGGTGGGATGGAGGAATGAGTACGACTGGGAGGTGGGATGATGGAGGAAGGAATATGAATGGGAGGTGGGATGGATGAAGGAGTAAGAATAGGAGAAGGGATGGAGGAAGGAGTATGAATGGGAGGTGGGATGATAGAGGAAGGAGTATGAATGGGAGGTGGGATGGAGGATGGAGTATGACTGGGAGGTTTGATGGAAGATAGAGTATGACTGGGAGGTGGGATAGAGGATGGGTATGACTGGGAGGTGGGATGATGGAGGAAGGAGTATGAATAGGAGAAGGGATGGAGGAAGGAGTATGAATGGGAGGTGGGATGATGGCGGAAGGAGTATGAATGGGAGGTGGGATGGAGGATGGAGTATGACTGGGTGGTGGGATGGAGGAAAGAATATGAATGGGAGGTAGGATGTATAAAGGAATATGAATGGGAGGTTGGATGGAGGAAGGAGTATGACTGGGAGGTTTGATGGAGGATGGAGTATAACTGGGAGGTAAGATGGAGGATGGAGTATGACTGGGAGGTAAGATGGAGGATGGAGTATGACTGGGAGGTGTGATGGAGGATGGCCTATGACTGGAGGTGGGATGATACAGGAAGGCATATGAATGGCAGGTGAGATGGAAGATGCAGTATGAAAGGGAGGTGTGATGGAGGATGGCCTATGACTGGGAGGTGGGATGATGGAGGGAGGCATATGAATGGGAGGTGAGATGGAAGATGCAGTATGAAAGGGAGGTGGGATGGAGGATGTCCTATGACTGGAGGTGGGATGATGGAGGAAGGCGTATGAATGGAAGTGAGATGGAAGATGCACTATGAAAGGGAGGTGGGATGGAGGATGCAGTATGAATGGGAGGAGGGTAATTATAATGAATCACTTTTAAATTGAATAGGAACAAACAATAGAATTATGGAATAGAATTAATCTTCTCTTTGTAATTTTTTACCAACTTACTTTGTGGTTAACAAGTCTAACATTTTTAAGTGTCCTATATACCTTATCATTGTTATAGATGCTATATAAACAGAAGTAGTCACAAAATCATATAGACAGAGATTTTTCAGATTTTGTGGTCGTCTTGGATAAAAGGTTTCGATTAAATTATCTACAAAAATATTTTCACTTTTTGGGTATGTCTTTTGTAATTCTATAAAGTTCTTCAATTGTTTTATGTGGTATAAAAACATCAATTCACTTTACAGTTTCACCTAAAAGTAAATCACTTACTTCATAGAGACCACATTCACGAGAAAGCAAGCTACATATTCCCAAACTCCAAAGCTGACTTAAAAACAGTCTTAGACAGACTCACTTATATCATTCCAAATATCCTGCATGCTACTCTTTTCAGCCTTAGTGATGTATCCACTTACATAGTGGTCTAGAGCAAGTTATGATTCAGCAACAAACGGAATGTCAATGTTAGCCTTCCACAACAATAACAAAAAAGGATTGTAATCATTTATATGAACTTCATTTTTTTCACACTTTAAGTCATTTTTCAAGCTCTTAGGCTGTCTTCTATACAGTTTAAAGTATCCACGGGGCAAATTTTGCGAAGAAAACCAAAGTTACACTTTGATATAAAAACACTTTTTCCATATTTATACCTTCTTTTACAGTATGCACTACATTTGTGCATTTGATATAGTAAGACCAGCCTGTGGAATTTTGGATTGACTAATTCATCAGGAAGTTGACAGGTTATGTGATTTGTTAACCAATTTAGGACTGCAGTTGAATCATCAATTCCAGCATGTTTAATCCAAAGAAGTACATGATAATGTGGTGTACCACGTGCTTGGTATTCCTCTTTCCAGTAAAAGTGATTAATTTCCCCGAACCCTTCAATAAAACAGTGTTAAAGAAAGCATGAAATTTTAAACTCTCTAGAAACAGATATTGGACCTTCAGCACCAAGTTTTCCAATATTACATATATGTAAAAGGCACACTGTTAACCTTTTGAAGATTATCCATTATATCTCCAGATTCATATTCTGCACAGCTAAATGTGAGGAACAGAGTGGGTTTTCCAAAATTTCATATCGTGCATTTAAGTTCACTTTGCCTCAAAAAACAGTATTGTTTAATACCAGGAACTGATTGGAGCATGGTGCACAAATTGGCTTTAAGTTGTTTATCAGCTGTAGCTATTTGTTCAAATATCAAGCTGTAAGAAATAGACATATTGAGGATATTTTCTGAAACGAGAATCACTATTTAAAAGTCGTGATTATATATATTCACTTAATGATAGTTTGATTTTACGATCATGGTACTGGTCATACTTTCCAGCTCGGAATATTATTGGAAACACACTACATAAAGATATCTTTGACAATTATCCAAAAGACTTTCCTCAATATTCAAAAGTTTGTATTGCTCTATAGCAGAGCCGAATGAATCTAAATTTCTTATAGTATACAGTTGAAATGTGGAAAGGTCCCTATCTAACTAGAATTCTACTTATACTTTTGCTGATTACTTCTGTAATTTGTTTACTAACTCTATCAACAGATGTATTTTCTATGTCTTTGTATAACCATTTGATTTCTTTTAACTTCTCTATAGTAGCTGTAACATTTAACAATGTCCGCCGCATAACCTAATCCTTTGTGAGTTTACCATTAACTATAATATAAAATTCTGTATTTGGCAACATTGTTTTATCAGTGTGGTTTATCTGATCTATAGTGCTTACAGTTTATTCAAATGGCAGAGGGAGAAAAAACACTGTACCTTTACATGCTTAATGAGAATTATAAATTGGTATATACTTTTGCTGTATAGGTACCTAATTGAATAGTTTGATAACATTTTGCCAGCTGAATAAGCTAACTGCTTAACGGATCTAGTGAAATTAATTCTTGGGGTATTGGAATTGTCTGCAATCCATTTAATACACAAAGAGGGGGTAAAATATCTTTTTTAATTTTTAATCAGAGTAATAACAGATGTATAACAATGTTTCCATATTATATTGCTCAGATTTAGAAGCTGCAATATGGTCTTTCAATCTGGACCACACTATACCTCCCAGATTATCAGATAATTTTATTCTGGTTACAGACTTTCTTTGATAGAGGCATTCACAACTACAACATACATTTATAGCAAAATCGTTAATTTACTTTTCTAAATCTAATACTATCTTTGCAAGTTTTTACAGTATTTTTGATTCTATTAAGCCAAGCTCTTCATTGTTGCCTTCAGTTATCAAATCTTCAGAGTCTTTTGACATTACTTATTCTTTAAAAGTAATGAGAATTTAAAAGTCATGAATATCTAATAAATTAACTAAATCGCCATTCTGAAGAGCTGTATCTAACAGTATAAAACCATTTGGCTCTCTAAAGTGGAATAAACATACTTCAAAAAATTCTTTGAAGTGGGTAGTGAGTAGATGCAGCTTATAATATTCTGAGTTTACTGAAACAGTTACTATTTTCAGCATGCAATGGATGACCAGATAAAGTATAATTGGGCAACCCTTGAGACTCAATGTATATAGATGATGTTTGTAGTGTTGAACTGTACACTAGCACAGTCATCATCACAAACATGCAAATATCTATGTACTTTCTAAATGGTTCATCAAATGCCAGCCAAAATGCAAGTATAACATTTATATCTTGTATTGAACATGTAACATAAAGCTTGCCCGTTTTTGGCGAGATATGGCCTTGAAATTGACGGCAATCAAGCAACGACTGGAATTGGTTAATCAGATATCTAAGAACCAGCAAGTAGTTCGAGTTTTTGAGGGGGCACCAGGCACCTCACAGGTTTTTTAAATTCAAAATACTTGTGTTTTCCAATTTCTCATCTTCTTGTCAGTAAAGGGTCCTGGGTTTTGTTCTACATCCCCATGGCACAAAAGTATAAACATAATATATAACAGGAAGATAAAACAGGTGATTTTGAATAGTTTGGGATTTATACTGTGTATATCCACATCAGAGCTACCATTCATTAAACCATGATGGCTTCTAAACGGGCGAGAAGCATACAAGTTCTGCATATGCCTGAATTTCCAGTAGGAACTTATGTGTGCATTTCCCAACTGAGCTCTGTTAAGAATATTTTAATATTAACATGTTGATTGTATAGGGCTACATTTATCAAAACAATTAATAGCATCACATATTTGTTGCAAATAGAAGTGCTAAAAGAGAAAAGGTGGTATGATATATAGATGCTTTAAATGTGGCCAATAATAAAGCCATTGATGGCTAATTACTGCCAAATATATAATATATATACATCATGTGCAAGTTTAATATTTGATGTAAATAAATATCATTTGTCATATTGAACACATATTGCTTACGTTTTTGTAGAATGTAAAGAAAGATTCTTCTGCTTGATTTAAATTCCATCCAATTTTATGGAAGACTAAAAAGTTTTTGAAATGCACATAAAAGTTATATAGAAGTAATAACCTCTGATATAATAAAAGCTGGGTTCCAGCTTACAGCTATTTCCAAAACAAGTCATTTAAGATTATATATACACATTGAATACTGTATATTTATTCCGAGATGGGTAGAGACATTGTTGCATGTTGAAGTCCGTTCTTTATCTTTACATTTAGGTCATTGGAATCCAAAATCAAATGAAGATAAAACATATTATTGATGAATATGACAGCTCTAACTAAATTAAACTTTATTATTATGACATTTGTTGTTTGTGAAAAAGAACTAAATAAATTTACCTTGTCATTTTTGAAACATTACCGCCATTTTTACAAATTTTAAGATTTTTTCTAAGTCTACATTAGTCCACTGTCCTACCCATGACGTCATGGGGAAATGGAAGCAGGATGGTGGTCTGGCTACATCAGACTAAGTCTACATTAACACTACAAATCTCTTAATTGGCTATAGCTTATTATTTAGCTATTACACCACCATCCTAATACAAGCATTTTGCATTCATTAAGTACTGACCTTACAATCTAAATATTATCATTTGATTTATCTACAAATTTGTCTTCATCATTTTGATAGTAAGAACTCCCTAAAGTACTCAAACATTTAAAAAGTTTGTGCTACAATTCATGAACATTATCCATAAAAGTAAGGAAAAACTTAGTTAAACTCAAATCCAGCCCCTTCTCTTCCTCGAGTGTAACTATTGTACAATCACTTGGTATGCTATGAGATTGTGCAATATTGATATGCAAGGAAGATATGGGGCTGGATATGACACTAGGAAATATTCACATGCATTAACATTGATATCTTAGGTGAGCCTAGATCAGCCCACTTTTAATAAAGGGAAAACTCACATTACGATTAAGTGCCTTTCCTCAAGCTACAGGAAAATCATAATTTTATAGGTAGTAAGATGGCTCAGAATTATTTTCAAAGTTTCAAAGTTTTCATTTCACATAAGTAACGGATTGAATAGCTGTAGGGTTAATTTAATAAATTCATATGAAAAAGTAGATTACTGAATTAGAGATGGGTTGTTTTACAACAAACAATGCACCTAGCAAAATTTATGTTAGTCATGCAGCACTCTATACGTATATCAATCTGTATTGCTTTGGTATACGTATCAGACAGTCGATAGGCTTGAGTTATATTTATACAATATTTGTCGGGCTTGAAGAAAGGTCGGATCTCAAATTAGGGTCTGAATATACAAGCTGGGTCTAAATATGAAGTGATTGCAATGTGTGACCAGTTTCTGCTTTGCTTTCTGCTTCAGTAGCAAAAGCAAAGTTCTATGACGTCTCCTTAAAGCCGTTGAGTGCGCTACAAAATATGCGGCAAGGGAATAGAGGCCTGAGCTTCTATTCTCTTGCCCGACAACTAATGATAGACCAAAAAGAGAAACTCAAAATTAAACTTAATTAGATATCCCTCTCCTATCTGATGACAACAGCCAGACAATTCTTAAGCAAGAATAATAATCCATATACTCCATTACTGGGGCAACCACCTCTATTCAAATTTCATAACCATAATAAAGCAGAATTTAAGAAGCTATATACTGCATCGGCTTCTTGAATCCTGTTAAATCCCAAATAAGACATTTCTTCTTGGGGTGGACAATTCGCTTTATATTTAGGACAGTTGGAGTAGTCAGGGCAAGAGCATTCTACGAAGTCGTCAGCGTTTAAGCAAAAACAGCCCGACGCTAGCAGAGCCATCCTGAAAATCCCGCCAAAATAATGATAAGAAGTGACGGAGTATATATCACTCATACCACAGCGCTTCGGTGTATATGGATTTTATATGTACTCACCCTCGGATGCTAATGCTCCCTCGTGACTCATACGAATACAATCCATATACACCTCAGCATCAATATATAACTAATACATATATATTAACTTGATATTTAAACAGTACAAGACTTTAGTCACATTTTGCAGGTTTTGAAATTCTCAACTACTGCATAGAGTTGATACAGATCATCCAATTGCAAGGTAGAACACATGGCCAACCAATTACTCTTTCACACCTCAGTATAGACTGCATCTGCATGCTATATATCAACAAAGGTTCCAGTCTTAAAGGGGTCTCAGGTAATAATCAGAGCAGATTTGATTTGCCTTGTGATGGAGCTAAGAATACCGACGGTTGGTTGCATGCATTCGCATAATCAACAGGGTTAGAGACCATTTTGTAACTTGTACACAAGGGACATCATATGACATACGTTTATAAAGGCCTTGGACTTCTATGTCCTTGGAAATCTCAATTGAGAATGAGAAACACACAAAAGTAGCCAAGAAATAGAGTGATAACGAGTGGTATTTAGGTCGAGATTATATGGAGGCAAAACTCGACTGTGTCGACAAGAATTGAGAAGCGAATGTGCCACACTCGAACTTCTCAGTCAAGTTGGCATTTCTTTTGACACATACGTACCATATATACATCTGTTGTCTATATAGAAGAGTGATGGAAGCAGGCAGCAATAAGAGGTCATATGATGAATTTAAAGATCCTATGAAGTGGACCATGAAGCCAAGCATGCAAGAGTTCATGGAATAGTAGCTTCTTTGTCCCCAATGAAGGAGAGCACATCTGGACGCTCCAATTTTAGTGACGGTCAACTAACTGATGGATAAACTAACCTTAGATTATTTGATTTTGATACAAGTCACCAACAAAGGCTAACAGAATTCGATGAAAAAATGGACCAGTAGCTCTTGTTGAGGTGAAATCAAGTTAATGGGGCTCAGAGCTAGAAATTATGATAAGAAAACAGACACAGATGCAAAAATCTCCGTCAAAGTTTGAAGCGTCAACTGTGTGTGAGCCAATAACTGGAGTAACACTGGATCACTTGGAGAGATTGCAAATTTCTCGGCAAATTTTAGTTAGAATCAAAGTGGTTAGCGAAAGGGATGTACTGGAATTAAAAGATGGGTTAAAGAAACAAGACCTATCCAAGACCAAGAGCTATCCTGAAAGTCTCGCCAAAATAACGATTTGGTGTATGGTGTATATGTAAAAATGATAGAGATTCGGTATATATGGATTTTATGCGAACTCGCTCTCGGGCGCTATGCGCACACGTGACTCATACGTAAAGCCCATATACACCTCAGTGCCATGGTATGGAATTAAAAGATGGGTTAAAGAAACAAGACCTTATAATAGGAGATGCCACTGGAACTGCAAAATTGACTGTATGGGAGAAAAATGTTTACATCACTGAAGAATGGTGGCTCATGTAAGTTGTCAGGATTAATGGTGAAGGTAGGTAATGGTTTGAGGTACCTCTCAATGTCAAAGGAAGATGTATATACATATCATCTGTTGAGGAAGATACACTGATGTTAGCCTAAAAGATGTATGGGGGTAATGCACTTAAAAACATTTAGGATAAAGTTCAGACAACATCCGCTGCTATAGGCAAATATAAGAAATTCAGCATATCAGTATGACTTAGCAAATGTGTTGTGGAGATAGCTGCCAAGCTTGTTATTGAATCTCAGGAGAAAACAAAGATTCTTAGTGCTTTCTCGCTAATCATGCAAGAGATATGCCAAAAGGAGGATGTAACAGAAGAGGCACTTTTAGAAGCAGATAACTAATGGTAGCTCTTTAAAGCTACATCCCTACTTACAGTTCTTAATCATTTGAGGTAGGATTCATGAAAATGAGCCAAGATTTATTTATATATAGTAACTTGTGTAAACTGTCGGACAGACTTGTAATTTTTCCATGGTATGGTCTTTTTAATGGTAACATATTATTCCAAAAATGACTTTTCTCAAACAGACTTGCAAAAGGATTTACTATGCACACTAGTGACTGACAGAAGTCTCTATGCAAAGGAGAGGCTATCTGAAGAATTTAGAGCGGGAATGGTTGAGCAAATTTCCCAATTTGCCTAAGACAAGTCAAACCCTTGCCTGCCAAGCCAAAATGAGACCTTGCAGGAGACGGGGTACTGCAAGTAACAGATATAGCCAAAGAGATTTAGATTTGGTTAATGATGCACTGCAAGGCACCTCAAGAAGGAGAAAGGTACAAGGGGTAATCTGGAACCTTCAGAGTGATAACATCCACATGGAGCTTTACTGAGAAAGTAAGCCCATGGAAAAGGGATATGCCAAGCAGCTGTACTAGGCTTGGAACGCTGCAATGCCAGACCATGCGAAAGGTGGAGCTAACTATGAGGCTAGGTAGAATCCGAAGAGGTCAAGGTCTCTCAAGACTAAACCTTGTGGAACCTGAACCACACGGTGTAGCTGCCCTAACTGGGACTGAGGAAGGATGTATGGAAGCACAGGAACAGAAGAAGCTGCACCAAGTTCAGACTGAAAGGGATGAACGAAATGGTGAGATATGTACTGATCCTGCTGAATCTTCACACATGATATCTACCCCAGCTCCAGGACAAGTGGCAATGATCTCTTCATGCAACTTTTAGGCAAAACAAAGGATGCCTGTCTCCAAAAGAAAACTAGAGATATGTTCAATAGAAAACCCTGATTGGCTGAGATGAGGAAACAATTTAGGGGCTACCGAATTAAGGTAGTCCCGATGATAATTGGAGCTAGCTTTGGGGATTGTATACGGTCCCACGAAATCTGAGGAATATTCCAAAGCTATCAAAAATTACAGTAGAGGCGATGAGGGGCCATGCAGAGATCTGTTCGGCTGTAAGGATATTGAGGAGGCATCTATATGTTGAGGGATTGAGGCCTGGGCAAAATTAAGTAGCCCTGTCTTAGTCCTTGCCTGTTAACCTTTGGAAAGTAGTGGTGGATTGGTGTATGGAGGTACAAGCTCCTATTTTGAAAGTCAACTTTGACCTAATGTGCACCTGTGTGCTGCTGCTGGTAGGAGGCAATTCCTAAGGCAAGGAGTAACAAGGTTCCATTAAGGCTTTTTTGTAAAGTAGTGGCTGTATTATAGAAAACAAAGGCCTATAGCTAGACATAAACACACTAAAGGAACTACTTATTTAGTCCAAGATTTATAAACTGCATTTACTATTAAGGATATGGTGCATTTTGTAAGTTTATTTCCTGTAATGACCATTATACGGAGTTCAGTCAGTATATTTTGGGCCTCGAAAACATTATACGCATTAGACAGGTGACCGCTTTATAGAAAGTCTTACACCCACTATATACGATTTTAGGAACTGGCCATAATTTGGAGGCAACCGCACCATCATTCTTCTTAAGATCATTTGATGGTAATCTTTTATGTATTGTCTTCCCTTCATGTAATAGTGACTCGATGTCCCCATTAGCAGGAAATACCATAGATGCATGCTTTCGAGGCAATCCCTTCCATTGCTGATAGTTGACTGTAGGCATCAATAAAACCAGTTATTTCTAACTGTAACAGTTAATACAATGCCCACTCCCATTACATCGGCAACACAAAGGCAATATAACACTGTAATTGCACAGTCAACATCTATAACATCTACAGCATCTACAGTATTTCTACATCTAAATGCTCGCAAGCCAGCCCCTTACCCTCAATTGAGTAAACCGCGAGAGGGAAAGGAGGAAAGGTCTGGCTTGTCACGCAATAACTTATCTGGTCTCTAACTTATCCGGGTAGGAACGGATATAGCTGCCATAACATAACCGGGATAAGTTATAAACTCTATATCTACTCCCCGCGGACTAGTTATAGCTGCCCATAGATAATCCTACCTTGCAATAACTGATCCGCCAGAAGTACTAGCGTTTAAAGATTTAATCTCACGATCAGTGCCAAGGAATGAATTGTAACTTTTATCGATGACGGTTATGTGAAAGGTATGTTTCTGTCATGCACGTCTTGCCCTATATGGAAAATTGTTTTGGCAGTGCATTTGACATAGTGAAAACTTTCATATCTTCGCGTAGTTGGGACAATGGATTAGCCATAAATTAAGTGCCAGTTACTATCATTAAATGTCCGCATCACACACCAAACTGAATTGTGTTGAGCTATAATTACAACTACTACTTTAAAAAAAGCCCTAACGGAGAACCTTGTTACTTCTTGCATTAGTTTACTAAGGCCAGGAGTATCTGGCTTGGACAACCCTCTGTCAGTTATGTTTTCACTTCTTGAGGTTTTTAGCCAGCCTTCCGGCAGCAGCAGACAGGTGCACGTCGGGCCAAAGTTGACCGTCATAATAGGAGGGAGTACCTCCATACACCAATCCACCACTGCTTTCCAGAGGTAGACAGGCAAGGACTGGGACAGAACTACTTATCGTCCAGGCCCCAATCCCTCAATATCCTTACAGCCGAATAGAGAACAGTTCTCTGCATGGCTCTCATCACTTCTACTGCACTTTTTGACAGCTTTGGAATTCCCTTAAGGTCTCCTAGGAGCGTGTCCACTGTCCCCAAAGCACCAATTATCATCGGGACTACCTTAATTCGGTAGCCCCTAAATTGTTTCCTCATATCAGCTGCCAGTTTTTGGTACTTTTGGAACTTCTCTTGCCATCTTCCATTAATGTTGCTGTCAGTAGGAACTGACATTTCAATAATGTAGATGGACTTACATAGCTGATCCTCAACCACTAAGTCTGGCCTTTTTTCTGTCATATCTTCATCTGTAGGGATGCTAGGATCCCACAAGATTTAGACAGACCTATTCTCATAGACTGGTTTTGCTCCTAATTTGTACCAGGGCTCTTCCTGCTTGAATCCATATTCTTTCAACAATATCCACAACACTATCAGTATTGCCCGGTCATGCCTCTCTTTGTAGAGAGAAAATCCCTTGGGCTCACACATGTTTAGTATGTGTTTGACCGTTTCCATAGCCTTGCCACATTCTCTGCACATCAGGAGGCTAGAATTCCTCAGAATATTATTTCCGTACCACCTAGTGTGCAGCACATCATTATGGGCTGCGAGAATCAGAGCCTCAGTTTGAGGTCTGAGTCTCCCCTCAGAAAACCACACATAAGACTCCCTATTTGTGACTTGTCTGTGGTATGAGCCCTGGTGAGCCTTTTCGGCTAGGTTACTTTTTAACCTTTCAGTCTGAGCCTCCCGGAGCTTACGTGCCACTCTCCTCCATTCTCTTACACTATTTTGTGAGGGATCTGTCTTTAGCCACATTTCCGGTTCTAGTTCTATTCCGTGGCTTCCCAGTATCAATCTGGCTTCTTTCAAGACAGTCCTCCTCTGCTTTGAGCACTCCAGCCACTTTTGGTGTTTAACCACAACAGCTGTGAGTGGATCATTGGCAGTATGGAGGTATCTTGCCAGATTCACAACAGCCCTGTCGTGATCCAAAGGAAAACTACAGAGCCCTCTACCACCTTGAGAGCGAGGCAAGTTCACTCTCTCAATGGCAGAGTTATAGTGATGACACTGGTACTTTCTCATGATCTTTCTCACCATTCGGTCCAGTTTTGGAAGTTGAGCTAAAATACTGTATAAACTAATTAAGTTTAACTGTCTAGCCTAGTCTGATGAATCTGATGTACGTAATAGCCTGGATCACCATGCAGTTTGCTCAATTATAGTGAATTTATGAATTTGTTTTAGATTGATTATTTTATTTTACTCTACATGATGAAAGTACAAATATCAACTTTGGTCCATGCATAAAGGGTTGGCTACAGTCACCTCACCTTTTGGTGATTACAATTGCCTAGTAGGCAAATGATCACAATCCAAATTTTGAATAGCTGTTAAATAAGCCGGGCTTGAACATGTTAATTATAGAGAACTCTTTTCTGAGGCTATTACTGTATTATCTCTAATATAAGCCCAGATCTCTAATGCAAGCCGTCCCCAATATAAGCCCACTAACACACTACTTATGCATAGGGTACCAGCCAAAAAAAACCAAACAATTTCTGGAAAGGGATGCCTTTCACCAGTACGTAGTTTAGGTGTCAAAGCGAAGATATTTGTAGTGTAGCAAGACCGAGGCAAGTAGCGAGTGTTAACCGAGTATCGATTGAGTTGTTAATGAAGTAAAAGCGCTGTCCTACCGACTAATCTTGAATGTGCTAGTATGGCTGAACCTGTTTCAGATTGTAACGATTTAATACGTACAAGCTGCGTATACTTCTGATACGGGTAGGGTATGGACGCCAATATGATTGAAGGGTTGAAAAAATAAAAGCCCAGTCTCTTATACAAACCCAGTCTCCAATAAAAGCCCAGGTTCAGAGGGGTTTGAAAAAATACAAGCCCCGGGTTTGTATGTTGATTTGTTGTATTCATGATTCCTCAAGATCCCTTCATGTCGATCAAGTTGGGCCTAATTACAACATCACAGACTCAGTCTGATTATACCTTACCCTTTGTGTGTAGTCTTGACGAAGTGTCACATGCACATTAAAAATATTTTTAACTTATAAATCAATTAGTATACAGCCTTACTTGTTCACACAGTTCAGGCATGCATGTATGCCAAAGTTATACAATCTAAATAAGCTATATAGTTTGTAAATTTAAAATCTATTTAATACATATCTCAAATTAGTGTGTCATTGCTGAGGCAAATTGGGCAAATGTAGGAGCTTGTGGGATTATCTATGGTTTTCTTTGGGATGTTACAGCAAAGCCTATGATACCATTCCTTGCATTTAGAACAGTGCACCATTGGGCCTCTTAGGGTATCATACTTATCCCAAGACAAGCGGCAAAGACAAAAAACTTGAACTTTTTCCAAAGATAGGAACTTTTGATACCTCTCCTTAATTCGGGGCCTACCTAGAGAAGGAAAAGGCCTAATGTTGGATTCCATAAAGCACTTGTAGAGGTGTGGACGCATGGCATCTTGATTGAAATTACAAGTGTGTGGATCGCCTTTCATGCGCAATACTACAGCATTTGCTATGGCAAATAGGCCACAATCTGCAGAGCCATTTTGATGTTGAACATTAACATGCCGCAGCTGAAAGAATCTATTGGATGTCTTTAGAATCGCAGCCACTTGCTTAAACAAAGCTAGTGAACTCTTTGACATTGATGGTAAACTGTTATATACATCAACACTCTCAGGTGGAGAAAACAAATTTGAAATACACACCCAGTGATTCGGTAGGTGTAGTAATTGCACAAAGCTGTGTTCATCAGATATATATCTTAGGCTATTTTCCAGTATAAGACAGTCTTGCAAACCATTCTGTGCAGGAAATTGCTTACTCAGTAGTTTTTGCACAGCATTAATATGCTTGTCAGTTAGCCAGTTTCCATTGATCGAAGGTGATTTGAAGTCATCTGAATTTAGACCATGATCTACTGTTACACTTCTCGTGCCATTTGTTGATGGATCTGCATGTATGAAAAGCCTGTGATAAAGTACTATATTTTCCTGTGTCTAGTATGACCTATATTTTTATTAGCCATTTCATGAAATATTATTCTGCATGCAGGAATAATATAAATCAATTGTGGACAAACAAGTTTAAATACATGCATGGTTCAAATTCACATGTACATACCTGTACATGCCTCTGTTAAAGTGACTGGATGGTCTTGATCAGCAGTATCATGCTCTATCGTTACAAAATCAGCAGTTTCAGCATCAATTTGAAAGCATTGGCTGGGTGGAGTTGTGTAATCCAATTCATTAGTACTGTCATGGGAGTTTCAGTATCTGTCTCCATGTGTGCTACTGATGTACTTACTACATCATTAGCTACTGGGGTGTCCTTTATAGGTCATAAAAATGCTTTTCCCTCGGAGTAAAATGGAGCAAAAAATCCACCACATTTAACTGGTGTACTAGTGTCAAATGCTACAGAGGGATGTGATTGAAACTCACCTCCTGTGACATTAATCATAGGTAGAGAAACTCCTGTGTGTATATAAAATGTAAACACAGGCAGTGAAAGTAAAGAGTCAGTATATATATATATTTGTTTTTCTCACCACAAGTGAAAGATTTATCTAATGGAACTTGCAATTGGCTTTGCTGTAATTGAGTCAGGAAACCCATTTCCAGAGAGGCTAATTGCTTAGTCTGATCATGCAATGTTACACCTTCATGGGCACCAGGTTGAATGAATTTATGATCCTATAATTGTTAATTAAGACAGTGGTATATGATCACTCACTTGTAACGGCTGGCGTATCAATGGGAATAAGGCTATGCTCTGATTGAGCTGTGGAATCATGTTCTGGGTAGGTTAAGTGACTGTACGTGTACTCACCATGATGTGATGCAACTGCATGCATAAACGTTTAGGTTGACTATATGTGTAGTTTCACTATAAGTGCATGCAAATACATACCTAGAGAAGTTGATTTCTCAAACTGGCTATGCTGTACGGATTGAGTCACACTGCACTGTAAGAGACCTGCAATTAATGCCAATGGTTAATATTAAAAGGACAACAGCATAAAACCTATGTCTGCCTGAATTAGCCCACTTGAATGGCTTGGACTAGAGGGAGAAGTGTTGTAGGGTTTTAAGTGAGTCCCATGTACTCTCTTTACTTCAGCTCCATACTCAGCTGAGGTCAGTACATATAACCCATTCCAAAGAATCCTGGTAATTCGAAAAGGACCAAGCCACCTCATATCAAGCTTTACACCCTTTCTCTTTTTCTCCTTGTAAAATCCTTTAAGAGTACACTGGCACCGATCCTATATGCTGATGGTTTAGTATGCTTTAAGTCGTAATACATCTTTTGCTTTTCCTGTGCCTTCTTGATATTTGCTAGAACTTGCTCTAAAGGTAATTGATGTTTGCCAGACAGAAGCTCCAAATTATTTGAATTGATGTCAGGTAGTTTCCCAAACTGTGCTAATAATTCTTCAGGAGGTTTTACTTCTGAAACAGGTAAATAAGGCAGTCGTCCAAACATCAGGTGAAAAGGAGTATACTTTGTAGATGCTGGGAAGTGTTGTAAACAAACAGGCAGGTGTCTAAATACTCATCCCAGACTTCTTTCTTCCCTTCTACATACTTAATCAACATTGTCTGGATTGTCAGGTTAAATCTTTGGTCTAGTCCATTTGCCTATATACATATACAGTATACATGCATGAAACTATACACTCTGCCGTGCCCATGCATGCTGCATGATTATATCATGCATGACAAACTTAAATATACATAATGCATATATAGACCTATGGGTGATATGCTGTAGTAAGGCGATGATTAATCCCCAAAGGTGTAGCCATCTCCTTGTTCAGATGATTTCAAAATTCTGAACCTTGGTCAGTTGTAATGACTTCAGGAATTCCCATTCTCATGAAAATCTGCAAATTATAGGTATAAGAAGCAAACTGGTTAATTGAAATGCATATATAATTAGTCAATCAAAGTCAGAAAACCATAATAACCTACTTTGAAGAAAGCAGCTGCAGTCAATGATGTAGACTTATTGTTCATTGCCACTGCTTCCACCCACTTAGTGCAATAATCACTAATAGTCAGAATTAAGTTGTTCCCGTTGTTAGAAGTAGTGATTGGGCCAATAAAATCGATACCAATGTGATACCATTGACATTTGACAGGTATGGGAAGTTCTGAATACATTTGTGTCATCTTTCTGCTTCCCCTCTGACACATATCACAGGTTTTCACCTGTATATATATAGGAAGATATATATGTTTGATAATATAAACACATCAACGGGTATCATACTAGTTGTTCAACATACCTTGTCACTCCAGCCCACATAAACCTGTCTATTATCCTTGAGAGGGTACGCTTGACACCCATGTGACCAGAGGTAGGATGCATATGACAGTCCTTCAAAATTCTAATCCTCTTATCATCATGATGGATGTACTTTACCTCCACTGCTGGCTATATATTAAGTAAAATAAAAATATACTTATACAGCTATACCCTCTACTCTCCCCTTAACATGTGTATATCTGTGCACTTTCTGTCTCTTTTATTATAGCTAAGGTTACTGTATTGATATATATATATATGGCCAATACATGCTTCTTTATATATAAGAATAGAAACTGGGAGTTGGAGGAAGAGAGGACTGGGTGTACATAATCAAAGATAAGCAACAACTCAAAATAAGATGCAAGATCGCAGAAAAGAGAAGAGTAATATTTGAAGAAGTGAAAAAGATGGATGCATGGGGAACTGAAAGAGAAGAGTGAAAAGGAACAGTTAGTGGCAATTTTGGACAGAGCAGTAGGACAGCCAAGGGTGGAAAGGTAGTGGAGAAGATTTGGGACAACAGATTCCAGCTGAACTCCCTGGGTTAGAGAAATCAAGGAAAATATACAGTTATATATGTGTGAACAGAATTTTCAATTTATTTTCTTCTGCTTTTTGGGGCACCACAGGTGTCCCTATATTGTTTTCAGAAATTATGTTAACGTATGGCTTCCTGTTCGTAACCTTGTATACATATACAGTGCAAGTTACAATATATATATCTGTCACCTAAATGGCGGACGTTCGGCAGGCTTTCGTTTTCTAGCTTAAAACTAGCTTTCTCTTCCTTAGCGTCGAACATTAAACGAACGAAAAGGATTTAGAAACCACCTTACTAATACTATGTAACGTAAAGCCTGCGTAAAAACGTTTTCTACGAGATATAGTCTTGAAAAATTAAAGGCAATCAAGCGATGACCGGATGCGGTTAACCAGACATCTGTGAACTATGTATAAGCCAAGTGGTTTGAGTTTGCTGGGGGTGCAAGGCGCCCAAGAGTTTTTTAAACTCAAACTACTTGTTAAGATTGGTTTCTTGTACAGTGCAACATGGGATAATTATATAAGTCGGCCTATATATAGCTAGTGTACATGTACATGTGGAGTTTGCACATGATGATCATATATAATAATAATATAGAGTATACAAGTGTTGATTAGTCAGAGGTTGTGGAATTGTACTAATTTCCGCCGCATCATGATTTTTGCCGCATGAATATATGATGTACAATATTGAAGGCTTACTTTATTATTGCCATGCCCTCGTTTCACATTAATGTAGTACAGTTCACCATCTTGCACAGAGAATTTTTTCGCTTTGTTACGAAAAACTCATTTTTGATTATTTGTTGCTAGAGCAGGATAGATTCAGTGTGTCAAGTACTGGTAAACATCTTCAACTAAGTCGTTGTCTGTTGGTAAGTCCTCAGGATTATCTTCGCAGCCTGTAGTAGTCATTTCAACGCCTTTCATGTAGTTTTCCTGCGTGCAGGCACTATCGGATGAGTTATGGCACAATGGGATTATTCATGGCAGTCATTGTATTGCCATAACTTATCCGCAGGATGAGTTATCGCGGCGGACCGGATATTGCGTGACAGGCTCCCTGACTATAGACTCCTTGCCACTAGCTCCATTACCTAGGCAACCGCTACATCCAGGTATTCTTATTTTTGAGTGCCATGGTAGGCAAAGACTTAACGAGTCCGGCAGAACAGATCTAAAATCGTCGGGTTCGGTCAATCGTTTTCACGATGCCGACGTCTTGTTGTGTTGTTGGTTGTACCAATCAATGCTCCCTGTCGGTTTTATCGATTTCCGAAGGACATCAATTGAAGGCAAAGATGGATAGCTGCCGTTCGAAGGGTAAACATTGATGGATCAGCCTGGCAACTGTCCGCTGGAGATAGAGTTTGCTCCTTCCAATTTGTCTCTGGAGAGAAGGATGATAACCCAACACACCCTGGATATGTTCCCATACTGAATATGACAGGAGATGTATTCACGGCAGTGGCCAGTACAGCAACAAAACAATCTTTCAGCCGAGTTGACCGACGTTCAGCTTGAGAAAATCACAAACGTCGTCAATTCTAAGAAGAGAGCCCACCCCTCCAACTAAGCTAGCTAAACTCAATGGGGATAGCTTCAGCTTCCCATCTCTGGAGTTGAAAAGCACAGTTTAGATATTTGGATATCTTTGCTTGCTTGTTGTTGCAAATGTACATGCACATGTATGGATGTAAAAATGAAGCAAACACTTATTTTGATTTATCTCATATATGTGTCCAGGTTGCCAGAAAGATCCTTAACCGAGTGCTAGCTATGAAGACCTGCAAGCCCGCTGTGTACAGTTGGAAGCAA
>OX359189.1:2500-20000 GCA_947172415.1 Chondrosia reniformis | reverse complement strand
GATTCAACAAAATTCCATTGATTTTACCTCCTGTGTTCCAGCTGTATTGGTAAGTCACTAATGACATATACAGTGTCATCACCTAGGTAACCATTACCTGGGTAACCATCAGATGGTATGGGTGTTTATTTAGATGTTTGTTGAGTCTGAAGTGGTTCCTCTAAACTCTCCAGAGGTCAGTGGACCTAGCAGTAGTTTTGCATGTCTTGCAAATCAGATGTCTGTTACACTTTGCAGTTGCTGAACGTGTTGTTTTGGGAGGATATGCCGGTTGACTCTGCGTTGAAATTCTTTACACAGAAGTACAGGCATCATCTTGTGGCTACTTATGCTCTGAAGACACTGGAGCAGACACCTACGGTAGCAACTGATGGACCATATTTCTGTGTAGTACACTATTTAGTTTCTTTTGTAGGATTCCATTTTAGGGATAATCCCTCAATTAGTGCAAGGATTACGTCATGATGACTTAGGTTTCATTGAAGGATTTATCTTTTGGGCAATTCAAAATCCAATTTTAGCACATCAGGTATTGTGATGGAATCATATGATTGTCACATGACTGTCACATGACTGTCACATGTGTCTGTACATTTTAGTTTGTCTGGAACATGCAATCAAACATGTTTAATGATGATGAAGGCTTGGAAAGGGATGGTTCGTACTCTCTTTATGTCCTATACTCTGTATATCTTGTACTTGCACTGTATATTTGCAGAGATATTGGGAGATCGTCTAGAACAGTTCATCAAGAGGTTAGCAAATGGGCTCACCTTTACTATACTGCGGGAAACTTTCAAGGCTGGAGAATAAATTTTACTATTATAGAGGATTGATATGACCTTGTTACATTGTTGCTGTACTTTGATTCCCTTTAGAATTGAGGAGTCTCTCACTGACGAGACAAAGGAATTTATGGAAAGAGAGTTCCGATTCTTCCGAGAAGTTACTGGCATATCTGGTGAAATAAGGTACAGATCTCAAGGTCAGAGTGAATTCAGGTCATTGCTAGTACTTATGCCATAATTACAGGGACATCCCCAAAGGTCAGCAGCGTGATGATGCCTGCAAGAAAGCTTTGAGTAAGGTGACAGTGGTAGCTGGGGCCTACCTCCCAGCTGATCCGGAAGCTGTCATTATTGATATTGACCGGGAGTCAGGCAAACCCATGCAGAGGTGCGTAAGAGGCTCCATTTGTTGCAGGAAAGATCATTTTCTTGTCTGGTGCATGTTGCAGTGCGGCTAAGGCACCATTCTTTGCAAGATTTAAAGTGAGACCATGTGGTATAGAGGAAGTAGTGCTGATGAACAAGGCCAGCAGTTAGTTGCTTTTAGATTATAAATATGTAGCCTTCATTAGAACTTGTAATAAGAACCAAAGTTACCTTTCAGACAAGTTGTTGCGTCAGACCTCTGTGGAAGAAGGGGCTTCCCCCAAGGACCACTACAAAGGTTACATCTTTAAAGTGGGTGATGATGTTCGACAGGACATGTTGGCACTGCAGCTGATGGCTCTGTTTAAAGATATATTTCAGAGAAACAGACTGCCCATACATCTGAATCCTTACAAAGTTGTTGCTACAGGGCCAGGGGTAGGTATTGCTTAATACTGAATTACTATTGCATAATTGTCAATCATATGTAATTAGAGAGGAGTGATTGAGTGTGTCCCAAACACCAAGTCCAGACACCAACTGGGTCAGCAGACATCGTCCTCTCTGAAGAGCTACTACACCTCTGTCTACGGATACGAGGATAGCAAGACCTTTGCTCAGGTAAACTGTTTCCATGGTAACCTCTTAATAGACTGTAGACCCACTCCAAGTCTTGCTGTGTACGTAGGCGAGGCAGAACTTCATTTCCAGTATGGCCGGGTACTCTCTAGTGACATACCTGTTGCAACTCAAGGACAGGCACAATGGAAATATTCTGATAGACAAGCAGGGATACATTATTCACATTGGTACTGCACTCACAGCCTCTGACCTCTGTAGCTGACATGTCCTTCAGGATACCTTCCAATTGAATGTAGACTTTGGTTTTCTGTTCGAGTCCTCCCCGGGAGGTAACCTTGGATTTGAACCAGATTTCAAACTGACAGAAGAGATGTTGGAGCTAATGGGAGGCAAGACTTCAGACACATATCAGTAAGAACCACACCTGTCCCACCCACACACCATCAGCCACACCTGTCCCACCCACACACCATCAGCTACACCTCTCCCACCCACACACCATCAGCCACACCTCTCCCACCCACACACCATCAGCCACACCTCTCCCACCCACACCCATCAGCCACACCTCTCCCACCCACACACCATCAGCCACACCTCTCCCACCCACACACCATCAGCCACACCTCTCCCACCCACACACCATCAGCCACACCTGTCCCACCCACACACCATCAGCCACACCTCTCCCACCCACACACCATCAGCCACACCTGTCCCACCTACTAATATTTCATTGTCCTTAGGTTGTTTAATGAGCTGTTTCTGCGAGGATATCTTTTACTGAGGTTGGTTGACTATGAACAACTACTAACTGCCTAGTCATATATTGAAACATGATATATACAGAGAGCACATGGATGAAGTAATGACACTTGTTGAGCTGATGCTGGATTCAAAGCTGCCTTGTTTTAGAGGTCAAACCATTCCACAACTAAAGTAAGTCCAGTATCTCTTGCACATTGCAGTGTAGATATATAAAATGGCTGACTGTCCTCACAGAGCTAGATTCAACCCAACTCTTCCTGAGAGAGAAGCAGTGAAGGCAGCTCTTGCTATCATTGAGCGATCCTGTCTCAATATTAGGTCAGTTTTGGTATCTCATGACACACCCCTTTAAAGCCACACCTCTAAGATGCACCTTTCAGAGCCACACCCTATTCTCTCCCAATAGGTCCAAAGGCTATGATATGATACAAGATTACCAGCAAAATATATTTTACAATAAATATGGAGACTAGAATTCATTGACTGGTGTAGTTAGTTTCTTATAAACATTACAAATTATTTCAAAGTCGTGAAGTGTAAGTTCTTGAGGTCTTTTGTGTTGGTCAATACTAGACTGTGCAAACAGTTCTTGGACAAGACCTTTTCTCTTGTCTTCACTATACTCCTGGAACAGTAAACTAAAGCCAAGCATGAGATAGTAGCTGTACCGACCAGGTGGATCTACCCAAGGCTAACCTTGCTGCTTTATTGATCTGTTTCCTGCGATATATAAACAATGTCTTAACCACATACTCCAAAACAGGAAATGGGATCTGAATTGATGCTTGAATCTTAGGTGTGAATCTTAGAACTACAGCATCTACCTGTAAAGGTGATGGTCAGGTGATATGCACATGATAGTCACATGATAGTCACATGATAGTCACGTGAGGGGCACCTTGGGTCTGGGCACAAAGGCTGATCCTGGGATGGTGAAACAGCGCTTCACTGTGCACAGGTGCTGAACCATCACGGACAGTCTACCTCTATGAGGATCACTTGGATTTGCCACAATGCGCTACCAGGAGGACATGAGCCAATGAATTGCTAGCCACCAACCATATTTGGACACTTACATCAGCAACTTCCTTTTGAAATGTCAAAGTCAGTTCTGTCCTCCCAAAGAAGAATGGACCTTGTCGATGTGGCAGTTGTGACAGCCACTTTAGCAACAGGGGGATGGAGATGTTGAAGGGAAGGTTTCCAATGACCTTGAGTGATGTCTCTAGCAGAGTGCATTCCAACAGGTGACACAGTCCCTTGCAGGAGAGCTCAACTCACCAGCTGTCCAAGGAATGGGAGAGACGTGATCCTTAATGCTCTGCTCAATATCAAAACACAATATATCTTGGTTGTATACGAGCAATCGGTTCTCGCAGAGGTCACCAAGCAACTATCAGATCAAAAGATACATTTAACAGAAACTTTATATAAAAAGAGATGGATAGTTACTTGCAAAGATGGAATGAATCTCTTATCTTTCTCAACCACAACTACTTTCTTAACATGTGGATTCTTAAGAATTGATCTAGTTATTGCTCCAGGGCCAGGTCCAACTTCAAGGACTGTCGCTCCGTCCTTCAGCTCTGCCGAACGTACAATCTTATCTAAATAGGATCCCGAAACAGCTTATAATGTAATGTATGTGCTGCTCGCTGTGTCAGCGCAAACCTGTAATATTCATATCCAACAGAAAGTTTTGGCTAAGCTCAGCCTTTGCTCGCAAGCCGTACAACTTGATGATCTCGCTGATACTCGGGATGGGAGGGAGACGCCTCATGTGTAACGAGGGCGAGCACAGCAAACCTATTTTGTAAACCCAGTTAAGTGCAGTGGGGATTTCCGCATGAAAAAATGGCGTCACAGAATAACTTGGTGGACGATGTCGAAGTGAAGCTACATCGTCTCTGTGATCAATTTAGTCATTTACCGCAAGATACAATAAGAGCTACTCTGGAATATGTAAGAATGTTGTTATTCTAATACGATCGAAGTCCTGATAATTTCAAGGATCGTGTCTTTTCGTGTAGTGCCAGTACAACGAGGAGCGTTGTAAGGCATTATTGACTTTGTGGGGGTTAACACCAGCCCAGCCTCTACCGCCAGTGCTCCGCCAAATGAGCTATCCCACGAGTCAGGCGAGCACTGAAGTCCTCTCCAGTTCCATACCCTCAAGAGGGAGCAGTGATTCCATCTCAGGAGACCAGAATTCTCATTTTTTTACTCGCAGTCCTCGCACCCCAAGCGTGTCAGAGCATCAGGATGGCCTGGCTCACCATCCGACCTTTGACCCCAACCTGATAAGGTATCCCTATATTTTACCCCTACACGTCGGACAGGCCCATCCTCCTTTTGGTCCAGTGCCACGCCCTCCACCAGAGGCTCCAGAAGGTAGATATTTACCATGTTCAAGTGTAGTGAGACAACGCAGATAGTATTTGTGTTTATGTGCGCAGATTGTTCAGAAGTATTGCGGAGCCAATCTAAACAGTACAGTGAATTGAAAGAGGTTTGTGGTTGAGGATGTGGATATATTAAAGTTCATATGATTTGTTTTGTCTTTAGCTCTTAAACAAACTCAACAAAGAGATATTACACTTACAAGAAGTTTGTCAAATTCATGAAGAAAAGTTGAATGATTTATGCCTCAAGAGTTTACAAGGGATCCAAGTTGGTTTCATTAAACATGAGAGTTGTTTAGCTATCACAAGTACCTTCTATTGTATAGGCTGAAAACTTGGAGGATAAGCAACTGTTAATTAATCTTCTTGAAGATGATGTTAAATCCTTAAAAACAGAAAAGTCCCATTTGGAAGGTAAACAATAGTGTTTTGTATATATAGCTGGTAATACCAGCCTCTTTGTTATTGTAGAGTTTTTGGGAGCCATCAAAGTACAATGCAGTTCTGATGTACACGGAAATGGAGAAGGCATGTGTATGATGCATCACATGATGGTCACATGATGGTCACATGATAGCTACATCTTCCTGTGTTTGTAGTTTGGAGATGCCAGTTATGCACTTTGGACAATCCAATGTCTAAAATGGAATGTGAGGCTTGTCGCTTCAAAAGGGGTGCTTGTTAAATTGACACTAGTACTATAAAATATTATTAAATTTGCATATATGAGTTATTGATTCATTGGAAAAGCCTCTATGATGGAGTATCCTGCTCTGGTACTGTACGTCCTTCCCTCTATAAAGCCGGTTTGCTCTAATAAATAGTACAGCTCTTCCTCTGTTCGAAGCCTTGAATGGGCTGGGTTAAAAGTCATCATTGTGAGATCCAAAATTGCCTTGAACTACATCAAGAACAGGTATGTTAAAAGGTAGCTATTTCAGAACAGGTATGTTAAAAGGTATCTATTTCAGAACAGTATGTTAAAAGGTAGCTATTTCAGAACAGGTATGTTAAAAGGTAGCTATTTCAGAACAGGTATGTTAAAAGGTATCTATTTCAGAACAGGTAGTTAAAAGGTAGCTATTACAAAGTAGTTAACTCCTACCCTCTCTTCTGCAAAATCTGCTGTGTGCATGACTCGCTCCATAACTATAATCTTGTCTCCTTGCCGCATTGCTAAGTGCAAATTGTTTAATAGCTTAACACAAGCTTCATCAGACCAATTGTTCAGAATGTCCTTCAACAGAAAGCAGTCACAACTACAGAACAGGGGCAAACCAGCAGGTTTCACATGCAACATGCCCACTAGCTAGACACTACCTTGTGTTTGATGGTATTCCTTCAAAAAAATCACCTTCTATCACGGCAATATCATCTACTTTTACTTTCATTTCACCTAAAAACTTTCTAAAGAGTTGGAACAACAGTGATGCCACTAAACAGGCATTGAACAAGACCACTCTGATAGAAACTTACCTGGCATGATGGGTGACATCTGGAAGGTCAAACAAGACTCCTGTCATTACGAAATTGTAGTGATCTAATAGCTGGTAGAGAAAGGATCCAACTCCGCCCCCTATGTCGCAAATGTGCTTGCAGGACGCAAAAAGAGGATAGTCGGCAATGAGTGCTGGTGCATACAGTCTTGAAGCGTCTCCTTGGCCTCGATCAAATATTTCTTGGAAAACTGGGTCCTTTTTGAACTGTTCCAACATTTCCACTCGATATGTCTCTTTGAAACCAGAATTTCCAGTAAACACACTTCTAGTGAGGGAAGTGGCGATGACAAAGGCCTCATCTCCGGCCATCATCTGAATGTAGTGCTTCAGGCTCTTCGGGTGGGTACTGACCAAGTATCGACTCATTTCCGTTAGTCTGTATCTCTTTTCTCCCACTTCTTCTAATATATCAAAATGGGCCGCAGCGTGTAGCAGACGACAAAAGAATGGTAGATCAATCGGCTCGCCAACCGTGTATTCTTCCAGTCTGGGCTTCAAGTCCTCGCATCCGAGAGGTTCGCTGGTCGACTCCAGAATGTCCGGAACACCCAAATAGGTTACCAGATACAAGGTCCTAGACTCCAAGAATTGAGTTGCCATTTCAACTAGACGCAAGTGGTGAGGTTTCGCCGTTTTGCTCCATTTCTCCAGTGTCTGCCAAACCTTTGAGTTTGCTCTGTAAAGTGGCCAGTTGGGAAGCTCGGTGGGCGGGGCCACGCACATATACGCTAAACCAACTGAAAGGAGTACTACACTTAATGATAGTAACAAAGTCTTGAGCTTAAAAAAACCATCAGAATGGTTTTCTAGATCAATTATATTATCTTTCTTGATCGAACGCATTGTCTTGGAAATGTAACTGATCCAGACAATGCTTATTATTATCACGTGATCAACGTCATTGCAGTATGCCCTTGGGAATTCCCTCAGTCTTCCAAGAAGGACGTAAGAGAGTAAAATGTCTAGAAACGAATCGGACAATAAAACGTTTTCTGACGACACTTTGCCAACCTTGACTTGTGCCTCAGACGACACTGAAGAGGAAGAACAAGATAATGAAAGAGCTCTTAGCAATCAAGTTCAAGTTTCTTTTATGATTTATGCACCTGCTCAATCCGTAGAAAGTCCGGTGACCTTGCTGACGTCCGACAAAGTAAGGCTGGTCCGATCATTCTGCACTACACTATTTAACAATTGCGCAACCAAGTTTTAAAAACATTTTACATATATATAGATCAATAATGGGTCGGTTGATATGTACCTTGATGATGCTGGGGAGATATTCATGAGTGATCTTGTACCAGCTGAGATTGGAGAACATGAGGTCCAACTTTGTTTCAAGTACTCTGATGGCTATGAAGACATGTTTCCTCTGAAGAAATTTGAAGTCAAGCAAGACAATGAGCCGATCCTACTGCACATGGAGACCAAAAAGAGCACAAGTTGGTTCCCTATATTAAATGACTTATAAAATCAGTTTTCATTGTGTGCGCATTTCCAGGTTATTCTCAGCAACCCCAAGGACAGTCGTATCAAATGTTTGTGTTATACCCACCTGGGACATCCCCAGGACAAGACCCACACCCCACTAGGAACCACAGCGAGTCCAACATTCAACACTTATCAGATGAACCTTACCAGGGGGACTATGGCCACCATCAAGGACAGCCCCTTCATCAAGGACATCGTTTCCATCAAAGAACTGCAGCCTTGCCAGGCCAGTATCAATCTACCACTGTGAACAATGCTCAGTTCAACAGTAGCAAAGATAAAAAGTATAAGCCAGCTTCAAGAGAGTACATGGCAGGTCAAAATACAGCCAGGTCAGGTGAAAGTGGGCAGAATGTGTACAGTGAAGGGGAGAGACCATCCCATAAGGCAGCTTCAAGTTGGGCTACTACCAGAAGTGCAGGAGTAGCTGCAAATGCAAGTAGTAAGGAATTACAGAAAAAAGTTGACGACTTACAGTCAGAGAGAGAAGGTATGCTAGCTGTAATACATGGCAACTGTAAAAAGATAAGTGAGTTAGAGGATAAGCTCAAAGTTAAGGAAAGGTTGCTTGAGTCTCAGAAGGATACTCTGAGACAAGAGAAGGAAAATGGAAAACGTTTAATGACAAAAGTAAGTATATAGAGAAAAATTACATAAAACCACAGTAACCTAATTGTTGTGTTGTAGCTATCATTTTTAGAAGAAGAAAAGGCAGCTCTTTATCAAAAGATGGAAGGCTACAGAGATATGATGTCAAAGTATGACCTAGTTGACAAGGATACCAAACACCTCATTGTTGGGGTCGGGGTGGGTGAGACTGCGGACCTTAAGGAACAGCTTCAATTAGTCAACCTCGAACTGCAGCATCTCCAGGAACAGCACAAACTATCTGAAAAGGCAGTGCTGCAGAAGCAGCGTGAATTGCTGGAAATGGAGGGGCTTTGTAAAGAATTTGAAGCTAGATTTGAGAAATCCACAAACAAGAATGAGAATTTGTCCAATCAATGTAAAACCTTGAAATTGGAGCTGGAAGCGAAGTCCTCAGAACTGGCTCAGCGTACTGCTGATCTTCTGCATAAACAAGCCGGCCATGAGCAAGAATTGACAGAACTGAAAAGAGAAAAGGAGAAGCTATTACATGAAGTAGTCAACCTACGCAATCTTGTTGAACACCCTACCAAGTACCAGGAGCTGATTGGAGAAAATGAACATCTGAAAGATAATGTTGGTAGGTTGGAGCTGATCATTTCTGATGAGAAGGAGAAAGTGGAGAAGTACAAGAGCAGAGCTGCTGAGCTGCAGGGACAGTTGAGAGAGGCAACAGATGAAGAGAGATTGTCTGCTGTACAAAGAAAAGTGCATGAATACAGAAAGGAGAGAGACGATTTGAGAACAGAAAATGAGAGACTGAACAGACGCATTCAAGGACTACAGCAAACACAGGACCTCATTCAGAGTCGTCTGGTGGATTACAACTTGCTAAAGGCTGAGGTCCAGCGCTACCAACAGCAGATGACCAGTCTGTCAGAGCAGGATGGTGCTGAAGTGCAAAGCCTCGTGAGCTCAGAGTCCGCACAGGTGAGCTGTGAGCCATCAAGGAAGACGCACGGACTGGGAGAAGACAGCTTGCCAGGTGAGGTGGGATCTCTGACAGGCAAGGAATCTCAGATGCTGTCAAGTGGAATCTCAGGTTCCTCAGAGGTGAAGTACATCACTGTAGACGGCCAGGAGTACCCTTGTGTTCCCATGACAACAGCCTTGAAGAGTGTAAAGCTTGGTATTAAAGTGTTGGTGAGTCGACGAAATGGAGATCTCGAATGGGGTACATTGCATTTCTTCAAGGAATCCGAAGACATAGTTGGTATTGAACTTGTCAAGCCAAGTGAGTTTTAATTGATAAAACTATGCATGTACAACCCATGATTTTTATGTACATTTGTATTAGGTGGGAAAACTGATGGCTATTCTGAAAAGTTGAACAAACAGTGTTTTAAATGGTATGTCCATTTTATTTCAGACCTGGGTACCAACTGATCTGAATTCCATTCCTATGCAGCACCCAGAAGCATGGCCACTTCACTTCGCAGAAACACGTTTATCTGCCAATGTTGTCCGACGAGAGTTATCAAGTATAACAACTTTGTAAAGACACATACATCATTTAGATAACAGTAATTTACGATATGCTATACATTATTGGTTTAAGAAACTTATATCGCAAGTCCAAAGACGCTGACTATGCAGTAGAGTGTCTTGTTCTCCCACCGAACGCTACAGCTACCTGTAGAAATAGAATTAGGTAAGACTGTCAACGTTCCCAGCAGTCATACGAACTTACCATCAGTCGTGTTGTCCCAGTAACAAGAGCTCGCAGAATGGAAACCCGCACCGTTCTTCTGCATAATTGCGCACGTCACTAATCGGACCAGAGGGCGCCATTGACATACAAACGTTCCCAAAAGTACAATATAAAACCTACCAATGTACTTGTAAGGCTTTCCCAGTTTAGTGAGCTGATTTAGACAATGCTCGACAATGCTGGAGGTCCATTGGTTAACTTTGTTGTGCTGATAATTACTAGTTCCCAAGATGTTCTCTACAGACTGGACAAAAAGACGTAACAATTTTATATCAACACCTACGCTGCTAGGTGTTTACTTCTTTGATGATTTGATTGACGTCTTCTACAACAAACGTCGCCTCTTCAGTTTGTGAATCCTCCATGTTATATGATGTCACTAAGGTTGCTTATTTGCGGAAACGCCTCCTGGTGATAGAAGGGAAATACCCAATATACGTGCCGGCATGTGCGCTGATCAGTTATTTGCGTGTACGAATTGCCACGTAAAGGTGGGATTTGACCAGCTATCTTCACAACAGCAACTTTGTAAAGTAAGGCACCAAAGACATCGTTCAACCTGCAGCATTACCTCTTCTCCATCCCAGGATTGCAGAAAGCTATTTCCATTGGCTGCGTGTGGTTACTGTAAAACTGAGTTTCATTGTCTGAGGTTTGTCGTACAGTTAACTGCATCGCACGCGCAACGTCGTGACAATCCTTTATAATGCGATAGTGTTGGCGACTCGAGTGAAACATGTAAGAAGTGTCAGGCGGACTGCAAGCAATATGGAGAAGTTTGCCTTTAATAGATAATCCATTCACCTGTAACAATGTGTACATGATGCCTAACATTTTAGCCAAAGCGATGCAGCTATTGTACGCAAAAGTGTGCGTTTCAGGGACATATTTGCTTGAGGTATGTACATAACTTGCATTTTGTCAGACAACCAAATCAAAACTGAGCTGTTCTCAAGGTGTAGAAATTCAGAACGGAAATATGGAAGTCCAATATTCTGCGAAGAGTGTAAATTGAAGTGTGCTTTTTCAAGACCTCAAATTCAAAAGGACAAGGTATGTCACAAAAGTGCATGTTTCTAACTGTCTCTTTTATGTCAGGTAATGTCTGAGTACATTGTCAGGTGAATGGGCGAACCTTATGTAGTCTCTGTACAGTGGACTACAGAAGGGCAAGGTACCAGGAGGAGAGACATCTTGAAACGGAGAGGTACCGTCTGTAGAGCAGTACCTATACTGAAGTGAAATATCCATTTCATATGTATAGATCAGTCAGTAAGAGATTAAAAGCGACACCCACAAAATTTTCATCAAAGAACAGTTCCACTGAGAGTGTTTCCATAGCAACAGATCATTTAATAGAAATGGAGAAATATCGAGAGCAAGTCAGAAGACTAAATTTTTGATAATATATATAATTCACACATATATACACACCTAAATGTATCAGAGCATTTAATATCCTAAAATTTAATTTTAGTGATTGCCATTTAGATTGTTACATTGAAGCGTCAAATTTCAGAAAAAGAGAGAATTATTCTGGAAAAGGATAAGCAGGTTTGTAAGTCTCTGTATAGACAGTGTCATTTAGAAGAATTATACATTTCCTGTGATTAACAGATTGGAGAACTACAAGGGCAACTTTGGCAGAAAGAGAGAGAAACAAGAACGAAACTGCAACAGATCCAGAAAGAACACAGCAATGAAGTTGAAACACTCAAGGTATATCTGGTCAATCACTCTCAATTTGCAAGAACCTAGCTATTTTTACACCTTACAGGGAACTATTAAGTCCTTAAGGAGGCAAAACGACTCCTCAAACACTTCTAAACCAAGCAAGAAGAGCTGACAAAAGAACTACATTTCAAGTTCCATGCAGTCTTGTAGTAAATTAACACTAAGCTAAATTTACATTCACATTCGCAAGACATTCACACTATGTATATACAGAGCTGCATGCTTTTGAATGGATATTTTTAATGAAGCCAGTACAATATAAATGTAAGGGCTGGTGGAACTATATTTGTAATAATATTATAATAAAAATTTATAAAAACACTGAAAAATGAAGCTGTATCTAGAAGTATCATACCATACTCTCTCAGTAGGAATGGCCGGAAAAAAATGGCCGCCCTATCCAATGTATATTAGCAAGCAACACCTCATAAAACACCAACGAACGAAGTGATTTTCGTTTATATATATTCAGTGATTTGTAGCCATTAACGTACGCTTTCCTAAATGCCAAAACATGTTTCGACGCTCTACACGCTCTACAGCGTTCAAAAAGCGGCTAACCAGGAATAGACCCATTTCCAAAATTCATTTTTTCTTCTTTTATAGACTAGCGCTAATATGCGAACTTATACGGGATCAGCCGTAATATACGGACACGGCGTCCATTTGCAATTATGACGTAACCAATCACTCACGCGTTATATGACGACTCCTTTCCAAGTGTCAGCGGGCGCTTATCTAAATCCAGCGATGAAGTTAATTGGTACTGATTAATCAATCGTCTGTGGCCGTTTTAGACTTGTTTCGCTCCTAGTTTCACCCGTAAGTTCCCTTGCCCCTAGCCCATCTGTTATTACGTTAGTACTTACGTTTCTTTTTAAAAGCTTTGGCGTGTGTCTAAATACTTTTTAAGGCTCAACGCTTTTAAGGTATTTCATTGTTGTTTGTAAACAATGATAATTTAATTTAAAGAAAATGTGTATAGTTTAACTGTGCCTGTTGTAAGCTGTTAAGTTAAACAACACCTAAGCTGTTGATGTAGCAAATGAATGCTTGTTATGAATTAGGGTTTGGTTTAGATAGTTGGGTTAGGGTTAGGGTTAGCAATGTATGGTGAGATATAGGGCAAATTTCTTTTTTCATCAAATTTTCTAAAACTCATAGGATATACCTTAGGGGTGTCTGTGAGTGTTGACACTAAGTTTTAACTTCTTATGACTCCATGTGCTAGAGTTACAACACCAAATGTACATTTTAGCAATGTATGGTGAGGGATAGGGCAAATTTAAAAAAAAATCATTTTTTCTAAAACTCAATGGTTATACTTTATGGATGTCTGTGAGTGTTCATGCCAAGTTACAGTTTCATATCTCTCCATTTTCTAGAGTTACAGCACCAAAATTATTTTATATTATACTTTAACTTAGGGTTAACGTTAGGATTTGTGAGTTTAGTTACTAATTACCTTTGTTTCTTTCTACAGATCTACACAAAGAAAGAGAAGAGACAGCAAAATAACTGTAATAATTGTATTTATTTTTGTAACAATGATAATAATAATAATAATATTAATTAACAATTTATTGCGAAATTGTGGCTACTTTTAGTTACGAAGCTGCGAATGATGTAATCCAACTTGTGCAACCGCCATGTACCGGTATATACGGGTATTACACAATTGTCGTACGAGCTGTAATGAAGTCTATAAGTATGCATAAACATTACCAGCGACCTTTTCCAAGATTTTTTGTGCATTTAATAGCATTCATGTGTCTAATTAAATTCATTCATTGTCTAATTAAATTCATTCGCAATATTTAGGCGGTTTTTTAAGGCGGTTTTAAAAAATGTCATTTTTGGAAATTGGTAAGGTTGCTTTTGGACCACAAGATGATCTACTTGATTGGTTTCAATCAAAAGGCCTGCTGGCAAGCAGCAGGACCTGTTCCTGTGGCACAGCTATGACCATGGTGCCACGCCAAGATATCTCGGACAAATTCAGGTACATATAAAATTAATAAAACTTATTTTACAATAAAAATAGGATAAAAATAATTATAATTATGTAATTATCACATAGATGGAGGTGTCCTGCATGTCACAAGTGTGCCACACTCAGGGAGGGGAGCTTCTTCAGTAAATCTAAGCTCACACTGCAGAAGTGGCTCCTCCTCATGCACTGGTGGGCCTTCGAAATAGCTGTAACAACTGCTGCTGCCCAAATAGAGGTCACTGAGAACACGGCATGTGCAGCATTCCAGTGGTTTCGGGAGGTGTGCTCCACCAAGCTGTGTTCTCTGCAGATTCTCCTTGGAGGTCAAGGGGTGGTGGTGCAAATCGACGAGTCGCTGTTTTCCCACAAACCTAAGGTATATAAAATTACAAAGAAATGATGATTGAAAAAAGAAATTAACATTTAAATTCAATTAACATTCCAAATGTACTTATGTATACACAGAATCACAGGGGCAGACCTCCAAGGCAGGAACGATGGGTGTTTGGGCTATGCGACACTTCCTTCGACCCAGCCCTTGGGTACATGGAGCTGGTGCCCGACCGAAGGGCTGGTACTCTGCTGCCAATTATTCAAGCTCACGTGAAGCCAGGCACAATCATCGCCTCTGATGAATGGAGGGCGTACAGTAATGTTGGGCAGCTACCCAATGTAGCTGCCCACAGAACTGTAAATCATAGCCTTAACTTTGTGGGTCCTACTGGGACCCACACACAGAACATTGAAAGCTATTGGAATAGAGCAAAAATTAAATTTAAAAACATGAGAGGGGTTTCAGAAGAACAACTGCCGTCCTACCTGGACGAGTTCATGTGGCGGGAGCGGTATGGTGTATCAAAAAGGGAAGCGTTTCAAAACCTAATTGCACAGATTAAACAACAATATCCTGTTTAGATAGTTACTTCATCTTTTACATTTACACTATTTATATCCGTTTTTGTAATCATAGATAGTAATGATTGGCTTGACAAAATACAAAATAAATCAAGGGTTTGTTTACAAACAAACAATGAGTAAACAAACACAAACAGTTGAGAATACATAACTAATGTGACAACAAAAACGGCCAATCTTTAATTAAACTGGAATTATAGTATAGCATTTAGTTGGGATTCCCTAAGCGGGCCAAATTTCAGAACACCTGAACCGTAGGCGCTCTGTAATTTTTCGGAAATTTTTTAAACGCAAAATCAGGGCAAGAACCATAACAAGGACGAGAAATCATGGATACAGCCAACGATCCCAGCTAACAACTTACGGGCGCATCTGATTTTCGAAAGCGTACGGTGATCCTTCCATCCATCAACCCCTACGAACAAACAAAGAAGTAAAGGCAGTAAACGCCCTGCGATACTTGGAAGCGCCTCTTGAAGTGACGCGTGAGTGATTGGTTACGTCATAATTGCAAATGGACGCCGTGTCCGTATATTACGGCTGATCCGCGCTCTACAAGAAGCATGTTAAATGTGATAGCGAAAATTGTGGTCTTTTCGGACGCCATCTTTTAATTAAGATTATGGTTTTCGGCATATTTCTCTTGTCTGAGAGGTTATTTCGAGATTTTCGACAAGAAAACTTTCAAATCAATTTAAAATAAGTAATATTAACAAGAAAAAAGGAGGAATACAAGTAAATAAAAAACATTTACAAAAATGATGTTAACGAAGTAGGAAATGCGCAGCAGTGTTCACTAATACATCTGCAAAAAGTATCGAAACAAGACATATACAGTGACTATATGATAAGGCTAATCCTACAGAAGTTGCATATATATATATATATATATATATACTGAATTTAAGTAACTTATAATTAACCATACACGTCTGTGCTTGGGTGCACCATTCCTACTTCAGCTGCAGGTTATATATATAGTGCGCCCAAAACCAAAAGTGCACCTACATTGCACCTACATGCATTTACCTGAGGTTAACCCTTGGCCAATAAAATTTTTCATTCATGTTTCAGCATTTTCAAATTTCATGCCTATATACATATATACAAAAGTACCATTTGAAAGGGTTAGAAAGGGTCTCACCATAGTACTATATATATATATAACTCAAGAACGTGTTAGGACTAAAATGGTCCTAACCCAGACCCTAACCCCAGACCCTAACACCAGACACTAACCCCATTTGATTGAAACTGATTAGTAGGCGGGTCCTCTGAAAATAATGAGGGGGTAGGGCTTATGTCTTATGCGAATTGATTGAAACCAATTTTTGGGCAGGTTCACCTAAACTAATATAAGGGGTGGGGCTTACGTTTTATGATAATTGATTGTAATTAACTAGTGGGCGTAGTCTACGAATATTTCCATAAGTTAGTGGGAGGGGCAACAATTAAGATCTATCTTCTGGCTTAAGTATTGCTTAATACATTGAAAAATTGATTTGGTTTTTCTCAATTAACATGAAAACTAATTAACTTATTTAGTTTTTTGTAGGTTAACGGATAGATCTCGATGAGTGCTATCAGATGATATATAATTTGTTAGGATTGGAAGGGATGAACCCTTTTGGGGACACAGGTGCGATATTTCATTTAATTAATAAATAAATTTCAAATTAAAAATTTTACAAATTCGCTATATGAATTTTTTTTTCAAATTCCTTCTAAAGAAAATTATAAAATTGCATTTAATTAATTTTCGTTTTTCTTAATTATCTCAAAAATTAATTAATATGGTCATAAGGACATTAGATTCTCCAGACGGAATTTTTCATGGTCTATCCGATGATACCCATTTGTGGTCTCCATTGGTTATTTAGGTCAAAATGGGTATCATTGGACATGCCCAATATATATGCGCATTTAATTGTGAAACACCGTTATATAAACATATTCTTGTATAACCACAAAGCGCACCTTTAAATGTGCGATTTACACAATACCCTACCTACGACATGCATGATTTACTGAATTTATATGAGCATACATGTATCTACATGCTTCTACATACATTTACACGCATCTTCATGCATTATTACTTGCATCTACATGAATCTACACTCATCTTCATGCATTTACAAGTCTCTATATGCATTTTTAGATGAATCTAAATAAATTTTACATGCACTTTTACATGAATTAACATACAACTACATGTATCAACATGTATCTACATGCATTTACATGCATTTACATGCATCTACCTGCGTCTACATGCGTCTACATGCATCTACATGAACATACAAAAATCTAAATGTGTCTACATGCATCTACTTGAATTACAGGCATATAGAGGCATCTACATGCATCTGCAACACTCTACATGCATCAACATGCATCTACATGTAGCTACATGCATCGGCAAGACTCTCCATGCATCTACATGCATTAACATGAATCTGCATAATTCTCCAGGCATCTACATGCATTAACATGCATCTACATGCATCTGCATGAATAAACATGCATCTACATGCATCAAAAGGCATCTAAATGCTTCTGCATGAAGGCATCTAAATGCATCTACATGCATCTCCATGCAT